>JACEHZ010000290.1:0-100253 GCA_017893485.1 Hemerocallis citrina
AACACACTCAATATTCATATTTCCTTATGATAATAATTTATTTTTAATACATATGATTCCATTAAATCCGAAGTTACGCAACATCCATACGTATACATCTTAATAGAACACTAACATAACACTTTTTTTAAGAAATATATTATTCCATATGTTTTGATAATCTATGATTTACCTTAAAGAAAATTTACCAAACAATTAATTTACCATAGATTTACTATCCTCGAGATTTGAACCTCCATACATCAAAAGACAAATACTTCACTAATAGAAATGATCCAATCTAATCCAACACTTGATATAAACGACCATATTTCAAGACTCGCAATCACAGTAGAATTTCCTACGTCACAAAAGCTTCCCAAGAATATTCTTAACCGTATGAAATTTTTATCCTCAAACTTTGAATATACGTAATAAGAATAACAATAATAATAGGAAATCAATCAAGATAGGTAATCAATCGTAAATCCTTATAATGATCAACATTTTATTCCTATTAACCTCAACAATTCTCGATCACATAACTATCCAATATCAACAAGTCCCTAAGGTCACCAATCCATTTTAAATTTTTATTTATCAAATATATTTCTCAGAAACAGATGCAAAGGTTCTCTGAGATAATCTTCACAAAAGTTTGAAAATCCCTCAGTAGTACTCTAATAATAAAACTTCTAAAGTGTTCTCATTTACTGTAGATTTAGCTCTGGGGTCCACAAAGTCATTTTCCTTGAAGTAATGTTTATCGAAAGTAAATACCGTATTCAAATTCACATATATCAAAGTTCTAAATATATTTCACAAATTTTTATCTCTTGAGATGGACTGCATATTGCCTTCAACTATTCTTCATATTCTCACGAAAACCAAGGATGGATTAAATACCATAAGTAAGAGCTAAAACTTAATAACTCTATCCACTAGAACATGTTTCATCCAAAACACATGATCAAAAACTCATGTTGTTTGTGTCTTTCTCAAGTGAATCTTTTGGATATTCTCCTTTCATTCTCAAATAGATATAGTGCCCATAAGAGATAATCATAAAGTAGACCACTCTAGGTGTTGGATATTTGGTTTTCCATAGTTAATTGGTTGAATCCATAAATAACCTCATCAATCCCTCTTATTCCATTTATAACTAAATTATTTTTGCTCCCAAAAGTGATGCAAGACTCAGTCCATTAAATACTTATCTTTTCTCGCATAAAACAAATATAAACTTAACATTTTTTAAAACTATTCAAACTTGTATGTCACGTAGAAGGTCAATTTGTTGTTGCTGATATCATCAAAATCATCAAATAAACATTATTTCCTAGGATAGATTTAAGAAAACACCCCAAAGCTATTCCAATTTCGACAAAAAACCCACATAAACTATTAAATAATGATCAAACACCCCTCAACTTTTTATGAGTCAACTGAACCAAAGTGAATTTTGGTCAAGATTGAACCAATTTTTTTTTTTCAAAGTTACCCTTATTTCCTACTTGTGTACCCAATTATCCAATTAGAAAGACAGGGATAATAGCGGGTAACATATAAAACATTAGATTACACATTGTACGAACATCCTTATACTAACGCTGACTTCTTCACATTCATCTACAGTATATATTCCTCTAAAACATTTCTCCATGTGCCCGTCTTTCTAAAATTAATCTAATAAATTCTAGGCCTTTGTCTCAACATTTCAATTCTATATTGGTTAAGTTCTTCTCAGTCAGAATCCTTTATTAATAGTAACTTTCCTTACACAATTATGACATTCATGATCCAAACAAATTATAACCTTTAGTCACCAAAATTTTACTCAGAGATATGTGTCAAGATTCGGCACCGCAGTCTTAAGGATCACTAATCATTCTTAAATTATATTATGATCAAAACCTTTTGGTCTGGTACAAAATTATAATAACCTAACTCGGAAACCTACAAATCTAATCCGATGCGGTGATGCAACTAACAACTTTTCAAATTATATACAGCTACTCGAGCCTTAATTATCAAAAAAACCCGGACAACAAAGTCATCAGAATCAAACTTTTAAAGTATCTCTACTACCAATAACAAATTTAACTATGAAGTACTAAAATCAAACTTTCAATTTTCAAAATACATTAGTTCATAACTCTACCACATAACTTACACACAATTAAAAACTGAACAATCCGACACTTGTCCAAACCTAAATCATTTGTCTCATCCAAGCTCCACCCCAATTTATTCAAAAATCCTCAAGGAAAATATTGTGACTTTGTTGTAAACACACTCAATAATCCTTCTCTTCAATTTAATTAAATCCGAAGTTACGAAACACACTCAATATTCATATTTCCTTATGATAATATTTATTTTTAATACATATGATTCCATTAAATCCGAAGTTACGCAACATCCATATGTATACATCTTAAAAGAACACTAACATGACACTTTTTTTAAGAAATATATTATTCCGTATGTTTTGATAATCTATGATTTACCTTAAAGAAAATTTACCAAACAATTAATTTACCATAGGTTTATTATCCTCGAGATTCGAACCTCCATACATCAAAATATAAATACTTCAGCAATAGAAATGATCAAATCTAATCCAACACTTGATATATACGACCATATTTGAAGACTCGCAATCACAGTAGAATTTCCTACGTCACAAAAGCTTCCCAAGAATATTCTTAACCGTATGAAATTTTATCCCCAAACTTTGAATATACGTCATAAGAATAACAATAATAAAAGGAAATCAATCAAGATAGGTAATCAATAGTAAATCTTTTTAAAGATCAACATTTAATTCCTATTAACCACAACAATTCTCGATCATCTAATTATCCAATATCAACAAGTCCCTAAGGTCACCAATCAATTTTAAATTTTCATTTATCAAATATATTTCTCAGAAACAAATGCAAAGGTTCTCTGAGATAATCTTCACAAAAGTTTGAAAATCCCTCAGTAGTACTCTAATAATAAAACTTCTAAAGTCTTCTCATTTACTATAGATTTAGCTCTGGGGTCCACAAAGTCATTTTCCTTGAAGTAATGTTTATCGAAAGTAAATACCGTATTCAAATTCACATATATCAAAGTTCTAAATATATTTCACAAATTTTTATCTCTTGAGATGAACTGCATATTGCCTTCAACTATTCTTCATATTCTCACGAAAACCAAGGATGGATTAAATACCATAAGTGAGAGCTAAAACTTAATTAACTCTATCCACTAGAACATGTTTCATCCAAAACACATGATCAAAAACTCATGTTGTTTGTCTTTCTCAAGTGAATCTTTTGGATATTCTCCTTTCATTCTCAAACAGATATAGTGCTCTTAAGAGATAATCATGAAGTAGACCACTCAAAGTGTTGGATATTTGGTTTTCCATAGTTAATTGGTTGAATCCATAAATAACCTCATCAATCTGTTTTATTCCATTTATTACTAAATTATTTTTGCTCCCAAAGGTAATGCATGACTCAGTCCATTAAATACTTATCTTTTCTCGCATAAGACAAATATAGACTTAACATTTTTTAAAACTATTCAAACTTGTATGTCACGTAGAAGGTCAATTTGTTGTTGCTGATATCATCAAAATCATCAAATAAACATTATTTCCTAGGACAGATTTAAGAAAGCAACCCCAAAGCTATTCCAATTTCGACAAAAAACACCCATAAACTATTAAATTCTGAACAAACACCCCTCAACTTTTATGAGTCAACTGAACCAAAGTGAATTTTGGACAAGAATGAACCAAAATTTGTTTTTCAAAGTTAGTCGTATTTCCTACCTGTGTACCCAATTATCCAATTAGAAAGACAGAGATAATAGCGGGTAACATACAAAACATTAGATTACACACTGTACGAACATCCTTATACTAACGCTGACTTCTTCACATTCATCTACACTATATATTCCTCTAAAACATTTTTCCATGTGCCCGTCCTTCTAAAATTAATCTTATAAATTCTAGGCCTTAGTCTCAACATTTCAATTCTATATTGGTTAAGTTCTCTCAGTCAGAATCCTTTATTAATAGAAACTTTCTTTACACAATTATGACATTCATGATCCAAACAAATTATAACCATTAGTCTCCAAAATTTTAATCCCAGATCTGTGTCAAGATTCGGCACTTGCAGTCTTAAGGATCACTAATCATTCTTAAATTCTATTATGATCAAAACCTTTTGGTCTGGTACAAAAATATAATGACCTACCTCGGAAACCCAAATACGATGCGGTGAAGCAACTAACAAATTTTCAAATTATATACAGCTACTCGAGCCTTAATTATCACAAAAAACCTCGACATCAAAGTCTTCATAATCAAACTTCTAAAGTATCTATACTACCAATAACAAATATAACTATGAAGTTCTCAAAATCAAACTTTCAATTTTCAAAATACATTAGTTCAGAACTCTTACCATATAACTTACACACAATTAAAAACTGAACAATCCGACACTTGTCCAAACCTCAATCATTGGTCTCATCCAAGCTCCACCGCAATTTATTCAAAAATCCTCATGGAAAATATTGTGACTTTGTTGTAAACACCTTCAATAATCCTTCCCTTCAATTTAATTAAATCCGAAGTTACGAAACACACTCAATATTCATATTTCCTTATGATAATAATTTATTTTTAATACATATGATTCCATCAAATCCGAAGTTACGCAACATCCATACGTATACATCTTAATAGAACACTAACATAACACTTTTTTTAAGAAATATATTATTCCATATGTTTTGATAATCTATGATTTACCTTAAAGAAAATTTACCAAACAATTAATTTACCATAGATTTACTATCCTCGAGATTTGAACCTCCATACATCAAAAGACAAATACTTCACTAATAGAAATGATCCAATCTAATCCAACACTTGATATAAACGACCATATTTCAAGACTCGCAATCACAGTAGAATTTCCTACGTCACAAAAGCTTCCCAAGAATATTCTTAACCGTATGAAATTTTTATCCTCAAACTTTGAATATACGTAATAAGAATAACAATAATAATAGGAAATCAATCAAGATAGGTAATCAATCGTAAATCCTTATAATGATCAACATTTTATTCCTATTAACCTCAACAATTCTCGATCACATAACTATCCAATATCAACAAGTCCCTAAGGTCACCAATCCATTTAAAATTTTTATTTATCAAATATATTTCTCAGAAACAGATGCAAAGGTTCTCTGAGATAATCTTCACAAAAGTTTGAAAATCCCTCAGTAGTACTCTAATAATAAAACTTCTAAAGTGTTCTCATTTACTGTAGATTTAGCTCTGGGGTCCACAAAGTCATTTTCCTTGAAGTAATGTTTATCGAAAGTAAATACCGTATTCAAATTCACATATATCAAAGTTCTAAATATATTTCACAAATTTTTATCTCTTGAGATGAACTGCATATTGCCTTCAACTATTCTTCATATTCTCACGAAAACCAAGGATGGATTAAATACCATAAGTGAGAGCTAAAACTTAATAACTCTATCCACTAGAACATGTTTCATCCAAAACACATGATCAAAAACTCATGTTGTTTGTGTCTTTCTCAAGTGAATCTTTTGGATATTCTCCTTTCATTCTCAAATAGATATAGTGCCCATAAGAGATAATCATAAAGTAGACCACTCTAGGTGTTGGATATTTGGTTTTCCATAGTTAATTGGTTGAATCCATAAATAACCTCATCAATCCCTCTTATTCCATTTATAACTAAATTATTTTTGCTCCCAAAAGTGATGCAAGACTCAGTCCATTAAATACTTATCTTTTCTCGCATAAGACAAATATAAACTTATTTTTTAAAACTATTCAAACTTGTATGTCACGTAGAAGGTCAATTTGTTGTTGCTGATATCATCAAAATCATCAAATAAACATTATTTCCTAGGATAGATTTAACAAAACACCCCAAAGCTATTCCAATTTCGACAAAAAACCCACATAAACTATTAAATTATGATCAAACACCCCTCAACTTTTTATGAGTCAACTGAACCAAAGTGAATTTTGGTCAAGATTGAACCAAATTTTTTTTTTCAAAGTTACCCTTATTTCCTACTTGTGTACCCAATTATCCAATTAGAAAGACAGGGATAATAGCGGGTAACATATAAAACATTAGATTACACATTGTACGAACATCCTTATACTAACGCTGACTTCTTCACATTCATCTACAGTATATATTCCTCTAAAACATTTCTCCATGTGCCCGTCTTTCTAAAATTAATCTAATAAATTCTAGGCCTTTGTCTCAACATTTCAATTCTATATTGGTTAAGTTCTTCTCAGTCAGAATCCTTTATTAATAGTAACTTTCCTTACACAATTATGACATTCATGATCCAAACAAATTATAACCTTTAGTCACCAAAATTTTACTCAGAGATATGTGTCAAGATTCGGCACCGCAGTCTTAAGGATCACTAATCATTCTTAAATTCTATTATGATCAAAACCTTTTGGTCTGGTACAAAATTATAATAACCTAACTCGGAAACCTACAAATCTAATCCGATGCGGTGATGCAACTAACAAATTTTCATATTATAAACAGCTACTCGAGCCTTAATTATCAAAAAAACCCGGACAACAAAGTCATCAGAATCAAACTTTTAAAGTATCTCTACTACCAATAACAAATTTAACTATGAAGTACTAAAATCAAACTTTCAATTTTCAAAATACATTAGTTCATAACTCTACCACATAACTTACACACAATTAAAAACTGAACAATCCGACACTTGTCCAAACCTAAATCATTGGTCTCATCCAAGCTCCACCCCAATTTATTCAAAAATCCTCAAGGAAAATATTGTGACTTTGTTGTAAACACACTCAATAATCCTTCTCTTCAATTTAATTAAATCCGAAGTTACGAAACACACTCAATATTCATATTTCCTTATGATAATATTTATTTTTAATACATATGATTCCATTAAATCCGAAGTTACGCAACATCCATATGTATACATCTTAAAAGAACACTAACATGACACTTTTTTTAAGAAATATATTATTCCGTATGTTTTGATAATCTATCATTTACCTTAAAGAAAATTTACCAAACAATTAATTTACCATAGGTTTATTATCCTCGAGATTCGAACCTCCATACATCAAAATATAAATACTTCAGCAATAGAAATGATCAAATCTAATCCAACACTTGATATATACGACCATATTTGAAGACTCGCAATCACAGTAGAATTTCCTACGTCACAAAAGCTTCCCAAGAATATTCTTAACCGTATGAAATTTTATCCCCAAACTTTGAATATACGTCATAAGAATAACAATAATAAAAGGAAATCAATCAAGATAGGTAATCAATAGTAAATCTTTTTAAAGATCAACATTTAATTCCTATTAACCACAACAATTCTCGATCATCTAACTATCCAATATCAACAAGTCCCTAAGGTCACCAATCAATTTTAAATTTTCATTTATCAAATATATTTCTCAGAAACAAATGCAAAGGTTCTCTGAGATAATCTTCACAAAAGTTTGAAAATCCCTCAGTAGTACTCTAATAATAAAACTTCTAAAGGGTTCTCATTTACTATAGATTTAGCTCTGGGGTCCACAAAGTCATTTTCCTTGAAGTAATGTTAATCGAAAGTAAATACCGTATTCAAATTCACATATATCAAAGTTCTAAATATATTTCACAAATTTTTATCTCTTGAGATGAACTGCATATTGCCTTCAACTATTCTTCATATTCTCACGAAAACCAAGGATGGATTAAATACCATAAGTGAGAGCTAAAACTTAATAACTCTATCCACTAGAACATGTTTCATCCAAAACACATGATCAAAAACTCATGTTGTTTGTGTCTTTCTCAAGTGAATCTTTTGGATATTCTCCTTTCATTCTCAAACAGATATAGTGCTCTTAAGAGATAATCATGAAGTAGACCACTCTAGGTGTTGGATATTTGGTTTTCCATAGTTAATTGGTTGAATCCATAAATAACCTCATCAATCTGTCTTATTCCATTTATTACTAAATTATTTTTGCTCCCAAAGGTAATGCATGACTCAGTCCATTAAATACTTATCTTTTCTCGCATAAGACAAATATAGACTTAACATTTTTTAAAACTATTCAAACTTGTATGTCACGTAGAAGGTCAATTTGTTGTTGCTGATATCATCAAAATCATCAAATAAACATTATTTCCTAGGACAGATTTAAGAAAGCAACCCCAAAGCTATTCCAATTTCGACAAAAAACACCCATAAACTATTAAATTCTGAACAAACACCCCTCAACTTTTATGAGTCAACTGAACCAAAGTGAATTTTGGACAACAATGAACCAAAATTTGTTTTTCAAAGTTAGTCGTATTTCCTACCTGTGTACCCAATTATCCAATTAGAAAGACAGAGATAATAGCGGGTAACATACAAAACATTAGATTACACACTGTACGAACATCCTTATACTAACGCTGACTTCTTCACATTCATCTACAGTATATATTCCTCAAACATTTTTCCATGTGCCCGTCCTTCTAAAATTAATCTTATAAATTCTAGGCCTTAGTCTCAACATTTCAATTCTATATTGGTTAAGTTCTCTCAGTCAGAATCCTTTATTAATAGAAACTTTCTTTACACAATTATGACATTCATGATCCAAACAAATTATAACCATTAGTCTCCAAAATTTTAATCCCAGATCTGTGTCAGATTCGGCACTTGCAGTCTTAAGGATCACTAATCATTCTTAAATTCTATTATGATCAAAACCTTTTGGTCTGGTACAAAAATATAATAACCTACCTCGGAAACCCAAATACGATGCGGTGAAGCAACTAACAAATTTTCAAATTATATACAGCTACTCGAGCCTTAATTATCACAAAAAACCTCGACATCAAAGTCTTCATAATCAAACTTCTAAAGTATCTATACTACCAATAACAAATATAACTAAGAAGTTCTCAAAATCAAACTTTCAATTTTCAAAATACATTAGTTCAGAACTCTTACCATATAACTTACACACAATTAAAAACTGAACAATCCGACACTTGTCCAAACCTCAATCATTGGTCTCATCCAAGCTCCACCGCAATTTATTCAAAAATCCTCATGGAAAATATTGTGACTTTGTTGTAAACACACTCAATAATCCTTCTCTTCAATTTAATTAAATCCGAAGTTACGAAACACACTCAATATTCATATTTCCTTATGATAATAATTTATTTTTAATACATATGATTCCATTAAATCCGAAGTTACGCAACATCCATACGTATACATCTTAAAAGAACACTAACATAACACTTTTTTAAAGAAATATATTATTCCATATGTTTTGATAATCTATGATTTACCTTAAAGAAAATTTACCAAACAATTAAATTACCATAGATTTACTATCCTCGAGATTTGAACCTCCATACATCAAAAGACAAATACTTCACTAATAGAAATGATCCAATCTAATCCAACACTTGATATAAACGACCATATTTCAAGACTCGCAATCACAGTAGAATTTCCTACGTCACAAAAGCTTCCCAAGAATATTCTTAACCGTATGAAATTTTTATCCTCAAACTTTGAATATACGTAATAAGAATAACAATAATAATAGGAAATCAATCAAGATAGGTAATCAATCGTAAATCCTTATAATGATCAACATTTTATTCCTATTAACCTCAACAATTCTCGATCATATAACTATCCAATATCAACAAGTCCCTAAGGTCACCAATCCATTTTAAATTTTTATTTATCAAATATATTTCTCAGAAACAGATGCAAAGGTTCTCTGAGATAATCTTCACAAAAGTTTGAAAATCCCTCAGTAGTACTCTTATAATAAAACTTCTAAAGTGTTCTCATTTACTATAGATTTAGCTTTGCGGTCCACAAAGTCATTTTCCTTCAAGTAATGTTAATGGAAAGTAAATACCGTATTCAAATTCACATACATCAAAGTTCTAAATATATTTCACCAATTTTTATCTCTTGAGATGAACAGCATATTGCCTTCAACAATTCTTCATATTCTCACGAAAACCAATGATGGATTAAATACCATAAGTGAGAGCTAAAACTTAATAACTCTATCCACTAGAACATCTTTCATCCAAAACACATGATCAAAAACTCATGTTGTCTGTGTCTTTCTCAAGTGAATCTTTTGGATATTCTCCTTTCATTCTCAAATAGATATAGTGCTCACTAGAGATAATCATAAAGTAGACCACTCAAGTGTTGGATATTTGGTCTTCCATAGTTAATTGGTTGAATCCATAAATAACCTCATCAATCTGTCTTATTCCATTTATTACTAAATTATTTTTGCTCCCAAAGGTGATGCATGACTCAGTCCATTAAATACTTATCTTTTCTCGCATAAGACAAATATACACTTAACATTTTTTAAAACTATTCAAACTTGCATGTCACGTCGAAGGTCAATTTGTCGTTGCTGATATCATCAAAATCATCAAATAAACATTATTTCCCAGGATAGATTTAAGAAAACACCCCAAAGCTATTCCAATTTCGACAAAAAACACCCATAAACTATTAAATTTTGAACAAACACCCCTCAACTTTTATGAGTCAACTGAACCAAAGTGAATTTTGGACAAGAATGAACCAAAATTTGTTTTTCAAAGTTACCCTTATTTCCTACTTGTGTACCCAATTATCCAATTAGAAAGACAGAGATAATAGCGGGTAACATATAAAACATTAGATTACGCATTGTACGAACATCCTTATACTAACACCGACTTCTTCACATTCATCTACAGTATATATTCCTCTAAAACATTTCTCCATGTGCCCGTCCTTCTAAAATTAATCTAATAAATTCTAGGCCTTAGTCTCAACATTTCAATTCTATATTGGTTAAGTTCTTCTCAGTCAGAATCCTTTATTAATAGTAACTTTCTTTACACAATTATGACATTCATGATCCAAACAAATTATAACCTTAAGTCTCCAAAATTTTAATCCTAGATCTGTGTCAAGATTCGACACCCGCAGTCTTAAGGATCACTAATAATTCTTAAATTCTATTATGATCAAAACCTTTTGGTCTGGTACAAAATTATAATAACCTACCTTGGAAACCTACAAATCTAATCCGATGCGGTGATGCAACTAACAAATTTTCAAATTATATACAGCTACTCGAGCCTTAATTATCAAAAAAACCCGGACAACAAAGTCATCAGAATCAAACTTTTAAAGTATCTATACAACCAATAACAAATTTGACAATGAAGTGCTAAAATCAAACTTTCAAATTTCAAAATACATTAGTTCATAACTCTGCCATATAACTTACACAAAATTAAAAACTGAACAATCCGACACTTGTCCACACCTCAATCATTGGTCTCATCCAAGCTCCTACCCAATTTATTAAAAAATCCTCAAGGAAAATAGTGACTTTGTTGTAAATACACTCAATAATCCTTCTCTTCAATTTAATTAAATCCGAAGTTACGAAACACACTCAATATTCATATTTCCTTATGATAATATTTATTTTTAATACATATGATTCCATTAAATTCGAAGTTACGCAACATCCATATGTATACATCTTAAAAGAACACAAACATAACACTTTTTTTAAGAAATTTATTATTCCATATGTTCTGATAATCTATCATTTACCTTAAAGAAAATTTACCAAACAATTAATTTACCATAGGTTTATTATCCTCGAGATTTGAACCTCCATACTTCAAACGATAAATACTTCACTAATAGAAATGATCCAATCTAATCCAACACTTGATATATACGACCTTATTTCAAGACTCGCAATCACAGTAGAATTTCCTACGTCACGTAAGCTTCACAAGAATTTTCTTAACCGTATGAAATTTTATCCTCAAACTTTGAATATACGTCATAAGAATAACAACAATAATAGGAAATCAATCAAGATAGGTAATCAATCGTAAATCTTTATAATGATCAACATTTTATTCCTATTAACCTCAACAATTCTCGATCATATAACTATCCAATATCAACAAGTCACTAAGGTCACCAATCCACTTTAAATTTTTATTTATCAAATATATTTCTCAGAAACAAATGCAAAGGTTCTCTGAGATAATCTTCACAAAAGTTTGAAAATCCCTCAGTAGTACACTTATAATAAAACTTCTAAAGTGTTCTCATTTACTATAGATTTAGCTTTGGGGTCCACAAAGTCATTTTCCTTCAAGTAATGTTAATCGAAAGTAAATACCGTATTCAAATTCACATATATCAAAGTTCTACATATATTTCACAATTTTTTATCTCTTGAGATGAACTGCATATTGCCTTCAACTATTCTTCATATTCTCACGAAAACCAAGGATGGATTAAATACCATAAGAGCTAAAACTTAATAACTCTATTCACTAGAACATGTTTAATCCAAAACACATGATCAAAAACTCATGTTGTTTGTGTCTTTCTCAAGTGAATCTTTTGGATATTCTCCTTTCATTCTCAAATAGATATAGTGCTCATAAGAGATAATCATAAAGTAGACCACTCAAAGTGTTGAATATTTGGTTTTCCATAGTTAATTGGTTAAATCTATAATCCATAAATAACCTCATCAATCTGTCTTATTCCATTTATTACTAAATTATTTTGGCTCCCAAAGGTGATGCACGACCCAGTTCATTAAATACTTATCCTTTCTCGCATAAGACAAATATAGACTTAACATCTTTAAAAACTATTCAAACTTGTATGTCACATAGAAGGTCAATTTGTTGTTGCTGATATCATCAAAATCATCAAATAAACATTATTTCCTAGGATAGATTTAAGAAAACACCCCAAAGCTATTCCAATTTCGACAAAAAACACCCATAAACTATTAAATTCTGAAAAAACACCCCTCAACTTTTATGAATCAACTGAACCAAAGTGAATTTTGGACAACAATGAACCAAAATTTGTTTTTCAAAGTTACCCTTATTTCCTACCTGTGTGTACCCAATTATCCAGTTAGAAAGACAGAGATAATAGCGGGTAACATATAAAACATTAGATTACACATTGCACGAACATCCTTATACTAACACTGACTTCTTCACATTCATCTACAGGATATATTCCTCTAAAACATTTCTCCATGTGCCCGTCCTTCTAAAATTAATCTAATAAATTCTAGGCCTTAGTCTCAACATTTCAATTCTATATTGGTTAAGTTCTTCTCAGTCAGAATCCTATATTAATAGTAACTTTCTTTACACAATTATGACATTCATGATCCAAACAAATTATACCCTTTAGTCTCCAAAATTTTAATCCCAAATCTATGTGTCAAGATTCGGCACTCACAGTCTTAAGGATCACTAATCATTCTTAAATTCTATTATGATCAAAACCTTTTGGTCTGGTACAAAATTATAATAACCTACCTCGGAAACCTATAAATCTATTCCGATGCGGTGATGCAACTAACAAATTTTCAAATTATATACAGCTACTCGAGTCTTAATTATCAAAAAAACCCGGACAACAAAGTCATCAGAATCAAACTTTTAAAGTATCTATACTACCAATAACAAATTTAACTATGAAGTTCTAAAATCAAACTTTCAATTTTCAAAATACATTAGTTCATAACACTACCATATAACTTACACACAATTAAAAAATTAACAATCATACACTTGTCCAAACCTCAATCATTGGTCACATCCAAGCTCCACCCCAATTTATTCAAAAATCCTCCAGGAAAATATGGTGACTTTGTTGTAAACACACTCAATAATCGTTCTCTTCAATTTAATTAAATCCGAAGTTACGAAACACACTCAATATTCATATTTCCTTAAGATAATATTTATTTTTAATACATATGATTCCATTAAATCCGAAGTTACGAAACATCCATATGTATACATCTTAAAAGAACACTAACATAACAATTTTTTAAAGAAATTTATTATTCCATATGTTTTGATAATCTATCATTTACCTTAAATAAATTTACCAAACAATTAATTTACCATAGGTTTATTATCCTCGAGATTTGAACCTCCATACTTCAAACGATAAATACTTCACTAATAGAAATGATCCAATCTAATCCAACACTTGATATATACGACCTTATTTCAAGACTCGCAATCACAGTAGAATTTCCTACGTCACGTAAGCTTCACAAGAATTTTCTTAACCGTATGAAATTTTATCCTCAAACTTTGAATATACGTCATAAGAATAACAATAATAATAGGAAATCAATCAAGTTAGGTAATCAATCGTAAATCTTTATAATGATCAACATTTTATTCCTATTAACCTCAACAATTCTCGATCATATAACTATCCAATATCAACAAGTCACTAAGGTCACCAATCCACTTTAAATTTTTATTTATCAAATATATTTCTCAGAAACAAATGCAAAGGTTCTCTGAGATAATCTTCACAAAAGTTTGAAAATCCCTCAGTAGTACACTTATAATAAAACTTCTAAAGTGTTCTCATTTACTATAGATTTAGCTTTGGGGTCCACAAAGTCATTTTCCTTCAAGTAATGTTAATCGAAAGTAAATACCGTATTCAAATTCACATATATCAAAGTTCTACATATATTTCACAATTTTTTATCTCTTAAGATGAACTGCATATTGCCTTCAACTATTCTTCATATTCTCACGAAAACCAAGGATGGATTAAATACCATAAGAGCTAAAACTTAATAACTCTATTTACTAGAACATGTTCAATCCAAAACACATGATCAAAAACTCATGTTGTATGTGTCTTTCTCAAGTGAAACTTTTGGATATTCTCCTTTCATTCTCAAATAGATATAGTGCTCATAAGAGATAATCATAAAGTAGACCAGTCAAAGTGTTGGATATTTGGTTTTCCATAGTTAATTGGTTGAATCCATAAATAACCTCATCAATCTGTCTTATTCCATTTATTACTAAATTATTTTTGCTCCCAAAAGTGATGCATGACTCGGTCCATTAAATACTTATCTTTTCTAGCATAAGACAAATATAGACTTAACATCTTTTAAAACTATTCAAACTTGTATGTCACGGAGAAGGTCAACTTATTGTTGCTAATATCATCAAAATCTTCAAATAACCATATTATTTCCTAGAATAGTTTTGAGAAAACACCCCGAAACTATTCCACTTTCTACAAAAAACACCCATCAACTATCAGATTCTGAAAAAACACCCCTCAACTTTTATGAGTCAACTGAACCAAAGTGAATTTTGGACAAGAATGAACCAAATCTAATTTTTCAATGTTACCCTTATTTCCTACTTGTGTACCCAATTATACAAGTAGAAAAACAGAGATAAAAAGCTTGTGACCAAACAAAGGCAGGAGTTTAACATATAAAACAATATATTACATACATAACATTGTACGAACTTCCTTATACTAACAACGACTTCTTCACATTCATCTACAATATATATTCCTCTAAAACATTTCTCCAGATGCCCATCCTTCTAAAATTAATCTAATCAATTCTATGCCTTAGTCTCAACATTTCAATTCTATATTTGTTAAGTTCTTCTCAGTCAGTATCCTTTATTAATCGTAACTTTCTTTACACAATTATGACATTCATGATCCAAACAAATTATCTCCTTTAGTCTCCAAAGTTTAAATCCCTGATCTATGTGTCAAGATTCGGCACTCACAGTCTTAAGGATCACTGATCATTCTTAAATTCTATTGATCAAAACCTTTTGCTCTGGTACCAAATTGTAATAACCTACCTCGGAAACCTACTAATCTAATCCGATGCGGTCATGCAACTAACAAATTTTCAAATTATATACAGCTACTGGAGCCTAAATTATCAAAAAAAAAGACAACGAAGTCATTAGAATCAAACATTTAAAGTATCGATACGACCAATAACAAATTTAACTATGTAGTTCTGAAATCAAACTTTCAATTTTCAAAATGCATTAGTTACATAACTCTACCATATAACTTACACACAATCAGAGGCGGAGGCAGGTGGAGACTAGGGGGGACAAATGGGACCCCATAATTTTTGTAAAACCTTCCTTAATCTACCAAAAAATTTATTTGGCCCCCTAATTTAAATTTTTTTGGGAGCCCAAAGCCCAACCTATCTTAATTAAGCCCAACTACAAACTTATATGTATAAAAAAACCCCAAACCATCTATTAAGTATTAACCCAATCGTTTTTTTCTGCTAGTGAAGCATTTTCTTGTT
The DNA here is from genome assembly GCA_017893485.1 of Hemerocallis citrina. Classification (NCBI taxonomy): domain Eukaryota; kingdom Viridiplantae; phylum Streptophyta; class Magnoliopsida; order Asparagales; family Asphodelaceae; genus Hemerocallis; species Hemerocallis citrina. The sequence goes on from JACEHZ010000290.1 coordinate 16,313, forward strand.
ATTTTATCAAATTTATATGTGATGTGTTTTGGTTTACAAATTTATGGGTTTTATGATTATATTTGATCTAATTACTTTGATTTTTCAAAATAAATATGAAGTGAGAAATTTTCTTCAACAATCATGACAATGCTGAAAAAATGGGACCCCATTTTGATTTGTCTGGCTCCGCCACTGCACACAATTAAAAACTAAACATCAGACACTTGCCCAAACCTCAATCATTGGTATGATCCAAGCTCCACCCCAATTTATTCAAAAATCCTCAAGGAAAATATTGTGACTTTGTTGAGATCACACTCACTAATCCTTCTCTTCTCTTCAATTTAATTAATTGCACAATATTCATATTTCCTTATGATAATATTTATTTTTAATGCATTTGATTCCATTAAATCCGAAGTTACGAAACATCCATACGTATACATCTTAAAAGAACACTAACATAACACTTTTTTTAAGAAATTTATTATTCCATATGTTTTGATAACCTATCATTTACCCTAAATAAACAAAATCTTATCTCAAAATTTGAACTCGCATCCATCAAAAAAAAATCTTAATATCCACACAATTAGATTAATATCTAATTCTCAGAATTCGATACACGATGGACACTTCAAAATTTCACATATGCTCATCTTCCAACAATCACAATCGCAAAGTTACTTGTTATACCCAAAAATTTTCGTCAAGCAACCAGCCTCGTAAAATAATAAATTCATCCTACTTAAAAGTTGGCCCAAACACTTCAATTAAATTTTTCATAAAATTGACTAAAAATGGTAAACTACCCACCAAAATAGCTAAAATAGTGAATTTTGAATGTTTTCGAAGTTGGCAAACAAATATAGAATATAACCCCAAAAAAGGCTAAAAGACTTAGATTTTGAAATTTCTCGAAAAAATAGCTAAGAATTGTGGACAAAAGTTTAGTTAAAATAATGAATTTTTGAATTTTTGAAAATCAAAACCTATAAAAGTAGACTAAAAACACTAAAATTCAAATTTTCTTATAAATCAGCTAAAAGTGGTGGGAACTAACCTACAAAGTTAGGTTTAAAATTGAATTTCATAATTTTGTCGAATGCACTTAAAACAGTAGACACCCCCATAAAAAATTGACTAAAAACACTTAAATTTAGAAATTTTTTAAATCAATTTTTAAAATGTGGATTATATCCCACAAAGTTAACTAAAATAGTGAATTTTTGATTTTTTTTCCATTTTTTAATTGACTATGAAGTGTGGCTATATCCATTAAAGTTGACTAAAACACTTAAAATTATAATATCTCAAAATAAGCTAAAATACGGTGGACTACGTAACACAAAAAAGTTAAATAAACTTGTGAATTTCTGAATTTTCTCGAAATTGGCTTAGCACAGTGAAATATGTGAACTCACAAAAGTTGGCTAAAACACTTAATTATTCCTAAGTTATTCTTACAATTTAGTTGAAATTTGATAGCGTATTTTGTTTCAAGTTGGATGGTCAAATCATTCAATTAACTTAAGAGTATCCACAATATGGATGAATGTGGAGATACTCTAGTTCAATAGTTACAACTATTTTGTACTTTTAGTACATAATTTAGATTTATTATTTTGCATATGGAAGAAAAAAAGATAACAATTGCCATTATATTATTCTTAGGTAGAAGTAATTACATCCCATCATTTACTAGTACTAAAATGTGCTAAGGTGAGAGAAAGAGAGCTGACAAACTACGCAAAAGAATTGTAGTGAAATTATAACAAAACTATAAACTAAAATAATGAATAGGGATCTGCACAATAACCCTCTTTTAATCAACAAGCAGGCAAGCACAGTTATTAGAGCAAAATGCTCTTAGTACATACATCTTATACTCAACACTACCCAACTAATCATCAAAATTAGGCTTAAATTACTTAATGAGTCATTACCTTGTAAGTCTAAACACTGAGAAAGTCCTACCTAAACCCTCCAAGAATCCATGTATAAAACTTGGAGAAATCAAATAAAGTAAAGATTTGAGCAAGCACATTCATTCATTATCAGAATTTGCACAACAAAGAAGATATTTCTCTTCCCCCTTTACTATACTTCGTATAATAACTAACATAAAGAAACAACATATGAAATCAAATTCTGAAATAAAATCCACAGTAAAATAGGTAGTGACACTTACAGGTCGTGGTCTTCTTCAAAACGTTTCTTCACATCGCCATCGATCTAACCCACATCTGCCGATCGAGAACCGTTTAACGAAAACCTAATCAAGAACAAAACTATAATTCAGATTTCTGATCCCACACAAAAAAAAATCGAAACCCTAATTTCAAACGAAAACGAAATCCGATATCTAATTTCAAATTCCATAGTAAAAGGAAACCCTAATTTCGATTGGATAACGAAATTGAGACACGTATTTAAGATAGAGAAGGAGAATGCTTACCTGATTAACAAAACTCGAACCCCAGTTTCGGATGAGAAACGCACTGGGATTTGGAAGACGGAGACGACGGATTTGAAAAGGAGAGGGTTTAATTTCCTTTCTTCGCCGCGGGGGGGGGGGGGGGGGGGGGGGGGGGCGCGGATAAAGGCAATGGCGTTTGATAATTACCCTAGTTTTATACAAGAGATAAATGTCGGTGGGTTAAGTTGCGGACTAACGACGCTGAGTTAATTAAGCTGCGGATTAACGACAGTGGGTTTACAGCTGTTATTTTCTATAAATGGGCTTGGGCCAGTTTCTTTTTATTGTTTATTAATAAGATATCGGTCCATGGGCTTGGATCCATTGATATTTTCTATTTTCTATTGAGTTTATTTAGATAGACCACGATATGAGCTCTCCCAGTCTCAAGTATCGTGCACCTCAAGAGGCTCTATCAAGAGCAGGCTAGGCATGAGAGATTTGAAGTCTCAAAGACATTTTTTTTAATAAAAAGATGACCCAGTCATCGCTTCATTAATGCGAGATTAAAGAAACATAGTAGTACTAATTACAACAAGTCCAAAATACCATCTCTATCCCCCTTACAACGACCACACATAATATAGAAAAGCATAAAAGAAGATACAAGGGCTGAAGACAATGCCCCACTCAAATCCCCAACAGCAAACAAGAGTAGTAGGATATTGAAATCCTTCCCGTGCATGCTCTCCTCCCATGAGTCCTACTCCTCCTCTTCCATACGCAGCCTTTTCATTGCTCCCCTATGACCTGTCCAATCACGAGTTAGCGCCCAAATTTTATGCATGAGAGTCGAAAAAGTACAGTTGATATTGCGAAAACATAAATCATTCCGAACAAGCCATAAACACCACATAGTGGCGGATGCAACAAGACCCCAATCCTGTCTATCTTCCTTTCTAACTAAATGTACCCACCAATGACCCCACACATTTGAACTTGTCCTAGGGCTTTGTAGACACCCAAAACGTAGACATACCACCTCCCAAGCGAGTGTGGCTTTCGTACAAGAGAATAATAAATGGTTGGCGTTCTCATCAGCGCTCTGACATTCCCCACAAATGGTATGAATTGGCAGATTCCTTTTCTTAAGATTGATCTTCGATAGAATAGCATCGTTCATGACTAACCAATCAAATACCTTTACTCTCAAAGGAATGCAAAGCTTCCAAATAATATACGCATAGTTACATCGCAAACCGCCATCATTAATCCGCTTGTACATCGTAGATACTGAGAATTCCTCTGATGGATCAAGCATCCATGTTCTGCTATCTTCGATCTCGTTGTTGTACCGACCTTCCTTCCTAATAAAATTATTGAGTTCAGTCAACTCAATTAAATTCCTCTGGGTCAATTGACCTCTAATATCCAGCTTCAGTCTCTTATTACTCCAGACATCCGACACCAACCTGTCGCAATTAATCGTCGCCTATGCAACCTCTTGGAATAAATTCATGAGGGTTGCATCACTGCACCACTTGTCCCTCCAAAATCTTGTGTCCTTCCCTTTCCTAATCGTGCATCTGGTGTGTGCATGGTACATAAGTCCCACCTTCGCCACCCCCTTCCATAACATCGTGGATTTCCCGTAGGCGCTTTTCCCTCCAAGACGGTATAGTTTCCTACCTCTATAAAGAAACATAGTAGCACTAATTACAACAAGTCCAAAATATCATCTCTGTTACCGCTGAATCTGGTGTGGGGACAAACAGATAATATTTGTGGATTCTTGGAAAACTTTGAATAGCAAACCTGTTACCTGTTCCGCTGGAGTTTGACCGTTGACTCCCGCCGTTTACCTGCAAAAAGTGAGAGACACCGGGGTTGATCCCGGTGACCCACCCTCCGATGCTCAAGTCAGTAATCAAGGAGATTATGAAAGAGCGTAAATTGGCAAAAGATTGATTACCCCTTAATAGTGGTGGATGGGGGGCATTTATAGTCGCCGTTGGGATCAGATTAGGATTGCAATCCCTGTGATCAGATTAGGAATGTAATCCCTAATTCCTAGTGAAAGGATAGATGTGAATCAGGGATGTTGATTAGTATGAATCAAAAACCCTAATTCTATCTTGCTGGACTGGATTCTTTGCGGGTTGAAACCCGCACCCAGTAAGACATCTCTGTTTATGGGTTATTGGGCTTTGAATAAAGATCCAGTTCCCATTTCAGACCCCGTTAGTAGGTGAAATTACCATTTTACCCCTGAGCTTTAAGATTCGTGTCCGATTTGAACGGCCCCGATTTAATCCTATTTTTAGCCATATCATGAGCCCCCCACTCCTGGAGACTGAGTTTTATAGTCTTCGAGGAGTAGTTTTGTTGTTCTAATGGCGTACGGGATTTTATCGGTGTTTTTAGGGGAGCTTGGAATCTTGCTCGGGGTGTAACGGTGTTATTATGGGCTTATAAGATACCCAAAAATATCCTCGGAATTTTCTGGATTTTTGGAGATTTTTCCAGATTTTTTTGAATTTTTTATTCATTTTCCGAATTAAATAATTAATTATCGAACATATTAATTAATTATTCTAATTAAATAATTATATTTTTCAGAATTTTAAAATAATTTTTCTGAATTAATAATTATTTTTATAATTTTTAATTAATTTTTTTCGATTTTTAATTATTTTTTCGGATTTTTAAAATAATTAAAATGAATAAATAAATAAATTAATTAATTAAATATTACCTGGACACGTGGCACAATTCTGAGCGTCGATCATGATCAGATGCGCGTGCATCGCAAAGCAGATCACGTTCTGGACACGTGGCGCATTTCTGAACGTTGATCGTGTCGTGACGCGAATTTTGAGAAGATTGGACGGGTTGTATGGGTCGGCGGATTTTTTCTCCAATTATAAGGTCGGTGCTTCGGCACCTCGGCTCGGCACTTCGGCTCGTCTCCTCCGTAACTGTCGAAGCATGGAATGAAGCCACGTGGCATTTATTATTTATTTTTTCCATTCTTTCTTTCTTTCTTTCCCCGCTTCTGTTCTTCCTTTCTTCTTCATCTCGTCTCTTCTTCCTTGAGCTATGTTTTCCCTTAACCCCACGGTCTCTCGCCCCCGACCTCGCCCCCTCTCCGAACTCATCTGGCGGGGAGTTCGGCGACGAGAGGAATGGAGCTCGGAGTTGGGTTTGACGAGTGCGAACTTCGCGAGAGAGCTCGGCGAGGAGGAGGTGGAGCTGGAGCTTGAGTTCGGCCAGGGAGCTCGGCACCGTAGAGCTTCGACGGGTGGAGTGGGTTCGAGCTTGGAGAAGGAGCTCGACGGTGGTGAGTTTTCGTCGATGGGTTCGACTGCGAGGAGCTTAAGCTCGACGAACGGGGGGGGGGGGGGGGGGGGGGGGTTGGAGCTCAGCATTAACGTTCGACAAGGAGTTCTGTATGTTGACGAAGGAGATGGAGAGATCGAGCTCGAAGACGAAGAATTTGGGCGAGCTTGGCAAACGAAGATGAGTTCAGAGCTCGACTATCATGATGAAGGTCGTTCGGTGAGAGAGGAGCTCGGTGAATGGGCGATGGGGTGGAGCTTGATGGTGGAGTGGTGCTCGATGTAGTTGGAGTTGTGAATGGAGCTCGTCATGGAGAGAGAGCTCGAAGGTTGATGATGGATTCAGAGCTCAAAGTTCGAGATCGGTTGTAGCCTGAGCTCGACGAGGGGGAGGCAAGCTCGGCGACGTGGGGAGCTCGGCGAGGGAGGAGAACGGCGTAGAGCCCCGAGCTCCTCGACGGCGGTAGAGAGTTCGTCGAATAGAAGGGAGTTGGGTTTTTGCTCTGTTTTTGTTTTGGCAGGAGAGTGGAGAAGGAGAGGAGGGTGACATGGCACTAGGGTTTGGGTATGGATCCTTAACGGGTCCGAACCCGAACCGCCGACCCCCCCCCCCCCCCTTTTTTTTTCTTTCTTTTTTTTTTGTTGTTCGGCAGATGCTTCTTGTTCGGCAGATCCGAGCAGGGATTTTGAGGTGCATTTTTGCCACTTTACAGTTCCGTAGTTCGGTAGCTCGGATTTCATATCCGAGCTACGTGGCTCAATCTGGACTGTTGATCTCGATCGTGGCGTGAATTACGAGACAAGAGACTCAAATTTCGAGAAAACGTTATCTTGTCGTTTTGTGGAGACGTGGCGCAATTTGAGCCGTTCATCATGTTCTAGCACGTTTTTTGAGACAATCTGATGGTGAAACTGGCTCGGCCGCATTTTTCTCCATATGTGGAGGTCGGTACCTCGTCCCTTCGGTTCGGTAGCTCGGTAGTTCCCCCTCTGCCCATAGTAGCTCGGTAGCTCGGCGTAGTGGAGGGGTCGGAGCTCGATGAGGAAGGGGGTCGGCATATGGAAGAGGTGAAGAGCTCCGAAGCTTGGTGATGTTCTGTTTGGTTTTGGAGATTTTTGAAGAGGAGCTCCACTCCTAGGGGTGGAGAAGAGGTTCTAGGAAGATCTTCGTAAGAGCAATAGGAAGACCCATTCTTTGAAGTGAGTGCAAAGAGCAATTCTATGGGAGAGTTTTGAGCTCCAAACTCGCCTAGAAGAGGCCCGCTCTGGAGGCGAGCGGAGTGAAGAGCTCGGCTCTAGGAGAGGGTCATCTGGAAGACGAGTTTGAGGAGCAACTCTAGGGGAAAGTTGTGAGCTCCGAACTCGTCGAGAAGAGGTCTGCTTTGGAGGGAGCGGAGTGAAGAGCTTGGCACTGAGAGAGCCATTTGTGAGACGAGTGTGAGGAGAAACTCTAGGAGAGAGTTGTGCTCCGAACTCGTTGAGAAGAGGTCCGCTTTGGAGGCGAGCGGAGTGAAGAGCTCGGCTCTGGGGGAGAGCCATCTGGAAGACGAGTTTGAGGAGCAACTCTAGGAGGGAGTTGTGAGCTCCGAACTCGTTGAGAAAAGGTCCGCTTTGGAGGCGAGCGGAGCGAAGAGCTTGGCACTGAGAGAGCCATTTGTGAGACGAGTGTGAGGAGGAACTCTAGGAAAGAGGTGTGCTCCAAACTCGTTGAGAAGATGTTCGCTTTGGAGGCAAGCGAAGTGAAGAGCTCGGCTCTGGGGAAGAGCCATCTGGAAGACAAGTTTGAGGAGCAACTCTAGGAGGGAGTTGTGAGCTCCGAACTTGTTGAGAAGAGGTCCGCTTTGGAGGCGAGCGGAGCGAAGAGCTCGGCTCTAGGGGAGAGCCATTTATGAGACGAGTGTGAGGAGGAACTCTAGGAGTGAGTTGTGCTCCGAACTCGTTGAGAAGATGTCCGCTTTGGAGGCGAGCGGAGTGAAGAGCTTGGCTCTGGGGGAGAGCCATCTGGAAGACGAGTTGGAGGAGCAACTCTAGGAGGGAGTTGTGAGCTCCGAACTCGTTGAGAAGAGGTCCGCTTTGGAGGCGAGCGGAGCGAAGAGCTCGGCACTGGGAGAGAGCCATTTGTGAGACGAGTGTGAGGAGGAACTCTGGGAGAGAGTTGTGCTCCGAACTCGTTGAGAAGAGGTCCGCTTTGGAGGCAAGCGGAGTGAAAAGATGGGCTCTACGAGAGAGTCATCTGGAAGACGAGTTTGAGGAGCAACTCTAAGGGGGAGTTATGAGATCCGAACTCGTTGAGAAGAGGTCCGCTTAAGAGGCGAGCGGAGTGAAGAGCTGGGCTCTACGAGAGAGTCATCTGGAAGACGAGTTTGAGGAGCAACTCTAGGGGAGACTTGTGAGCTCCGAACTCGTTATTTAAGTGAGAGAATCAACGGTTGTAGGAGCAGTTCCGAATGGCGAACCACTTCTAACTCGCTTAAGAGTAAGTTATCCGAAGCGGAATCAAGCCAAGTGTTGGACTCTGAACTCGTCGTTAGAGGGATTCAACGGTTGTGAGAGCAATTCCGAATGGCGAACCACTTCTAACTCGCTTAAGAGCAAGTTATCCGAAGCAGAATCGAGCCAAGTGTTGGACTCTGAACTCGTCGTTAGAGGGATTCAACGGTTGTGGGAGCAATTCCGAATGGCGAACCACTTCTAACTCGCAGAAGAGCAAGTTATTTGAAGCGGAATCGTGTAATACCCCGCAAAATAGCATATGACTATTTTTGCACTGTAATCCGTGCACGTATGAGTACTGCACACGATTACATATTTCCGAGGAAAATTATCAGTTAAATTTAGAGATTTCAGACATACGAGCTGTTCTGAATCTGATGAGGTAAACTCGGAATATCGTCTCGATTAAACTGTGGTTTTGTCCCGATTGTTTTGACCAGACAATTTGTGGGAGGAAATTATAATTTTTATAAAACATGTATTTTTATAGGATTTTAATTTATATGTATTGGTTATTTTCAATTAAGCTAGTGCTTGAAGTGAATGAGAAGTGAGTTTGTGCACTAGGGTTAGAATGGGAATATGGTGACCTAGGGTACCTTGACCTAACCTAGGGTTAGGAACCCTAGCACCATGATGAATCATGGCTTGATCTTGATGGAGGTCCAATGGTTGGATTAATTCACCATGTGTTATATGTGTATGTTGACTTAGGGAATAGGAAGTTTCCTAGGAGCTTCAAGGAAGTTTCCAAGAAGCTTCTAGCTTGGATGTGTTGGCACCCATCCCACCCTTCATCCCTTCACCCATCCCACCCTCCATCTCAACCCTACACCTCACCACCATCCATCTCACCACCATCCATTCCACACCCACCCATCCTAATCCGGCCCATATAACCCCCACCCCCCATCTCACTTCACTCCATTTTTTCCAAGCTCCATTTATTCTCCTCCTAAGCCTTCTCCATTCCTCCTTGTTCAAAAAAAAAATATATGTATATATAGGAAAGGGAGAAGTCTTTTAGAATAGAAGGAGTAGTAGAGAAGGAGAAGAAAAAGTGTAGGAGAGGGTGTAGGCCAAGATACACAAGCACAAGGAGCAAAGACAAGCAAGCAAGCAAAGCTAGGAGCCAAGCTACAAGGAGATTTGGCAAACTTCAAGTGGGTGATCTCTTAAACTTTTTTGTATTTATTTTGTTTTGGTATGAATGGATGTGTAGTAATGGTAGCTATAATTTTGTTACCATGTTTGAGTATGAGAAGTGCTAGGAAAAGATAAAGTGTATGGTAGAGAATAACTCTTTTTGAGTTTTGATTAAATAGCATGATTGTGAGGATATGTTGGAAAATTTCTTACACCCAAACGGTTTGAGATCTTAAGCTAAAACTTTGGGGTATTGTTCTTCTATGTATGTAGAGTGTTCATGATTTTTTTCATAATATTTGGATACATTTTAGTAGCCCAAATAGCGGGTCCAAGTCCGGACAGTAAGCAGCCAGAATAGCTGCTGGCTGTGAGGATTTTTGTGTGTCTTTCCGATTTTGTATCTAAGAAATGACATGGCATTTTGAGCTGGAAGACACTCTTATATGTGTCTACAACCATAGTCTTAAATTTCGTAATTTTTCGAGGTCGTTTGATGCCCCGAAAAAATTGTAGAATGCGACTGGTCTGTAGGTGTCGGCTGAAGCTGACTGTGTGTTGGACTGAAGTTCAAAAAGCCATAACTTCGTGTACGTTTACTATTTTGCTATGAAATTTTGGGTGTAGCTTGGGGTATGAGTCTACTTTATGAATTTCAAATTTTAGACTTTTTAGAGATCATTTGACGAGGTTTCAAAAGTGATTAGTGAGGGGCAGTAAATACCCTGATGAAAAAGAACAGCTGAAAATATTGCTATGTTTGAGGAGTCATAGATCTTTGTGTGAAATGAATTGAATACGAATTTTGGACACAATAAAATGGTATATGTGGAGATTGAGAATCTCAAATTTCATGAGCATTAGACTCAAGGTTGATTTATTATCGAATTTCGAAGTAGGCTATGTTCAGCCTAGTGCAAGTTGTCTAGTCCGTGGAGATGGATGGTTCTAGAATTATCTGTTAAGAATTTGGGCGACTAGCCAACTAGAGATTGCAGCAGGGAATCATAGCTTCCTAACCCAATTGGAATTTTGTAATTCTTGGTTAAGGGTTGGAAGTTATGATTTTCCGAAGTTGGGATAGATTCGGCCTTGTTAAGAAAATGGTTGCTAGAGAAGTCAACTTTTTCCTTGTTATGCCCCCAATGGAAATGTGTATCTTTGAGGACCCTAAGGATTGAATCTAAGGACGTGTCCAACTAGAAAGTTAAAGTAGACACTCCCAGCTTTCCATAGAACCCGGGATCGAGCAATTCCGATGAGTGAGCAACTTCTATAACATTGGGGAGGTGCAGCAAGTGCAAGAAGGAATATACTGCTGAGAATATATATGGGTTATTTGGGTGCCAAGATGATTGAATTCGAGGAAATGGTTACTTGGAGAGTTGTAGACCAAAGTCTTAGAGTTTCAGAATGGGTGGTGTCAAGCAAATCCGAGTAGTGTGTTGGAAGTTGTGGTTGTTGTAAGTTTGGCACCCTGTTGTCGAGATTGACTTCAAGATTAAGTTAGCTTGGGGACTTGAGCTCTTAAATATTTGAGAGAGTCGCTGTAGAACCCCGTATTTTCAAATATTATTTTTATATTTGAAAATGAATTTAAATTTATTTTTGGAGATTTAATGAGTATTTTCAGGAAATTTATCTTTTGTACACGTGCAAAACACGTGCAAATGCTTTTATGAGAAGAGTGAAAATTTAGCTTTCCTTATGAAAAATCTTTATTTAATATTTGAGATTTAATTGGATTTTTTCCAGATTTTTCTGAAATTTATTGGAGCTATTTGCAATTTTTGAGAAAAGAAGGACCTTTTTGCAAATTTGACATTTTTAAGGGTTAAAGTGCAAAATGCATATTCTGGACGTTTTGAACAGCACAAATTGAGATTTAGAATGTATATTTTCTTATAAATCCTAATTTAAATGAGTTTTGATGGAATTTTCCAAAGAGTGATCTATGTATGTAAAATGTATTTTGGAAAGGACTATTTTGTAAAAATGTGGGTAAAACCCTAATTGCCCATCCGGCATATTTAAGAGAATTTCTTTACCCAGCCGTCACTGTTGAAAATATTGTATTTGGAGATCTTTTGTGGAGAAGGGGACTTTTGGATCTAGCAAGAAGATGATTTCTTTGTGGACTATTCTCAAAATTCTAAGGTGAGATTTATAAAAATTGTTTTGTGTTGTTGTTTGATTCATGTGAGTAATATAAAAATTTGTCGTGTTGTTTTGATGTATGCTTGTTATTGGATTTGATGTTTCGCAAGAAAGAGACTTGTTTGTTGATTGATTTATGTATGCAAATACCATGATGAAAAGATTGGTTGTTATGAGTAATTTAGATCTCTTAAAAGGGTATGAATCATGTGGAATTGATGGACAAATTAGTAGATCCTTATTAATAGAATCGTTTGCTAAGAGCATGTTGAGATTTGTATGAATACCTGGACATTAGATTCGTGATTCAAATATGAATTAGACTTGGGAAGAAAATTAGATTTCATGAAGCCCTAACAAAAGGATTTATGTTTTGGAATATGAGAATTTAGATCTTGACATATGGATGCTTCGGGGTGAAATGTGCGAATCCCTGATGAGATTCATTGAGAATTATTATTGTTCCTGAACATGGACTACTACATGATTATTGATTCATTAGAAGCTTCAGAAATTGATTGAGTAATCAGACCTAGTTTTGAAATTCTGTAGGCCGACAGTCGACTGACCTACTGTGCAGTCGACTGGTACGAGCCTGATACCTGTTTGAGAGTTTTGTTGAAAAGTTGTTCTGGACAGTCGACCTAGCCCCTAGACAGTCGACTGGTCCACTGAAAACCATTTCGTAGAAAATTGATTGTCCTTCTGGACAGTCGACTTATAGACCTTTAAGTCGACTTATACACTTAGAATTATTTTGAGAGAATTACAGGAATTTCCCTCGGGTAAGTCGACTGACCTACTTGTAAGTCGACTGATATGTAACTTAGTTTATTTTGTAAAATTTTGGTTTTGGGTCCTCTGGACAGTCGACTTATCCTTAGCAGGAGTCGACTGATACTGATGGATTTGTAAACTTCAGTGTTAATTCAAATGATTGGTTTTCAGATATTTTAGTATGTATTTGACTTTCAGTTCAGTATTTGTTGTTAGCATTTGTCCTTAAGATTTCAGTTGAGAACGTTATTAAGACATTTAGTTGAGCCACTTTGTTCTAGTGGAACTGTGTTTAGACTTTGAGTTTGTGTCTCTAGAGACGTATGACCCTAGTATACCGGCGTTGAGTTTGTTGAGGCCCACTGAGGCATTTCAGTTATTTGAATTTGAGTTTAGGCCGGTAGGGTACATCACTCTAGGAGGTTCGTTAAGTAATTAAGTTACCCAAAGTGTTAAGGACAGGCACTAGTGGTGATATGATGAACGGGAACATGAGTCATGAACCTCAGTATGGCATTCGGTGTGGGATTTAATCTCCGGAATTATCACAATAGATTATTAGTGGTGTGGGATATGTCTCCGGAATTATTCAAGTGAAATATCTTGGGTGTGGGACAATCTCCGAAATTATCACGGTAACTATTTGTGGTGTGGGATTGATCTCCAGAATTATCGGAGTCGGGGTGAAGCACATGTGGTATATTGTGGGGATGTGTCAATGTTCGGTGTGGGATTTAATCTCTGGAATTATCATAGTATATTATTAGTGGTGTGGGATATGTCTCCGGAATTATTCAAGTGAAATATCTTGGGTGTGGGACAATCTCCGGAATTATCACGGTAACTATTATGGTGTGGGATTGATCTCCGGAATTATCGGGCATGTGATACTAACCATGGTTTATCTTTATCTCGTAGTAGTCATCGTGTTAAGATTAGTTCATAACGTGGGGATTGAACCCTATGAAGTGAAGACGTTAAGGGCTTGCACCGAACCTATGTGGAATGGGATGCATAGACTTCGACAAGTACGCATTAGAGAGTCTGCATATAGAACTTGTGTTTTCTTGGTTTTGTTTTATGCATGTGGTATTCGTGTTTTCTACACATGACACTTAGCTTAGTATCACTTGGAGTTTTATGCCATTGTCATTTCGTACTTTCTGTATTCCCTTAGAACTTGTTGTTTAAGAATTATGAGTTTTGATCCTTATGCTGTTGTTTGTTTATTTTTATATTTCTCACACCATTTATGGCTGACCCCTTTAGTTTGGGGGTTAAGGATCATCTCTAGCCTCACTTGTTACAGGTGGTTGCCTAGAGTTGGAGATGGAATGCTTAAGTTGAATTTGAGATATAATTGTTACATCAGTGATTTGTGTAAATTGTAATATCTGTTATTGAGATAAATTGTGTTGTAAAGGAAGAGAGTATTGAGTTGAGTTTGTTTTGAGTTCCGCTGTGCATTGTAAAGGATTTGTTGTAATAAAATGTTGAAAATTTTAGTGGTGTTGTTGATGTTTAATATTATGTTGAAGTGGATCACTGGGAATGTGCCACGTATTTTCTATGTTATAAATCTAGAAATTCGGGGCGCTACAGTCGCCCACTGGGGGATTGCAGTGGATCTCCCTACCCTTCTAGAAGTCTGATTGTGTTAAATTTCGATGAGCGTAGCTTGGGTCACAGCTACTGCTATTTCTTGAATTATTTTATCGGACAATTGATGAGGAACCCTCGGCGTAGGGTGATCATGAGCTATCGGGTTTTAATGATGTTTTAGCAACATTTGGAACTTGAATAAGTTCCTGTGCTTAATACTCATGGTGGACATGAGTGAGTTGAGATATTGCTCTGGTCGATTATGTTTGGTGTCTCAATGCTTGAGTCTGTCAATGGCCAGGAATTGATAGTTATGTGTGTGCTTACCTTCATTTGAATTGTATTGCATCCTTGGGCACCGTTGGAATACTCGCTGAGGGTCACGGGCCGGGATTATTTGGTCGCTGACCAGTGAAGGTATTGGGAATCAGTGGAGGTGATTCCTGTGATGATTATTGGTTGACAGACCGGATAGGCTCGACATTATTGATCGATACCGGGTGTGATCTGGGTAACAACTTGTTTTCAGTAACTGCATTGATTAGGTTTTCTTTATTTTTTTGCTCGAAGACCGAATTGGTGTTAGGGGTGATCCCCTATAATCCAACTCGTTCTAAGAATTAGCGGTAGGTGGCGATACTATGGGGTGGTCTCTTCCTGTCATTAGGGATACGTGCTGCTGCGCGTATCTTGCACTGTTGATTCCTGAGGTACCATGGTAAGGACGGATGGGATCCGGGCACATGCTAGTGGACATGAACGGGTCGTATGGGATACGATGCTATAGGTATGCTGCAGTATATCTTTAAGTTCGTCACGGCTGTTGACTGCAGAACGGTGGGACCGTTGACTGCAGAGCGGTGGGACCGCATATCTTAAGTTCGTCACGACTTTCAAGGAGGGTCTGAGGCAACGATGATTGGTGACAACGGGCAGCGCCCCGAAGCATTTATGTTATTTATCTCCTCAACCATGTCATACTATCAGGAACAGGAAGTGGACCAATTTAGAATGCATTGCATGACGAGGGATTGAACCCTATATTCAGGAAAACGAATTCTTTGGAAAGTATGTAGTATGGGATGCATTTCCATCGAAGTTGATTTTGGGAAAGTATGCAGTATGGGATGCATGCGTTTCCAACGAATCACATTAGAGTAAGTATATCGTGTGCATTCTTATTTCGTTTATTAGACTAGACCATGTCATGTTTGGCCTGGAACGTATGTAGTATGGGATGCATGCGTATCCAGAGTCCCAAGGTTGCTTGTATTACAATTAGGCAGGTGATTAGAGCATTAGTTGTTAGACCATGGCATACATGAACACCAGGAGATTAGGATGCACATTTTCGTTTTCATTCAAGATGGATTGTGGTTGCCAGTTTGGAGATTGCTGTTTTCTTATCAGCATTGCGTCAGTAGAATTACTGACGTACCCCACATTTTAGGTACATGAATATCAGGTCACGAGTGCGGGAGATCCCAAGATCAGCAGGGCATCCAAGGGGGGATGGCATCATACGTGCCTACCATTCAAGTGGGCGCAGAAATATCAGAGTCGCGCAGCAGAAGGCTCAAGCCGAGGAACGACTCCCCGGTATACGACTCAAAGTGACTCCCCGGTATACGAAACATCAGGGTCTGACTCCCCGGTATACGACTCAAAGTGAGGCGACTTGAAGTTCTCTGGGATGGGGGCCTCCATGATGGTGCGGGAGAATGGAGGTCTGCTCAGGCGAAGGTTTATCGCTCGTTGCTCTTCTTCCCTATCAATTCGGCCGAGGCGCCTCTCCATCTCGTGGAGACGGCGGTAAACCGAGTCTTCTTTTTTATCATACCTTGCCGAGCTCCGGGACTCATCTTCGTACGAGGGTGGACTGGGGCTGCGGCGATGGTAGCTTGGAGAAGGACGAGGACTGAGAGTGTGAAGGCGGTGGCTCCTAGCTGGCTCATGAGTAGGTGGCCTCTGGTCATTCTTTGGGGCGATATTGAGGGCCCTTAAGACTGTCGCTTGGAAGTCTTGAAGATCTACCCTTGTGACTGGTGCCTCTCCAGCTTAGCGGTCCCTATGTGTGGCTCGGCTTACTGGAGAATGAGTTCTCCACCAATGACGCTGAGGGGACTCTCTTTGCCTCCTCGGGGGGGGGGGGGATCTTCTAGTCCTCGGTCGTCGGGGGGTTCGGATTCTTGAAGCTCTTGAGTTCTCGGGTTGATGGATTCGACCAAGGGCCCGCCATCCATTCAGGCGAGTTCTAAGGTCGACCCCCTTTTGGTGGTCGTCAATTACTTGACGAAGATCCCGCTCGGGAGAGCTTTGAGAAGCAAGGGATTCAACTGAAGGATTGGGATCCGTGACTTGGTCGTGAGGAGGATGTCGCTTCGGACGACTCTGACGGGAGCCCCCCTGGGCAGCCCCCCGAGACCCTTGAGGGGCCTGTTGAGTAGGAGCACCTTGAACCGGAAGAGGGAGAGGAGGAAGAGAAGTGGTTCTTCGGTTGGAGACCGCTGCCTTCCCCTTCTATTTTGGATGCATGACTGGAGAAGATCTGACCAACGGGAAGAGGGGAGGCTGCTATTCGTTTGATTCCCACAGACGGCGCCAATCTGTTACCGCTGAATCTGGTGTGGAGGCAAACAGATAGTATTTGTGGATTCTTGGAAAACTTTGAATAACAAACCTGTTACCTGTTCCACCAGAGTTTGACTGTTGACTCCCGCTGTTTACCTGTAAAAAGTGCGAGACACCGGGGTTGACCCCGGCGACGCACCCTCCGACGCTCAAGTCAGTAATCAAGGAGATTATGAAAGAGCGTAAATTGGCAAAAGATTGATTACCTCTTAATAGTGGTGGATGGGGGGCATTTATAGTCACTGTTGGGATCAGATTAGGAATGTAATCCTTAATTCCCAGTGAAAGGATAGATGTGAATCAGGGCCGTTGATTAGTATGAATCAGAAACCCTAATTCTATCCTGCTGGATTGGGTTCTTTACGGGTTGAAACCCGCACCTAGTAAGACAGATCCGTTTATGGGTCATTGGGCTTTGAATAAAGACCCAGTTCCCATTTCAAACCCGTTAGTAGGTGAAATTACCATTTTACCCCTGAGCTTTAAGATTCGTGTTCGATTTGAACGGCCCAGATTTAATCCTATTTTTAGCCATATCAATCTCTATCCCCCTTACAGCGACCACACATAATATAGAAAAGCATAAATTAAGATACAAGGGCTGAAGACAATGCCCCACTCAAATCCCCAACCGCAAGCAAGAGTAGTAGGATACTGAAATCCTTCCCGTGCATGCTCTCCTCCCATGAGTCTTACTCTTCCTCTTCCATACGTAGCCTTTTCATTGCTCCCCTATGACCTGTCCAATCATGAGTGAGCGCCCAAATTTTATGCATGAGAGTCGAAACAGTACAGTTGATATTGCGAAAACATAAATCATTCCGAACAAGCCATAAATACCACATAGTGGCGGATGCAACAATACCCCAATCCTGTCTATCTTCCTTACTAACTAAATGTACCCACCAATGACCCCACACATCTAAACTTGCCCTAGGGCTTTGTGGACACCCAGAACGTAAACATACCACCTCCCAAGCGAGTTTGGCTTTCGTACAAGAGAATAATAAATGGTTGGCGTCCTCATCAGCGCTCTGGCATTCCCCGCAAATGGTATCAATTTGCAGATTCCTTTTCTGAAGATTGATCTTCGATAGAATAGAATAGTATATGCATCGTTACATCGCAAACCGCCGTCATTAATCTGCTTGTACATCGTAGATACTGAGAATTCCCCTGATGGATCAAGCATCCATGCTCTACTATCTTCGATCTCGTTGTTGTACCGACCTTCCTTCCTAATAAAATTATTGAGTTCAGTCAACTCAATTAAATTCCTCTGGGTCAATTGAACTCTAATGTCCAGCTTCAGTCTCTTATTACTCCAGACATCCGACACCAATGTTTCGCAATTAATCGTCGCCTATGCAGCCTCTGAAAATAAATTCATGAGGCTTACATCACCACACCACCTGTCCCTCCAAAATCTTGTGTCCTTCCCTTTCCCAATCGTGCATCTGGTGTGTGCATGGTACATAAGCCCCACCTTCACCACCCCCTTCCATAACATCGAGGATTTCCCGTAGGCGCTTTTCCCTCTAAAATGGTATAGTTTCCTACCTCTTTAATTAGCAAACGATTTGCACCACCAGTTATTGCGTCGCCTCTTCATCTTCCACCACCACTTACTTAACAATGCTTTGTTCATATCCTTTAAGTTCAGAATCCCCAGCCCGCCATATTCTTTCCTTTTGCATACTCTACCCCATTTAACTAGCAGCATTCCTTTGTTAGATTCGTCAGCTCCTCTCCAAAGAAATCTTCTTCTGCTTTTTATCAATCTTCTGAATCACCCACTGAGGAATCTAATAAACAGACATCAGGTACGTAGGAATACTGCTTAGCACTGAATTAAGCAGTGTTATTCTACCACCTAGCGTAAGGAAATGTCTCTTCCAACCGGCTAGCTTTTTCTCAATTTTATCGATCAACAGTTGTCAATCCTCTCTTTGAAGAGCCCCAGGTCTAATGAGGATACCTAAATATACCAGGGGGAATTGACCCACCTTGCACCCAAAAAAGCTCTTGATGATATCGATAGGGATAGAGAGCTACTCGCTAATAGGAAGAACACAAGTCATAGCTAAGTTGACCTTCATCCCCGACCAAGCCCCAAAGCACTGAAGAGCCACACTAATAGCGCTTATCTCTTCCTCTTTAGCCGCTCTAAATAGTACCGTATTGTCTGCATATTGAAGGATAGAAATAGTTTCTGAGATCCTCCTGGCTCTGATTCCCTGAATCTTCCCTTGATCCCTTCCACTACTGATAATTTCCGCTAGTCCATTGCTACGATAGCAAAAAGAAGAGAAGACAATAGATGTCCCTGCCTGACCCCCCTCCCCCCCCCCTCCTGCATTTTATTTCTTTACCAAGCTATCCGTTCACCTAAATATATGACTTCCCTCCTTGGACACATTTTCCACCCCATGCTCTCCATTTCTCGCCAAACCCTTTCAGTCTAAGCGCTTCATCGACGCACTCCCATTCCAATGAATCATATGCCTTTTCGAAGTCTATATTTAAAAGAAATCCATCTGCCTTATCCATGTGTCCTCTATAAACAATTTCGTGTGCAGAGGCCACACTATCCACGATTTCTCTCCCCCTGATGAATCCGCTTTGCGACGCACCCACCACCCCATCCATTTGAGGAACCAACCTTTGCGCCAAAACTTTTGTAATGATCTTGAAAGAACTGTTAAGAAGACTAATGGGCCTGAAGTCATCCACCCTGGTCGCCTCTTTCTTTTTCGGAATTAGAACGATGTTTGCGTAGTTAATCCTATCTAGGTCCGCATTACCATTGTAAAACTCATTGAATATGTTCATTACATCCTCTTTGATGATATCCCAATATATCTTGTAGAAGAAGATGGGGAATCCATCTGGCCCTGGGGCTTTGTCCTGTCCCAGAGTATTCACAGCATGAAGAACCTCGTCTTCCGAGAAAATCCCCTTTATGCCTTCACTCCCCTTAATTCTTGACGAACTCCACATATCAGGAAGTAGCTTGCTCTTGAATTCCTTGTTAATCCCGAAGAGGTCCTTGAATCTTTTGTCGAATTCTTTCCTAATAATTCCTTCATTCTCTGTCCAGGACCTGTCAATTAGAAGTCCACTAATGTGATTATGTCTCCTCCTACCATTAGCCACCTTATGGAAAAATTTGGTATTTGCGTCCCCCTCTTTAAGCCATTGTACCTTAGCGCGCTGCTTCCAGTATTGTTCCTCCATATCTCCAATCTGCTGAATCTCAACTCTATATTTGAGGAGCTCGTCGAACTCCGCCTCTAGTAGATCCCTCCATTCTTAAATTGTTTCTAGATCTGCCACCTTATTGCCCAACTCCTGTAATATATCTTTGTTAGCTCCAAATTCTATCTTTGCCCACTCTTTGATCCGCTTTCGCAGTCTCCTCGTCTTTTCAATCCAAATCCCTACTGCGGATACCTCCCTGGTATTGGCCATCCAAGATTCTTGAATAATCTAGCAAGTACCAGCGGACAAAGTCCATGCTTTATCGAACCTGAATGGGAACCATTTTTTGATGTAGCCCTCTCCACACTCCAATACCAGGGGCAGGTGATCTGAAGTGTATTTCGTAATTGTCTTCACCATAGCCAACAGGAAGACATCTTCCCAATCAGTGGATACCAATACCCTATCTAGCTTAGCTAAAATCGGCTTAGGCTGCATATTAGACCAGGTGAAGTTTCTATCTCTCTGTTCCATCTCCATTAACTCTAGCTCGTCTATGATATGGTTGAACTTATCCTGGTCGTGTTGGCTTGGTCCCCTTCCTTCGTGTTCATGCTGATATCTAGTGATGTTGAAGTCGCCCCCTATCACCCAAGGATCTGCCCACTTCTTCTTAATATCTCTAATCTCTTCCCTTAATAGGCCTCTCCTCCTGGAGTCATATGGTCCATATATGGTTGTAATCAAATGAATCCACCTCTAGATCCCCCTTCTGACTCAACTTAGTTAATATTCCTTCATAATCCTGAAATCCGGAGGGTCCAAATCTAGTCATCAGTTCCTATACAAACTCTTCCCAAGATATCGTATTTCTCCTACTCTTGATATGCCTTCTATACCATTGTGATGCATTTCCTCTCAAATTCAGAGGAGCAAATTTCAATTTCTAGGAGTCTTCAATCTCATAAAACTCTATAAATTGCTCAGCCCCGCACACCCACTCAGTAGAATCCATTTCTTGAAAAACAGGGAATTCCATTTTAAATGGAACTCTTGGAAAATTCAACGGTTCATTCCTCTATCTATAAACAATGTAAGTTGGATTTGTAGAGTGGAATTGACTAGAATTGGGGTTAGGAATTGGATTTTGAAGGATTGGATTAGGGTTAGGGATCTCTACCTCTTGCTGCAAGATTGGTTGTGAATCTGAGGAATTACCTCGAGCAAGATTGGTATTGCAATCCATAAGCATCAACTCCTTTACTTGTTCCTCCAATGTAGTAACAGTCCCAGGAAAATACGTCAGCATCTCATCTTCGATTTCAGCTACTGAAGTTCCATCTCGATCGACGACGTGCTTCTGACATCCCTCGAGTCAGAGTCGTCGCTCGCCTGCTCTGATACCACGGTGTTAAGAGCTCCAGCGACTGTTTGTTGTGGATGCGCCATTGTTGCGAGGATCTAGGGTTGGGAGAGAAGAAGAAAAAATTTGGGGGAAGATTTTTAGTACTCAAGCTTAGTTTTTATTCATCTCAACGATTGCTTTTTATAGGCCGTTACAAATTGTTCTAGCACTTGCGTGCCATGTAAAAACTAGTGGACTTTATAACTTAGTCCTTACATTTCCCGCCCTAATAACCCATATGAAAATTTAGTGCGCAATGTATGTGCAAAAAACAGAGCACAGATACAACTAATACAACTGAGAGAAAGAATTTACAGACTTAATACTGACTCATATACTCAACTGACCAACACTAAACCACCTCCGATCCTTCACCTCTAGAACCCTAACACTCAGTCATAGCTAACTGTGCCATATCTAGCGTCCTTCCAGATTCTGAAGCCATCGATGTCCCTGTCGACTACCCCTCCTCCACCTCACGTGATATTCACACTTTCGGTGGCCTCCACGAAATCTCCAAAGTAATATAAATCCTGACCCTCTCTCTTCTCCCACAATTTTTGTTTCCAGTTGCGTCAATTTTTCTTTGAATTTATTTTTTTCGCTTTTAGGCACGGAGTTCGGATTTAAGTCAATTAGAGTTACAATTCCAACCGAGGACCCGTACTTCACTCCTTCCTCTCATTCATAATACTTTCCCGCCATCCTTCCTCTCATTCAATTGGAGTTCTAATTCCGACCCGAGGACCCGTACTTCACTCCTTCCTCTCATTCATAATACTTTCTCGCCATGCTCCCCAAACCCACCATCACCATCTTCACATCCACCAACCACCCCCTCCCTCTCCCTCCTTTCAAATTCATGTCCCTTCTCCTATCCCTCACACACGTGCTCTCGACTAATGGGTTGGGTGTTAAGGAGGTGGAGCAGGTGAGTGGACATGTCTTGAAAGGCGGGGTTTTGAGGGGAACCTTTTTGTAGGGAATGTGTTGGTGTGGGTGTATGTTGGGGATGCAAGGAAAGTGTTTGAGGAAATGGCAGAGAGGGATTTGTACTTGTGGAATTCGATTGTTGCCAGGGGGAGGAGTTTGATCGGATGGCGGAGAGGGGTGTGGTGTCATGGTGGAGTACTATGACTACTGGGTATGCTCATGTATGAATTGTGAGATCGACTACGAGTGATGGGATTATTTTGATATGAGTAGTAGACTGTTAGCAAGTTAGCATTTGTAATGCACAAGTTCTTTTACTTCTTCGCATTGCTAGTAACTGCTTAAAATGCTCGTCTTATTTGTCAGCAATTTCTCTACGATGGACATAGATGAAAATTTTATTTGCAGTCTTCAATAGTTTTCATGTAAATTTCATCATAGTCACATACAAGTTTCACCACCTTAACATTTATCTCACATTTATCTAACATTTTTTTTCTGTGCAATATTGAGAATGATCATAAATACATTATGATTAGTGTAATTTTCATTTATATTTTTCTAGATAATATATATGTGTTCCCCTAAACAATACTTTATCATGAACATTTTTGGGTCTGAATCTTGTTCTTCTAGTTATAATCATGTCGAGGATCTTTTATCTGTTGACACTACAACATTTTTAGTCTACACCGGCATTTCTATCCCGACGTTTTGGTAGAAGCGCTGGGGTAGGCCTGAAAGAGAACCAGATTTGAAAAATTCGGAAGCTACCCCGGCGTTTGGGGAAAATGTCGGGGTATATTAGCTCTACACCGGCGTTTCTTAAAAAATGCCGTGATATATACACTCTACAACGACATTTCTATTTGAAAACGCCGGGGTAGGCTCTGGGTTAAAAACCCAAATTTCCAAACCCTAACATTAATATTTTTAGGATCCCCAAATCTCACCGCGCGCGCTCTCCCGCTCCTCGTCCTAACCAATTTTACTCGATCGATCCCCAATTTATTCCCCCATCAATTTTCATCACTTTGCCGCCCTTCATTGACAACCCTCGTCCCCGCCGTCGCCTTGGTCGCCATCCCGTGCACTCACTCTCTCCTAAAAATAGAAGCATTCGCCTTGGTCGCCGACGCCTTGGTCGCTCATCCCTGCCTTCGTCGTCGCCGTCCCCACTCCCTTTCCCTCCTGGTTGCTCATCCCCGCCTTCGTCGTCACCCCTATTGTCACCCCTGTGTTTCATCCCCGTCCCCCCACCGTCAACTAGCACATCATGTGAGGTATAAAATTCAAATCTTTTCTAGAGGTTTAATCAATTGTCATGTGTAAATTCTAAATTTTTCACCACCACCCAACAACACATCACCCTCATCATCTCCTTGAACGGAAAAATAAATCCAAGAAGAACTAAATTTGAAGTGATATTATAGTCGAACACATGGTGTTTGATCAATTGCATTCTTTCTAATGTAACAAGGAGCCTTAGTTCTTTTGGTCGTCAATCATGTTATTAGTTCTTGAACACAAACATTCTCAAAAACATGCAGCACAATGAATGTTTCTACCACTCTATTTGACATTTTTGTTTTATATCTACATCTATTTAATTTTTACTGGTATGTAATGCAAATTTGGTTTCTTTCTATATTTACTTTCACATTGTATATATGGATAGAAACTGTTAGATATTGTTCTTTTATAGTAGAAAACATTTCATTTTAGCTAATTTGGCATGATTTATAGAATTATTTATAAAAAATTGTCATTTGCATTCACCTTAATTTTGGAACATTAATGATTTCAAATAATATAATTACCATTATTGCATGCTATATGACTGCTATTATATACAATTATATCATTCTAAGAGATATGACACTATGAAACCCAAGGATAATAGTTTAACATTTTTGCATTATAAACCGCAAAAATAGTTTACTAGAGAATGACGAGATGTTTAAGTCGGAACTTAAAATCCCTCCATAGGATTTTGGAATTCATATTTAAATTTTCCCTATAGATTCTTGTTATTAACTAAAACCTAGTGATAGTCCTTCATTATATTTTTCAATGATAAAAAGTTGCCATATATATAGAATTAAAGAGAATGTGTTTCTTTATTTTTCAAATCTATACAAAAAGAATTAAAGAGATTGTGTTTCTTTAATATATAGTATTTTTTTTTTGACTGACATTTAATAGTATATGCATCAATTCTGACTTACATAATCTCAAGTCCCACCAACGCTGAGTATTATAACTTACATAATATTGTTATCAATTTGATTTTCATTGTAAGGTTGCTCTTGTGATATCAATCTAGACCAATCTATTGTCAATATTAATTGGCATGCGGCATGATTATTGGACGGTGTCCAAATACTTTCTTTCAGATTGATTTCAGCCCAAATACTTTCATTCAGATTCACTCCTACTTATCAAAATGGATAAAAGTTGGATTAATAAGTCACGATTATCAAAGGCGTACTGTGATGGTGTTAAAGATTTTATTAACTTTGCAAAGAGTAATTCTCCTGATCCGACCATGATTTTGTGTCCATTTGTCCAATGTTCAAACTGTAATTTGAGGACGTGCAATGTAGTTGAGACACACTTGATTTGCAATGGTTTTCTACTAGGGTATACGAATTGGTTTTGTCATGGAGAGTTTGCTCGTTCAGTTTCTGCTGGTCCGGTTGTGCATGAAGATGAGTCTTTATTGTAATACTCCGCAAAATAGCATATAGCTATTTTGCATTGTAATCTGTGCACGTCTGAGTATTGCACACGATTATATATTTTTCTAATAGTTATTAGTTTTAATTGAGAGATTTCACACATATGAGCTGTTATGAACCCGATAAAACAGACTCGGGATATCTTCTCGATTAAACTGTGGATTTGTCCTGATTGTTCTGACCAGACAACTTTTGGGAGATAATTATAATTTCTATAAAACATATATTTTCATAGATTTTAAATTATATATATTGGTTACTTAAAATTGAGCTGGTGCTTGAATTAAATATGGATTGTGTTTATGCACTAGGGTTTGGGTTAGGGTATGGTGACCTAGGGTTACTTGACCTGACCTAGGGTTAGGAACCCTAGGTCAGGTGATCATGGCTTGGACCTTGATGAAGATCCAATGGTGAAGATAAATCACCATGTGTATGTTGACTTTGAGAATGAGAAGTTTCTTGAAAAATTCCAAGAAGCTTCTACTTGTGGTGTGGCACCTCATCCCACCATCCATTTCTTCCTCACCATCCCAACCATCCACCTCACCCCCCCCCCCCCCCCCCCCCGCCCCATCTGACTCATTCCATTTTCCCCCCACTCCATCTACTTCTCATCTCTTCTCATCCTCTCATCTTGTTTCAAAAAAATAAAAGTAGAGAAGTAGAGAAGAATAGGAAGTTGGAGTCTTTGAGTAGTGGTAGAGGAGAAGAGTAGTAGCGAAGGAGAAGATTTTGACCAAGTTCAACAAGAGCCAGGAGCAAGGAGCAAGCAAGCTACAAGGAGCCTTTTTGCAACTACATGTGGGTGATACTTCTAACTCTCAAGAGTTAAAAAAATTATGTGTATGAGACTTTTGGCATGTGGTAGAAGCTAAGAAAAATTTGATTATCTTGTGTGAAGAACATGACATGCTAAGAAAAAGATAGTGGTATGGTAGAATATCTCTTTCATGATATTGTTGTTATAGAACATGTGTGAATAGGTGACTTTGAGAATTTCTTGCTCTCAAACAGTTCAGAATTTGAGGCTCACATTTGGGGGATTTGTTCTTCTGTGTATGTAGAGTATCCATAAATTTTTTCATAATATTTGGAAGCAATTTATTAGCCCAAACATCAAGTCAAACTCAGGACAGTGAGCAGTTGAAAATGCTGCTGGTTGTGGAAATTTGCTGTGTCTTTCCAATTTTGTAACTCAGTGTGGACTACGTATTTTGAGCTGAAATTTTTTTTGGATACTCTTGTATGTGTATACAACTATAGTCTTAAATTTCATATTTTTCCGAGGTTGTTTGGTACCTCAAAGAAATTGTAGAATACAACTGGTCTGGATGTTGTGGCTGAAGCTGACTGTTTTTGGACTGATGTTCAAAAGGTTACAACTAGTTGACTGTATATGATCTTTGTATGAGATTTTCGGAGTAACTTGGGGTATGAGTCTATTTGATGATTCTCAAATTTTAGAATTATTAGAGATCATTTGATGAGGTTTCAAAAATAAACTGTATATAGTGGTGTTAACCCTGCTGGAAGAGCAACTGTAATTGTATGCTATGTTTGAGGAGTCATAACTCATTGTGTGATATGAATCTGAATGCAAATTTTGGACACAATGGAGTGTTATATGTTTGGTTTAAGAATCTCAAATTTCATGAGCATTGGACTTAGGGTTGATTTATTATTGAATTTCAAAGAGAACTAGGTTCAGCCTATTGCAGATCGAGTAGTCTGTGAAGATGGGAAATTCTGGAATTATTTGTTAAGAATTTGGGAAATTGACCAATTAGAGATTTGTAGTAGGGAGTTATAGCTTTCTAACCCATATGGAATTTTGTAATTCCAGCGTGTAGGTTGAGAGTTATGATTTTTCAAAGACTAAGGCAGATCCAGTCTAGTCGATGCCCTGTTTATTGAAAAATCAAATTTTCCCCTGTTAGTGCACCTGATGGAAATTTGGTATTTTCGAGGACTTTAACGATTGAATCTGAGAATGTGTTCAACTGAGAAGTTATAGTAAACACTCCCACCTTTCCATAGAACCTGGAATTGAGTAATTCCAATGAGCGAGCAAATTTTTATGATGTTGGAAATGTGCAATGAGTGCGTGAGGGAACATACAAGCAGAGAGTGTATGAGGTTTTATGGTGTCAAGATGACCGAATTTGAGGAAATGGTTAACTAGAAGGTTATAGACTAGGGTCTTAGCTTTCCAAAATGGGTAGTATCAAGTAATTCCGACTTGTGTGCTGGAAGTTATGGACGTTGCAAATTTAGCAACCTGTTGTTTAGTTTGACTTCGACCTTAAGTTAGCTCGGGGACTTGATTTCTTTAACGAATTGAGGGAGTCGTCCACTAGGGGATTGCAGTGGATCTCCCTACCCTTCTAGAAAGTCTGATTGAGTTGGATTCCGATGAGTGTATCTTGAGTTACAGCTACTGCTATTTCTTGAACTATTCTATCGGACAATTGATGAGGAATCCTCTGTGTACCACATGGTGGTGATCATGAGCTATTGGATTTTAAATGATGTTTTTAGCACTTCATTTGGAACTTGGACAAGTGTCCTGTGCTTAATACTCATGGTGGACATGAGTGAATTGGGAGATAGCTCTGGTCGATTGGTGACTGGTGTCTTGATGCCTGAGTCTGTCAATGGTTGAGTATTGGTGGTTGTGTGTGTGCTTACCTTCATTCAATTTATATGCATCTTTTGGGCACCGTTGGACTACTCGCTGAGGGTCACGGGCCGAGGTTATTGGTCGATGACCTGTGAATGTACTAGGAATCGGTGAGTGCGATTCCCGTGATTAATTGTTATTTTGACAGATCAGTCAAGCTCGACATTGTTTGATCGATATCGAGTGTGATTTGGGTAACAACATGTTTTCAGTAAACTGCATTGATTAGGTTTTCCTTTATTGTTTTGCTTGAAGACTGAATTGGTGATTAGGGGTGATTCCCTATAATCCGACTCGTTCTGAGAGTTAGCACTAGGTGATGATAACCTGAGATTGTTTCTTCCTGTCATTAGGGATACGTGTTGCGGTGTGAATCTTGCACTGTTGATTCCTGAAGTACCGTGATAAGAACGGGATGTCGATTTCCTGGCGGATAGGGGGTTTTAGACCTTCGAGGCCATCATGTTTTATGTTGGTGGACACAAACGGATCATAATGGATCTTCTGCGCAATGGATATGCTGTAGTATATCTGTAAGTTCGTCACAGCTTTTGAGGATGGTCCGATGCAACAATTATTGGTGACAATGAGGTAGCTCCCCAAATTATTTCTTTTTATATACCTCCTCAATCATGTTGTACTATCAGGAACAGGAAGTGGACCGAAGTAGAATGCATTGCATAGTGAGGGTTCAAATCCCTGAAACTGGAGAAACAGCTTGATCTGGGGCACATGTAATATGAGATGCATGTGTGTCCAGAGTCTTGCTGACATTAGATTAAGTACATCTGTTGTGTACTCTGTTTAATGCATTAAACCTTAGGTCATGGCATACACGAACATTAGAATATCAGGATACACATTCTTTTCCATTCAAGATGAATTGTGGGTGTGATAGTTGGAGATCAATGTTTTCTTATCAGCATTGCGTCAGTAAAATCACTGACGTGCCCACTTAATTAGGTACTGGATACTGGGTCGTGAGGACAGGAGAGCCAGGCCAGCAGGGCATCCAAGTGGGGGTGGCAGTGTACATGCCCACCATTCGAGCTGGTGCAGAAATATCGGAGTCACGCAGTAGAAGGCTCAAGCCGAGGGGGGGCAAGTCCCAGGAAGGCAATAGACCATTCAGTGGAATTTCTGGCAGTAACCAGCCGATCATCATTCTGGAAGACAGCCGATAGCTTCGCAAGAGGAGTTGAAATATTTTTGTAATCAGTTGTAATAAGTTTATGTAATTTGTATTTCTTGTTCAAGAACAAGATAAGGGTTGTAACTATTGATGTAATGATTCTATTTGGCAATAAACATTTTTAAATTTCCGTGTTATTTACTGTGTTGTGATGCAATTGCAGGAAAAGATTCTAGTGATGTCACAGATATCCTGTAACGGGGATCCAGGGTGTTACATTTATTTAAAAATGTTCCAAGTAGTGATGATGAAATGCCCTCTTTAGTACGGGATGGTTTGGGATTCCATAACTTTGAAGCTCACACAAACAATCCAATCAATCAAGTCCATAACGAGTCAGCAGAAACATCAAATCAAGGTGGTGGGTGACAAAAGAAATGCCCAGTCCAAGAACTAATAAAGAATACGAGGTCTTTAATAAGTTGTTGAAAGATACAAATACTCCTTTGTATCGTGATTGTCCTAAGTTCTCTAAATTTTTGTTTATTGTTAGACTGTTTTAGATTAAATGTCTAAATGGGTGATCTGCCAAATCCTTCACCTTGCTTCTTGAACTGTTGAATCAAGCTTTTCCAGAAATCTGTATCCCCAAATCAGCTCAGCCACAAAAAAATTACTCAAGCATTTTGATTTAGGGTATGAGAAGATAGCATCATGCCCATATGATTGTGTGTTATTCCGGGAGGATAAGGAGACTCTCGAAGAATGTCAAGTATGTGGTACTTCAAAATGGGTGAAAACGCCGAATGTGGATGAGAAAACTGATGAGCCAGTTATAACAAGTAAAAGAAAGAAGCCTGCAAAACTACTACGTTACTTTCCTCTAATTCCTAGGCTGCAAACACTGTTCATGTCCTCTAAGACATCTTCTAATATGAGGCAGTATGCGGAAGGTCGCAAGAATGATGAGATTCGTAGGCACCCAACTGATTCCAAATCATGATTTTTTTTTGATGAAAGGTATCTTGATTTTGCTGAAGATCCTCGGAATGTGAGACTTGGAATGGCCAGTGATGGTTTAAACCCATTTAGGCAAATGAGCAACACCTATAGCATATGGCTCGTTGTGTTAATTCCATACAATCTGCCCCCTTGGTTGTGTATGAAGCAGTCATCCTTCGTTTTGTTCAAAATAATTCCTGGACCAAAATCTTCAGAAAATGACATAGATGTGTATCTGCAGCCGTTGATTGATGGACTACAACAATTGTGGGAGGGTGTTCCAACATATGATGCAACATCTAAAGAAACTTTTCATCTCTAGGTTGCGTTGACTTGGACAATCAACGATTTTCCTGTATATGCAAGTTTATCTGGTTATAGCACGAAGGAACGTTATGCTTGTCCTTGTTGTGATGAGAAAACTGTTTCAAAGTGACTGTATAAAGGCAGAAAGTTCTGCTACATGGTTCATAGGAGATGGTTGCCTACCACACATATTTTCAGGGCAGAAACAATGACATTTGACGGTATTAAAGAGTGGAGACATGCTCCTATAGTTAATTCTGGGTCGAATGTGTTAAGGCGGCTAGAAGACCATCAATTCACTTTGTCAAAGGAACCTAAAGTCATTAAAAATGCCAAGAAGCGAGCTAGAGATGAGTAACAGGAGAACACCGATGAATGTGATGCAGATGAGTGTGACAGTCATCTTGGTTCAGGGTCATGGAAGAAGAAGAGTATTTTCTTCCAGTTGCCGTATTGGGAGTTCAACTTACTGCGCCATAACATAGATGTGATGTATCTTGGAAAAAACATTGGTGAAAATTGTATAGGGACAGTTATGGTGGATGACCGAAAGACAAAAGACAATCTTAAGTCTCGCAATGACTTAGTAGAGATGGGCATAAGGCATGAGTGGCATCCTAAAGAATTACAAATGGCAGAGTACGACTTCCTCCTGCAATTTACTCAATGTCAAAAAGCGAGTTGGAGATGTTTTGCAAAGTTTCGCAGGATCTTAAAGTCCCCGATAGTTATTCATCTAATATATCAAGATGTGTCAACTATAAGGAGAAAAAGTTCAAGGGTCTTAAGTCACATGACTATCATATTTTGATGCAAGATCTCCTTCTTGTGGCTTTGAGGTTTTCAATGTGTGAGCAAGTCACTTCCGTCCTGAAAGATATATGTAGCAGATATAAAGGACTTTGCTCAAGATTATTACGTGTTGAAGATATTGACAAATTGGAGCAGCGTGATGCATTGACACTTTGTCAAATAGAGAGGATATTTTCCCCATCATTCTTCACTATAATGGTTCACTTGATAATCCACCTAGCTGATGAAGCACGACTTGGTGGACCAGTACATTATCGGTGGATGTATCCCATTGAGAGGTAATTCTTCATACTTCATTCAGTTCATTAATTATGTACTTCTTAGGTGTTGTATTTCCAAATGTTTTTCAATCCAAATATGCTTCTTTAGGTATCTTTACTGACTTAAGGGCTACGTTAGAAATAAAGCTTATCTAGAAGGCTCAATAGTAGAGGGGTACCTTTCTGAGGAATGCTCCACTTTCTGTTCAATGTATCTCCAGGGTGTGGAGACATGTATGACTAAACCAATGAGAAACTCAGACACATCTAACCTCAAAGGGGCTAAATATCTCTTCCAGACCACTAGCATTACTTTCGGAAAGATTGATGCATTTGAGTTAGATGAGTTAACATGGGAACAAGCGCATCGATATGTGTTGGATCGCCATGCTTCATGTGAGCCATATCAAGTGTAAGTTGGATTTGTCATTAATGTCAATTTATTTCTTACAATTAAGAAGTAGTTACCCTAAATTCTTATCTTCTTTTGGCGAATTTACCAGGAAAATGAAAAGAAGGCATAGACCAAAAAACTTGAAGCCACGTGAACAACATAAATTAATGAATGAGTAATTCCATAAGTGGTATGAAACCCACATAAGTGATCGACCAAGGTTTGAATTAAAGATAGTAAAAAATAATTAAAGTCTTATGCTAATACCATCCTCCGAAATTTGGATACTGTGATCTAATCTAAACAAGTTACTAGGAACACGGACAGAATGGATTTGAAAATAATGTAGTGTTCTGACACATCCAATGCTCGTGCGCATGCTTCTGGAGCCCAAAATAAGAGAATTTTTTGCCATATTGACCCACTTTTTGAAAGTATTTGGCGCTCTGACCCACTTTCAAAAAAAATTAGCGAACTGACCCAGTTTTGGACACATCGGCAACAGACGTTATTGGAAAAAACGGCATATGTTATTTACCTGCCGTTTTCCCAATAACGGCAACTACTTTTTAAAAAAGTGTCATGCCGTTTTTTGGAGTAACGACATAGGTTACTTTTAGTCGAAGAAGCATATAGTCTCAATTGTGAGATAAAAGGCAAGTGTGAAAATACAATAAGAAATGCCATTCTTTGAGAGAACGACATTCTTTATACTGATGTCGTTATTTTGTATTTTCACAGTTTGCCTTTAACAGAAATCTTTGACCTATAACTGATTATAGGCAAAACAAAGTTAATAACTGATGCTGTTATTCAAAATAACGGCATCAGTTATTAACGGAAATCTTTGACCTATAACTGATTATAGGCAAACAAAGTTAATACTAATGCCGTTATTTTGAATACGGCATCAGTATTAACATATCTTAACGGCATCAGTATTAACATCAGTTGTTTGCCTATAACTGATTAAGGCAAACAAAGTTACATCAGTATTAACAATGCCTTTTTTTAAATAACGGCATATGTTAAAGGGTTTTCACACTTGCAATTTTTCTCACAATTGAGACTATATACTTCTTCGACTAAAAGTAACCTATGCCGTTACTCCGAAAAAACGGCATGACACTTTTTTTCAAAATAGATGCCGTTATTGGGAAAAACGGCATGTAAATAACCTATGCCGTTTTTTTCCAAGAACGTTTGTTGCTGACGTGTCCAAAATGGGTCAGTTTGCTAATTATTTTCGAAAGTGGGTCTGAGCACGAAATATTTTCAATAAGTGGGTCAGTACGGCAAAAAACTCAAAATAAGATCAATTGCATGTTCAATAAAAAGAAAGTTCAGACAAAAGAAAACTGATCAAATCAGAATGTTAATATCTCTTGTAAAGATATGAAAGAAAAAATTAACGAGCAAGTATCTCTCATGCAAAGAAAGTAGAAAACAGCATTAAATAAATGCAATTTATACTTAAATACCCATCCATACTGTTATGTTTATAAAATGTGTACTTCAAAAATTAGTTCTTTTTTTTAAGGCTAAATAGCAGAAAACTATCCTGAACCCAAACTTTTAAGGATTAACTACCCTAAACATGTTCAATATGAGTAACCCCCTCAAACATTCCTTATTACTCTTTTGTAAAAGTGGCTCTAATTTAGGGTAGCTTCATGATATTAAATAAAAGTCTATAGTAGATAATTGTTGAAGTTGTCAACAAAATGAAAATTGGAAGAGTTAACTCAGACTAAAGTAAGTTCAGGATAGTTAATTTAGAAACTCAAGAGTTTAGGGTAGTTTCCTGCTATTTAGCATTTTATTCATTGCCAATTTGAAAAGACAAAATCTGTAAGGAACATTGCATACTTTTAGATTATAACCATCAAGCAAGGCCAATTCTACACAGAAGCCATATGCCCATATGTGTCATATGCGTGTATCCTACAAAACATTCCCCATGTTTCTGTGCAGTATTAAATATTTTCATGTGTTTCTGGTATACCAAATCATATCTTGTCCTTGTCGACTCGTTCCGGGCAATCAACAAGAATATTAAAATTGATTAAAATTTAATGGTGGTACGTCTTAATTGTATGATTGAAAGATTGGAGGTAATGAGAGGACCAACATTCAAATCCAAAGGCTTAAAAACTGAAATGGCATCCTATTTAATCTTAAAGCATCCAATAAAATACGAGGCTACCTCCACCTCTTTCTCACTTTTTACTCTATTTGTTCTAGCAAAAATAAATTTAGACTAGTTTCCTCACAAAAATTCAAACAAACTATGCATACTGCCTCAAGACTTGCCAGCCAACAGGCAGCTCCTGGGAGTTAAGAAGGCACTATCCTAATAAAATTAAATCTATGGATTGCTTTTTATAGTTGTATTTCAGTTTTTTACTGTTAATTTTATGAATTTCTCTATTGGTCATGCACTTATTTTCTTCTTTATTGAATGCAAATGAAGATTCAGGAGGTGTGTCAAAGTTCACTACCGTGGCATGAGGCATTTGAAAATCCACTACTTTAATTAAATGTAGCAGTTTTTTTCACTTTCTTCCCTTCACTTCTTGCTACATATATATATATCCGATCTCTTATGAACTATGTAAACCTTCCATATATAATCTGGTCTCATATGAACTAGTAGTTCTAGTCTTTGCTTTAGCATATGCAACATTGCATGATCTCAAAATTGTAGAGAGTATATAGGAAAATCTTCCATTGTGCACCACCCCTCCGTGTGCACTCGGCCTTCCCGCCTTCGAATTGACGATCCGAACCGTTTACATTGATCTACACATCTAAATTAGTCTAAATATGTAAAATCAAATCATTTGAAATTCATTTGTCCATCCATCATGTGACTATAAAAAAAAACAATGATTTTCGGCCATAAGATTTTGTAACACTTCAATGGATTGGCAAATGAATTTCTAATGATTTGATTTTACATATTTAGACTAATTCAGATGTGCAGATCAATGTGAACGGTTCGGATCGTCGATACGAAGACGGAAAAGCCGAGTGCACATGCCGTGTGCACCATAGGCGGGGCACAACGGAAGACTTACCTCTCTCTCTCTCTCTCTCTCTCTCTCTCTCTCTCTATATATATATATATATATATATATATATATATATATATATACACACACACACACTCATTGTATGGCAGTTTATATATGTGTTTTTATGTTGTTATTATCGATTTGAATAATTGATGGATATAACCAAAGTTTATCTAATTTCACCTATTGTGGCGTTTCGAAACGCCAATGTTGGCTTATAGTATGAATCGTCCAAATGAGTCTATCCCGGCGCAGTACATACAACGTCGCCATAGATTATGCAAGTTTAAAAAATAAAATATCTATCCTGGCGTTTTGAAACGCCGGGATAGTTCAAAATTTTTAAAATGGCCAAATCGAGAAGATATATAGACCGGCCATAAGTCTATGGTCTATAGCGGCATCTGATAAAAACACCGGCAAAGACCCCTCACTTGTCCCGACGCGCGCTCTAGCGGCGTTTCGCGCGGCGTTGCCAGAAACACCGCTATGATCTATAGCGGCGTTTTAAAACGTCGTTACAAGTTTTAAAAAAAACGTCAGTATTTCCTTTGCGATTTGTAGTGTGAACTAATGGCGATCATTTACTTCTGAAATGGTCCAACCTAGATTTACCTTGCTCCAGGACTATATTCCTTAACACTGTTCTTGATTGGTTCTTCATTTGTCTACACTGGAAATTATTAAATGATCTCAATATTCCCGTTGATCCTAACATTGATTGCATTTACCTTTATGAGGCTCTCATTCCTTACCTTAATCCTAAATCAGTTTTGCTACACATCCAATTCAAGCCCTCAGTTTCAACTACGTCCAAAATTGGCATTTATAAAATGGTAATCGATATAAAGGTGAATGTTAAAATTTATAAATGTTTCATTCGTTCTTTGCAGGCTGGGTTCTTCATCGAAGCAATGGAGCTTTCCTACGAGATGCAACTCACTAGTCCTCTGCATAATGCTTTCACCCTCGTGTTTGTTCTTGCTGCCTGTGCCAATCTTGTAGCCTTGGAACAAGGAAGATGGGTTCATACCTACATAGATAAATCCAATATCAAAATGAACGACAGATTGCTTGCTAGTCTCATCGATATGTACTCTTTAAGTATGGTGACCTAGAACTGGCTTTTCATTTATTTAACGACTAAAACAGCCCTGAAAATCACAATGTTCACCCTCGGAATGCAATGCTTACAGGCTTTGCCATCCATGGCCAGTTTGAGAAAGCAATCCAACTTTTTGAGAGAATGAAGGATGAGAGAATTGTCCTAATATAGTAACATTCGTGTTTTGCTTAGTGTTTGTAGCCACGGCAGATTAGTTCAATAGGGTGAGTTTTATTTTGATTTCATGAAAAAAGTATACGGCAGTGATCCGAAGCTTGAACATTTTGGAAGACTGGTGGGTCTTCTAGATCGAGTTGGGATCCGGGAAGAAGCTGAGGAGATCACATCGACATTGCCTATGGATCCAAACATTGCTATATGGAGTTCATTGTTAAGCACCTGTCGAATTCATAGAGATGTACAGCGGGGAGCGCAGATTTGAAAGCTCTTGGATCCTAAGAACATAGGGTGTCAAAGTACTACTAGTAAATTTGTATTTGAAGTCTGCAAGATGGGAAGATGCAAAGTATGTGAGGAAGGGTATTGAAAAGAGCCTGGTTGCAGTTCAATGGAAGGTGATCATCAGTTTCTTTTAGAGACCAATCCCATCATCAAACGAAAGATATATATCAATTATTGGATGATATGGCGATTAGATTAAAGAAGGCAGGTTATGTTCCAGAAAGAAAGGCGGTCTTGCTTGATATCCATGAAGAAGACAAAGAGATTGCTCTCTCCATACATAGTGAGAAATTGGCAATTGCATTTGGGATTATGCACACTGCGCCAGAGACAGTCATCCGGATTTTGAAGAATTTGCAAGTTTGTTTGGACTCTTTACGAAGCGTCAAAATTTATTTATTTCCTATGATCAGGGGTTTGGTCTTAAGCTGACTTCATTTATATCTTGAAAATATCCTAAACGAATTTCTTCCCACTTTAGGATTTAGTTTTTACTATAAGTATGTTTGAATATTTTGTCTTTTATTAAATTTTCCTTACGTCACAATGCTCCCACAACTTAGGATTTTTTATTTCATAGCAACGTAGGTTTAATTCCAACACGACACGTATTAATTGCAAATTAAAAAGACCGCTTCTACTAATACAATATAGGGATTAGTGAGGTCAGTTGAGATAGTGAGGTCAGTTGAACTAGACTCGGTATTTGAGATAGCGAGTGCAGTTATATACATTTCAGATAGAAATTGCATGGTCAAAATTTCTTTGTAGCGAGTAGGTTAATTTGGTAAATAGTTTCGAACATTGGGTTAGTTTGGTAAATACTTTCAAAAAGGGTTAGGTTGGTAAATACTTTCAAAAAATGGGTCACTTTGGAAAAATATTCCTAATAAAACCCCATTTGACCGTTGGAGCTCCTCCCTCACTCTCTCTCGTTCTTGATCAATCTCTTCAATCCTCCCCCCCAAAAAAATCTCAAATCCCTAAAAAAAACTCAAGAGATCGATGCAAGAACAAAACATGGGTGAGGAAGCCAAAGGACTCTCGGCCCTTGAAGAGATCGCCCAAGAACTCCAACCCCATGTATATATCTCTTCAACTTTCCTTCAATCTTTTAGATTCGAATTTTTTTTCTCCTTTTTGTTGATCGTTTTGAAATGGGTTTTCTTTTCTGATTCTGATTGTATGATAAAGTGCGGAACTTAATGTTTCTTGTTTGTTTGTTGTGAATCAGAAGATGGAGAGATCTTGCCTGAGAATGGATCATGTCAAGAAATTGGTATAGATTCGATCTTTAGTTGAATTAATGTGTACTCTGTTTGATTTTATTGATGTTTTATTATTATTATTACGTTTTTCTGGGTTGGAGTTTTCAAGATGAGGATTCGGTCAATTCGGAAGAGATGGATGATAAACAAGGCAACATTCAGGTGATCAAGCTCTCTCTTTCTCTCTCTATATATCTCTGTTTCTCTTAATTGAAATTAAAATTTGAGAAATGGGTAATTTTTTCAATTTTTTTAGGAATTCAAAGATGGCTGTACTCGAAAGTGAGCGGATGGTTTCCTTCTTTGATCGGGAT
This sequence comes from Hemerocallis citrina, assembly GCA_017893485.1. NCBI lineage: Eukaryota > Viridiplantae > Streptophyta > Magnoliopsida > Asparagales > Asphodelaceae > Hemerocallis > Hemerocallis citrina. The sequence continues at coordinate 53,954 of JACEHZ010000290.1, forward strand.
CTTTCTTCTTCCCTTCATCTTCTTCGTATGTATATCATCCTACTATTTTTCCCTACTTGAATTCTTGTAGCGATATGTTTATCTTTATTTTTTATTTTTTTTTAATGTTTTGTTTTGTTTTGTTTTAGTGACTAAAATACGAAATTTGCAAATTTGTTTTAGTGACTAAAATACGAAATTTGCAAATTTGCAAATTTACAACAGCTTACTGAAGAAATGCCCAAACCAGACTTTTGAATCTGCAAATTTGTGAGGAGTTGAGCAACGCCTGCATTCAAAAGTGTGAGCGGGAAATACGAAGAAGTTTACTCAGGAATGCTTGAAAAGAAAGCATTTGCACTGAGATAATTGAACTGAAAGGAAATATAAGGGTTTTTCGCAAATGCTGCCAGACTCCAAGTTCAAAAGAGATGTTGAAGGTATATATTTCAGTGATTGAATTCGATCAGTCTCACGATTCAAAGTAGTCAGTTGTTTGCTCTCATAATTAAGGTTTGATCATGTTTTACCCATAACGTAGTTACGGTACAAACACAAAGTTTATGTTATAGAGGGTTGCAATTTCTTAGTTTTGCCTACCTCAAGACAGTTTTTTGGTTACCTAAGTCCGATATCTTTTTACCATCAATATATATCAATTTATAGGTATAATCCCTTAATTAGCTGCATGTTTAGATCCACATGGTGAGATCATTTGCTGAATTAACTAGCTGATCTGCGACACAGATCCATATTATTCGGTTGCAACATAGACACTTGGTGTTATTTAGTGTTTTCTCATTCTTATAAAGTTTACTTTACTCGTGTGTTTGTGTGCTTGTTAAATCCTTCTCCTTACAGTATTTTACATTAAGTATGTTTCAACTAGAGAGAGTTCTCTATTTCTTCAATTAAGTTATTAATGTATAAATATGTTTAATATAATATGATCGGTATATGTTAGAATATGAATATAAATCCCTCAACGGATCAACCCTCATGACAACTTAGGAGTTTTAGTTTAGTCACGAGGACAATACGTACGGTATTAGAGTCACTCAAATTCTAAGTAGCATGGACACAGATAACCCACACACGGATAGGGGGAGAATTTGAAGAACTATCCTAAAATATCCAGTGCCATGTCAGATTTGTGTCTGACATGGCATCGTTACCAAATTGAGGTGTTCGTGCTTCATAGCTCAGTTTTGACTCCTACCAGGCACATGTTTAAAAATCTTTAAAAATATACCTTGTTTCAGCCTGCAAAACACGCTCTCTGTCACACTATTATAGGAACAGTAAAGTCATGAACTGAACTTCTCTTAAGTTTGTCTTCCAAATCTGTCATTCTTATGTGATCATATACTAATGCAGGCATTGAGCATAGTCTCAGTTTCTCTGCTAGCTGAATTTATCTGATATTTCTCCATTTTTTTTGCTGGATTGTTGGAGGTATATAAATTTTTGGGTATAATTGCTAAATAACTTTTAGATACTGTGTTCACACTTTGAGAAATTTACTCTCCTGTCTGGAAGGCTGTGGTCGCAGCACTTTTCAGGAATATTTATATTGTTGGACTTAATCAGTTGTTTGACATAGAAATAGACAAGGTTTGGAATTTGAATCTTATCTTTTGATTTATTATATCTTCTGTTATGTACATTTGTTACTTATTTTATGTAGATAAGCCGTGTTTTCCCTTTTAGTTTTCTCCTTTTAAAACATTACCTTGTCACATGTAAATCTGATTATATCATTCTTTTTTAGGTTAATAAACCAGACCTCCCTCTTGCATCTGGAGAATATTCTATTAGAGAAGGCATTGCAATCATTGCTGCTTCTGCTGTTATGGTAGATCCTTAAACATCGAATATGCTTTGGGTTTTGATATCTTTCCATAATCTTTATCATGTAAAAGAATCATGCTCTTCAAAGATCCATCTACTGCATATTACAATTTCATATGATGTGTCTTACATTGAAGGAATAGATATAACCAACGGCATCAATAGTATGAAATATCCTTCTAACTTAGAGTTATTAAAACTGCACTCTACGTATCACTCCTAATTACTTTAAATTGATGTTTCAGAGCTTTGGCATTGGATGGATTGTTGGTTCTTGGCCCTTATTCTGGGCTCTTTTTATCAGTTTTATCCTTGGCACTGCATATTCAATCAATGTAAAGTTCATCATTCTTTCTGTTAACAAATTCCATAATTCTTTCTCCCTTTTCTTCTTTCTATCTATATTTTAGTAGCGTGTATTTTTCTTCAATACAATCATATGTAACTTGGGCATTCATGCATATCTTGCTTGTTTAAACTCAAGTCTTTAATAAACATTTAGAGGGTAATAGTTTCTGTATTAATACCATCCATACAAAGTCTGAAGAAGATCTTCTGCTTAATAACTTAATATTGGAAACTTCCATGTAGTATGTTTAATTATGAAGTTTTACTCTCGAATAGTACTCTAAATAAATCATCACTGCACATGATGCGATGTTCACTATCTTGGCTTTTAGGCTTGTTTAGTTATATAATGTCAAGTTTAAAGGAAATAAGTTTCGGATATGTAAATCCTTTATAGGAACAGTATGCTTGGATCATGAGATAATCTATTTACCATGGTGCACATTATCGAGAGAGAAGCTTTATTCTTTGTTTTTAGCGTTATATCCTTTAGACTAATAAGTATCAACAGAGGCAGAGATACACTGAAATCGGCAAGCTTCAGACACATGCTATCATACAAAATATTCGAAAATATCATATTCAAATACGGAGCTCTCATACTAGAATGTAAATCTAAATTGCTCAACCATCATTACTAGCTACTACAATGTTTTGGTGTAGTGACATAGACATTCAACAGTAAACACTCACACTAAGAAAGCAATTATCTCTCTTATTTAATTTTTAGTAAACATTTGTTTTGTTTGAAGAAGGAGCTATGAATTTCAGTAGCTGCCAAATGAAGCTAACAAATGGTCCTTCAAACTATTATACCTTTATATGAGTAAAAATCAAGATTTCATAGCTGGTTTATATTCACATTTTAAAAATTTTATATGTGCACTTTTAAGCAAGTTGACTTTAATCTGTACACAGTTTGATATAGATCAGTACTGGATGGACCTAATGTCTATATATTTGCTATGGGCAGACTGGAACCGGCCAAACTTTCACTATGGAATGAACCCTGGAAAAATCGAGGTGTCAACTAACGAGCATTGGAAGAACTATAAGTTCCACGAAGAGGTCTTCAATGATCATTTGCGAGTTTGCTGTGAGCATTCAAAGATGTAATTGTATGTTTTTTTTTCTTTTGTTGTCTAAATTTAGTTGAATTTAGTTAAACTTGGTCATATATTCAATAACATCTTATTGCTGTTGTAGGTTGGAAGCAAAGCAAGTAGCATATGGAACTCAGGTTGAGTCTCAAATCTTTAGCATGGAGGATATCTGGGAGACACTCCAAATGCGGAAAAATAACAAATTTGTTGGATTTTACCAAGTCTCACAGGTAATATTGTTGTAAAAGTACATCTTTTCGGTAAATTTTTTGTCACTTAAGTAATTGATATCTAAATTAAAAAATAGATATGACTAATTTGTCATCTTGCATAACTTTCATAAAAAGTGTCGTCATGAAAATATTTTAGAATACAGATTTTCTGGAGGAGCTAAAATATTTTTTAGTCAATTTTGCTAACACCACCTATATTATCTAAAATACTTTTGGAGTTAGAAAGTAGTTTTAGGCTCTCAAAAGCAACTTTTTAGGTCATTATATTATTTCTTCTTTCATAGTTTGATGAGAGTGACCGTAAAACGTGGGAATACATGATGAACATGCAAAGGAGCAAGAGCCACATGTGGCTTGTGGATATAGCTAGAAGTGAGGGATTGGGAGAGGTGGAAGGAGAAAGGTTGAAGGAATCTCTTGATTTTTTTGCCAAAACAGATTTTGCATGGTCATTATATTATTTCTTCTTTCATAGTTTGATGAGAGTGACCGTAAAACGTGGGAATACATGATGAACATGCAAAGGAGCAAGAGCCACATGTGGCTTGTGGATATAGCTAGAAGTGAGGGATTGGGAGAGGTGGAAGGAGAAAGGTTGAAGGAATCTCTTGATTTTTTTGCCAAAACAGATTTTACATGAAATTGACAGGAACTTGAAGCTACTAAGCTCTTTAGGTGTGTGTTTCTATTTCATCTTTTTCACTTTCATGCTATCACAGGAATCAACTTGGTTTTATATGTCATACTTTTAATGTTTAGAGGATACTTTTATAAGGCCCTTTGTCACGCCCCGTTTTCCAGAATACGGGAACACATGCACGTAACATAGGCCAGCGAATGATATAAGTATGCCAACTCATATCATCCATAAGCTGTACCAGTCTTAACTCAACAACATAACAAGAAAATAATCACAACTACGCATAAATACATAATCACATAAACAAATACTTAGACTAAATATGCAATAGTACAATTTAATAACCAACAACTGGAAATAAGCAACAAACATCTTTTGGCAAGCTCCTGCTCCAATCGTAGAAGAACTACTCACCAATGCCTTCTGGTAATTCTCCTTGTGCACACCTGTACTTGTTCATCTAAAAAGAAAGAATAATTTGTCCTTAAAGCAAGTACGAACAGTAAGTAGTGAAAAGCAGAGAGTAAAGAAACAAGGTTCATCAAGGAATATGGATCAAGATCAAATTACCAAAGCAATAATGGTATCAATAAACAATGGTCACAATCAAGTATATACATGTCAACTTAGGTTTATTAGTATGTTGTACCTCCTATCTAGTGCATGTACTACTGCGTCCTATACCACAGGTTTGGTGCACGTAAACCAGTGTACATTTTAGATATAGTGGTGGGATCTACAGAGCGTGTACTCGGTGTCAATAATAATCATTTACAATAAAATTTAATAATTCACAATTGATACTCCTCCTTCCATGACAATACGATATAACGATAAGGTCTTACCGAGTACATTTTCTGAGACTATCCACTACTAAGTCAACCCTTATTAACCCCGGCTTGTTTAAGTCATTCATGTCCATGCAAGTGTGTAAATGTCAAGGGGATGATAAGAATGCAGCAACATGACGTATTGCACAATAATAAACATGAAGTAGAGAATCTGAAATTACACTAAAACAGCGATAACTCATAGGCTACAGTTCGGAATTCAAAGTCCAGGATGTTATCAGCAACTAGACACTTAGGACTACAATTTATATTCAGTAAGTTTCTGTTAATTTTGACTGCAGCTAGGTTAAACATCATATTCTTTGCAGTTTAGCTGTTCTGGCAGCAACCTTAATGTCAACATTTAATGGGTAAAAACATGGTATAAAAACACTAAAAATCTACAAAAATTAGAGATGAACCCTAAGCATCTCTATAAAGTTTCTGGAGATTTTCATGGCATTATAATATTGTTAACATGGTGTTTTACTGATAATTGTGTTGGTGTTACATTAATTTTGCGATCTGAAAAGTGTAGACCAGCAGAGACTAAAACTGTGATATCTCTCACAGCTCGCAACTCGGAATCAGGATCTGTCAATTGGACTGGAAACTAGATTCACAAAGCTAAAACTCTCTTTTGTATTGTTTGTGTTAATTCTTATGGTAACAGGGTCGAAACCTCTGTGCAAAATAGTACTGACAGCAAGAGTTCATAAAAAGCCATCACATATATGTTCATCAAGGTGGGTAATTAACATGTTATTGCATCATAAATGCATTACACTAATGTACAATAATTAGAATGGATTTTACAGTGTGCAAGTCAATTTAGCATGTCATAGTTCAAGTTACAAGATCTCGATTAATCGACATGTATTCACAATATATTTTCTTCATATGCAAGCTTTAGTCATTTTATTAATGTCATGTGTGTATATAGGTTTGGATTTGAGTCAATGGATAATAATACGATGTCAAGAGTACGTCGGGTTAGCTCGTGTAAATCCTCGATACTCCCAACGGAAAGTACACAAGGTAGAGTTAAGATAATTGAAAGGAACTACTTGCGGGAGGTCAATAAACTTGAACTAGAAAAATTAAATGAGTTCAAGTGGACTTGCCGTTTGTAGACAATTCGATTAGGCATAAAGGAATAACGGGATCAGAATCCCGGAGAGGCACGTGCGCTCTACGTGCAAAATAGTAACCAGCGAACATAGCACACAACAGCAAAACACCCAACATCGAACAGCAAATCAAGCAACACTCCAAACAAATAGCAATTAGATCTCTTATTGTCCAAACAGCAAACAGGGATCGGGATTCCCTACTCCACAACACCAAACAGACCAAGTAGTGGCTTCTTCTTCTCCAATCGACAGAGAGAGAAAGAGAGAGCGCGGGAGAGTGAGGAGCGACTGCGACGACGAGCGGCAGCGGCAATGTGGTCGAGAAGCGACGACAGCGGTGGAGAACGACGGCGCGAAGATGCTCTGTTTTCGCTCGAAAACAGAGGAGACGACGACGGGGATCTTGGTGTTGCAGCGGCGTCGACAGGAGGTGGAGGATGAGAGGTTCGGAAGTGGTGGCAATGGCGGAGCGAAGATGGTGTTGCGGAGCATAGGGCGATGGGTGCTCGGGGTTGCTCGTGAGGAGGCAGTCGCTCGACTGTGGTTGAAGCAGTGGAGGTCGGTGGTCGAAGGTGGCGAGGATGGAGAGGGTGACAGGGATGTAGGTGGTGACGATGATGAGCAGAGGAGGTGGGTTGAGGAGAGCGGCGGAGTGAGCTTTGGGTTCAACAATGGCGGAGTGGTACCGGCTCGACGATGGGTGCAATGGAGGGCGAGGTGATGAGCGGGAAGAGCAACTGGTGGTAGGCATCATGATGGGAGGCAGTGACTGGTGGCAGGCGTCGCGATGGGTGGTAGTGACTGGCGGTGGAAGACGATGAAGGGCTTGGACTATTAATGGGTTCGATGAGAATTTGAGGAAGAAGATGATGGGGTGTGCACGGTGGCTTCGAGAGCGGTGGTTGCGAGAGGAGATGGAGACAAGGGATGTTGCAGGGTGAGGAGGAAGTTCGAGCGGGGGGGAGGAAGATGACGAGGTGGACGATCTTGGGTTCTGTTGGTTTTGGAGACAGAGGAGAAAGGGATAACGGGGGGAGAGAGTGGGAGAGTTGGTTATTAAAATAATAAATAATATAATAATTATAATAATGGGTAGTTGGAGATAGTGGGGGGATTGGGAGATACGGGGCAATTGCGCAGTTGAGGGGAATGTGAACAAATTTGTATACGGGTGAGTGTATGGGTTTGTGGGTTTGGGTTTAGGGTTAGAGTCCAATAGGAGATGGATATGGGTTTGGGTTAAAATCCAATAGGATATGGGCTTGGATTTGGGCTTCAATTGAATGTAATTAATTCAATAATGATTGTTGGGCTACAAATTAATTACACAAAAAGAAGAGAGACAAGATTCTAGTTTGGAATACAAATTTGGGTTTCAATAGGAGATTTAAATGCATCGGAAAGAATTTATACGGAAATTGAAATACAAGAATAAGAAGGAAAAGAAATGGAAATCCGTAAAATTGGAAACAGGGGTTACAAATCCTACCCACCTTACAAGAAGAATTTCGTCCTCGAAATTCATTTTGGCAGGCAGCAGGACAAAACAGAAGAAAATTTAAGAAATAACAAGGCAGGAAAATTAGAAAAAGAAAACTCGAGTAATGGAAGCACCAGGATAAAAAGGACATAGATAAGATCGATGTTGAATAATAAATCGACAAAAGATGGAGAGCGAAAAAGACGAACAAGATCTGAACGACGTAGGAAAGAAGGAACAATAAGAAAATCCTGGGACCTGTGGGTTGTAGGTTCACCACGCTTCCGCTGCGCTACTCTGATGGTGATGTCCCAAGCAACCTACATGTCGCTGTAGGCCACATGACACCAATCGACGAACCGAGCAGGAAGACAAGAATGAGACACCAGGATCAAGGAGTGTATGGGCTCAAGATAGATATGAATAAATAATACAAAATGAATATAAAGTTTGGCTTCAATTTAAATAATTAGAAGATATGCTATATATAGATCAAAACAAATGGGCTTTAACAAAATAATAATAACAATAAGTATTAATAATAAAAATAATAATATCAATAATAATAGAATAGTAATAACAATAATAAAATAATAATAACAATAATAATAACCACATATTAGTAATGAAAATAATAATATCAACAATAATAAAATAATAATAACAATAATATTAAAATAATAATAATAGCAATAATAATAACAGCAATAAAAATCATTATAATCATACTGGTAGTAATAATAACAATAAAATAAAAAAATGTTAACAATACTGATAATAATGATAATACATACATGACAGAATATGATTCAACACACTCATGAAAATAATGCAATAATAATAATAATAATAACAATAATAATAATACCAATAATAATAAAATATTAACAATATTGGTAAGAATAATAATGCAAGAGAGAATATAATTTGAGATTCAACATTTTTTTTGTATGAAGGTAATTTAATATTAACAACAGTAATAAAATAATAAAAACAACAATAATAATAGCAATGGTAATATCAATAATAATAATGATACCAATAATAATAACGAAAACCATAGAAATAATAATAATAGTAGTAATAATAACATTATAAAACAAAATAAAAATTTGGCTTATCAACTCTATAAATAAATCCAACAGGAATATATATAGTCGATCAATTATAAATGGAAAGTGAAGTCAAAATACACCATTAATCCCAATCGTAAGAACATAGGAAGACTATTCACATAGAATAAGAAGTCAAAAGTGAAGAGATAAAACCCAACTATAAAAAGGTTGATAACCATACAAACAATAAAGGAACACAAACTTTAAAGGTTATATTAAGAAAAATAGTCTTGGGGAAATAACCAGTCAAGATACATAGAAATACGAACAAATTTAGCTAAGTAAAGAAAACATTAATTAGTGAATGTTGACATTATAATCAATACTCGAAAAACACATTAAAGGGTAATGAGCAAAATAGGCCAAAACATATATATGCAAGAAGACTTAAAAGGAGTTCATTAAATATTACAAAAGTACGCGTTAAATCATTAATTAGAACGTGAAAACAAAAGTAAGTGAGAAATCTAAAATGTTAAAGAATTGGAAAATGGTGGCCATAAATAGTAATTCACAAAAGGACGAAAACTTAGACCATAGTTGATATACTCAATCTTAACATAAATTAAAAAAAAATTGTAAACACAAAATAGAGTAAAAATAACTAAACTAGTTCAAATTGTATGGAAACATAAAGTGAAATTGTATAAACAAAATGTCATAAAGAAAACATTTCTTTACCATTAGTTTCATTATATAAGTAAAGAGTCTAGAAATATCAATTAGCAAATAGGTAGAAAATCTTGCCTCCTTAACATCAAGTTGCATGTTTGCCTTCACGACATCAGGTTGCAGGTTGCCGTCTGGATATTCGGTTGCACATTTTGCCTCCTCGACATCCAGTTGTAATTTGCCTCCATTAACATCGAGTTGCATATTTGCCATCTCAACATTAGGTTGCACCGAAATGGTGAAATGGGAGATGTTAACCTCCCATATGCACAGGGATATGGGACATTTAATTTAAGTAAGATGTTCTGTTTTGAAATTCGTGATATAAAAATAGTAGAAAAGTAAGAAATGGAGTTGAAAGTCACACAATGGAATATTAAAATAGATGTATAGATTATAAATATCAAACACAATAGTACTAGTAATAGTGAAAATGTTTTATAAATGTAGGGAGGAAAGCGGAATGAAATACAAGTAGAAGCACAATGCAAATATGAATGAGAATAATATGCAGTGTAGCAAATTTACATAATAAATATATCATAAAAATATACAATAACGTAGGAATTAAACGAGCCTCTAACATGTTGAAGATCCACCGATGCCGACCGACGAACCAAGCAGGAAGAAAAGAATGGATAACTCCAGAATCAAAGGAATATGGGCACAAAAGGATAAAAAGTATACCCAGTAAGGAATCAATGAATGTGAATGAATGAAAGGGACGAAACAACTAAGAGATGAAGAAACTGAATATGAACGGATCAAAAGAGGAATCAAATGAGAGGAGTATCCAGATTATATGTTGGTTATTACATGTTCATGTGATTAGCGTTGTGTACATATTGCTGAGTTAAACCTAACTAGAACCAAACATGACTAACACATTAGCCAAACCCAGCTAAACTCTAACATAATTAGAGTCTAACCTGGCTAAACTCTAACATAATTAGTGTCTAACCTGGGCTCGATACCACTAAAAACCTGTCACGCCCCGCTTTCCAGAATACGGGAACACATGCCCGTAACTGAGGCCCAGCAAATGATATAAGTACGCCAATTCATATCATCCATAAGCTGTACCAGTCTTAACTCAACAACATGACCAGGAAATAATCACAGCCACGCATAAATACATAATCACATAAACAAATACTTAGACTAAATATGCAATAATCCAATTTAATAACCAACAACTGGAAATAAACAACAAATACCTTCTGGCAAGCTCTTGCTCCAATCGTAGAAGAACTACTCACCAATGCCTTCTGGTAATTCTTCTTGTGCACCTGTACTTATTCATCTAAAAAGAAAGAATAATTTGTTCTTAGAGCAAGTACGGATAGCAAGTAGTGAAAAACAGAGAGTAAAGAAACAAGACTCATCAAGGAATATGGATCAAGATCAAATTACAAAAGCAATAATGGTATCAATAAATAATGGTCACGATTAAGTATATACGTGTCAACTTAGGTTTATTAGTATGTTGTTCCTCCTATCTAGTACACGTACTACTGCGTTCCATACCACAGGTTCGATGCACGTAAAACAGTGTACGTTTTAGACATAGTGGTGGAATCTACAGAGCGTGTACTCGGTGTCAATAACAATCATTTACAATAAAATTCAATAATTCACAATCGATACTCCTTTCCAATACGATATAATGATAAAGCCTTACCGAATACATTTTCTGAGACTATCCACTACTAAGTCAACCCTTATTAACCCTGGCTTGTTTAATATTTTATTATTAAGTCATTCATGTCCATGCAAATGTGTATAAGAATGTCAAGAGAATGATAAGAATGCAACAACATGATGCATTGCACAATAATAAACATGAAGTAGAGAATCTGAAAACAGCTGACACAGTTACACTAAAACAGCAATAACTCATAGGCTACAGTTCGAAATTCGAAGTTCCAGGATGTTATCAGCAACTAGACACTTAGGGCTACAATTTATATTCAGTAAGTTTCTGTTAATTTTGACTATAGCTAGGTTAAACATCCTATTCTTTGCAGTTTAGCTGTTCTGGCAGTAACCTTAATGTCAACATTTAATGGGTGAAAACATGGTATAAAAACACTATAAAAATCTACAAAAATTAGAGATAAATGTCTATAAAGTTCCTGGAGATTTTGATGGCATTATAATATTGTTAACATGGTGTTTCACTGATAATTGTGTTGGTGTTACATTAATTTTGCGATCTGAAAAATGTAGACCAGCAGAGACTAAAACTGTGATATCTATCACAGCTCGCAACTCGGAATCAGGATCTGTCAATTGGACTGGAAACTAGATTCACAAAGCTAAAACTCTCTTTTGTATTGTTTGTGTTAATTCTTATGGTAACAGGGTCGAAACCTCTGTGCAAAATAAACCTGACAGCACGAGTTCATAAAAAGCCATCACATATATATGTTCATCAAGGTGGGTAATTAACATGTTATTGCATCATAAATGCATTACACTAATGTACAATAATTAGAATGGATTTTACAGTGTGCAAGTCAATTTAGCATGTCATAGTTCAAGTTACAAGATCTCGATTAATCGACATGTATTCACAATATATTTTCTTCATATGCAAGCTTCAGTCATTTTATTAATGTCATGTGTGTATATAGGTTTGGGTTTGAGTCAATGGATAATAATACGATGTCAAGAGTACGTCGGGTTAGCTCGTGTAAACCCACGATACTCCCAACGGAAAGTACACAAGGCAGAGTTAAGATAATTGAAAGGAACTACTTGTGGGAGGTCAATAAATTTGAACTAGAAAAATTAAATGAGTTCAAGTGGACTTGCCTTTTGTAGACGATTTGATTAAGCATAAAGGAATAACGGGATCAGAATCCCGGGGAGGCACGTGCACTCTACGTGCAAAACAGTAACCAGCGAACGCAGCACACAACAGCAAAACACCCAACATCAAACAACAAATCAAGCAACACTCCAAACAAACAGCAAACAGGGATCGGGATTCCCTACTCCACAACACCAAACACACCAAGCAGCCACTATGGCTTCTTCTCCAATCGATAGAGAGAGAAAGAGAGAGCGCGAGAGAGTGAGGAGCGACTGTGACGATGTCTGGCGACAGTAGCAAAAAGAAGCGACGACAGCAATGGAGAACGACGGCGCGAAGACGCTCTGTTTTTGCTCGAAAACAGAAGAGACGACGACGGGGATCTTGGTGCTGCAGCGGTGTCGACAGGAGGTGGAGGATGAGAGGTTCGGAGGTGGTGGCAATGGCGGAGCGAAGATGGTGTTGTGGAGCACAGGGCGATGGGTGCTCAGGGTTGCTCGCGAGGAGGCAGAGTCGCTCGACTGTGGTCGGCAGGAGCGCTCGAGGATGGTGGTTGATGCAGTGGAGGGCGGTGGTCGAAGGTGGTGAGGATGGAGAGGGTGACAGGGATGTAGATGGTGACGATGACGAGCAGAGGAGGTGGGTTTAGGCAAGCGGCAAAGTGAGCTTTGGGTTCAACAATGGCGGAGTGGTACCGGCTCGATGATGGGTGCAATGGAGGGGCAAGGTGATGAGCGGGAAGAGCGACTGGTGGCAGGCGTCGCAATGGGAGGCAGTGACTGGCGGTGGAAGACGATGAAGGGCTTGGACTATTAATGGGTTTGACGAGAATTTGAGGAAGAAGACGACGGGGTGTGCACGGTGGCTTCGAGAGCGGTGGTCGCGAGAGGAGATGGAGACGAGGGATGTTGCAGGGTGAGGAGGAAGTTCGAGCAAGGGGGGAGATGACGAGGTGGACGATCTTGGGTTCTGTTGGTTTTGGATACAGAGGAGAGAGGGATAACAGGGAGAGAGAGTGGGCGAGTTGGTTATTAAAATAATAAATAATATAATAAATATAATAATGGGTAGTTGGAGATAGTGGGGGGATTGGGAGATACGGTGCAATTGTGCAGTTGAGGGGAATGTGAACAAATTTGTATACGAGTGAGTGTATGGGATTGTGGGTTTGGGTTTGGGCTTGGATTTGGGCTTGGATTTGGGTTAAGAGTTCAATAGGAGATGGATATGGGCTTGGATTTGGGCTTCAATTGAATATAATAAATTCAATAATGATTGTTGGGCTTCAAAGTAATTACATAAAAAGAAGAGACAAGATTCTAGTTTGGAATACAGATTTGGGTTTCAATAGGAGATTCAAAAGGATTTAAATGCATCGGAAAGAATTTATACGGAAATTGAAATACAACAATACATGGAGAAGAAGGAAAAGAAATGAAATACAAGAATACATAGAGAAGAAGGAAAAGAAATGGAATTTCGTAAAATCGGAAACAGGGGTTACACCCATTGTTTACAACAAATTTTCTGTTAGCCCCTTTTATGTTTATTTTACACTTCAGATCCCTCATTGTCCAAAATATTTTGTCAACCCCTGTTTTTTACAAGAAATTATCCTGGACATAAATATCTCAGTTGTAATTTACTTTGGTCTCTTATGATGTATTTAAAATTTACTTTTTTTAATGAAAATGTGCTAATTTTGGTTTATTTGTGTTCTGTTTACTGTTTACATTTTAATGAGTTCACTTCCAATTAGCAGTTAAAAATAGAATGGTTTTTTCACAACAGTTTTAAAGGTGTGGTAAGGGTTTTAAAGTGTATAAAATGTAATCATAAGGTTAATAGATGAGAATAAATTTCCTTATCTCAACTTTTACTCTTGCTTTCACGTTACATGGACAATCATATTCAATAGGATCAATACTGATACTGGTTTATCTGGAACAAAAAACAGGGGGAGACTGTAAGACTCTTATGTTCACACAGATCAGTCAATGCTCAGCAGATTATGGAGGGACACCCTGCTCTGTATAGAGTCTGAGGAGGAATCGAGTATGCCCTGGTAAAAAACATTCAGATTCAGCTGAAAGTTTCAAGCTTAAACAGATGGTATTCTCAGATGCAAAAACATCTCTCTCTCTCTCTCTCTCTCTCTCTCTCTCTCTCTATATATATATATATATATATATATATATATATATACACACACACATACATATATACATATATATACACACTAGTCATTTACACGTGCCCTGGTAAAAACATTCAGATTCAGCTGAAAGTTTCAAGCTTAAACAGATGGTATTCTCAGATGCAAAAACATCTATATATATATATATACACACACACACACATATATATATACATATATATACACACTAGTCATTTACACGTGCCTTGCATATCTTAATAAATATTTTTTTAAAAGTATAAATTCCGACGTAGTCTGCCTTTGAACATGAGACCTCTTTAGTTATGCATAGACAATGTGCGCAAGTTTGTAGATTTACAAATGACAACTCTAACTCCTAAATAGAGTGATTATGTGAGGTCCTCCCTCCCTCCTCTTATATATACACACACCATAATAAGTGACACATTAGATATGTAAAATAAAATAAACCTTAATTTCAGTGGCGAAGCCCAAACAATTTAGCCTGGGGGGCCAAGAAAAAATCCTATGGTCATATATAGATATATAGACGTTTTTTGGTCATTTTTATGGGGTCACACCATAAAACTTATTATTATTATTATTATAATTATTATTATTATTTGGGGGGCTTATTTTGTTCTTCTCCACTTTTCAAATGCATAATTCTGACTGTTTAAAGTGATTCATGGTCTTAAAATTTGACGTGTCATGATGTTTTCTTATCAACTTTTCTTTTCAAATAAAGATACAAAAATCTCTTCTAATGGAAAAAGAAACACCTATTTTTTAAAAAACAAACAGCCCCTATACCTTGTTAGTGTTCCAGTGAAAGTACCATTTTTTGTCTTATGATTTTTAGGATAAAAGCCAAATCAAATTTGTATGTAATAAAAAAAAATCTCGACCAGGTGATGTCATATGATACAAAAGTTAGAAACAAATTAAGAAAAATGAAATTAAACATTAGATAAAAATGAGAGAGAACTTAATGAATTGACTAGCACAGGTAACAAGTTTGTTTTGAAACGACGGTACAAAATAAAATTTTCCAATAATAAAAGTTCGACGCACCGCTACATACTAACTTTGTTGTTTATTGAAACTTTAAGTGCAACCATAACTTCATTGGGTCGTTTATTGTTGACTGTGACTAAGCAAAAAATAAATTAATTAGTTGCTATAAGATTTTGTTACACCATTTAGATTGCAGTGAGTCAGGCATGAGATGTGTCACACATACTGTGTGTAAAGTAATCTATAACAATACAATTTTAAGAAGAAAAATATTTTAAACAACGTTGTGTACAAATGAATGCCACAAATTGTTGCAAATAAAATCTCTAACGTTGAGTTGAGGTTGCTAAGATATTGGAGAAAAATCAAAATTTACAATGATGCATATGACAGTGTATTGGTATTGTCTTAATTCTGGTTGGTACCAATTGTGAGGAGATGTCACACATACTATGTGTAAAGTAATCTATAACAATACAGTTTTAAGAAGAAAAATATTTTAAACAACGTTGTGTACAAATGAATGCCACAAATTGTTGCAAGTAAAATCTCCAACGTTGAGTTGAGGTTGCTAAGATATTGGAGAAAAATCAAAATTTACAATGATGCATATGACAAGGTACCGGTATTGTCTTAATTCCGGTTGGTACCAATTGTGAGGTAATGGTTGTGTGACCTATTACTTAGAAGAATTTTGGCCTCATGGTTTTTTTTTGTTTTATGATGGTCTAGACTTGTGTGGGTTTGTTCAAGAGTGTTTTTGAGTCTCTTGGTTGTTTTTTTCGGCTCCTTCATCAAATATTTTGATGGATTTGGATTGTGTTTGCTTCCTGTTGATGTTTTTTTCATCCTGGTTGCCTATGTGGTTTCTTCTTCAAGTGTTGGTTTTTCTTGCTTGCTCTGAGCTAATCCTTGGTTAGTGTTTTTGGTGTAGTTTTGGGATGTGATTGTTGTGAGCGTGTGTGTGTGAGGGATTAACAGTGATGCTACTCTCATTGTCTTAGTTTTAGGGAGTTTTGCCTATTTCCTGCTTTCATTATTGATGTGTTTTTCTTTTTTATTTGTTTTACGTTGGTCTCGATCTTGCTCTCTATGTGTATTAAATTGTTGTATCTTAGCACATATGCATCTTAGTTTTTTATATATATATAGGTTTGCTCGTTGACACGTGTTGTCTTCAGAACGGTGCACCTGGTTTGATTATATAAAATAGTTTTAGCGGTCCAACAAATTAATTGAATGTGAAACATAGTATATGAGGAAGCAGCATATCTATCATTAAGCTCAACCATCGCCTTTTCTAGAACTTACCTGGAATGCATATAGTTTGTTAAAAACACTGCATAGAGTTTTTTTTTTATCTTCAGCATCACTTTTAGATATTTGTAATAGTTATACAAGGACATTATCATATAGGTTTTATAGAGCTTACTCTAATCTTGTAATACCCCACAAAATAGTATATGGCTATTTTGCATTGTAATCTGTGCACAATTAAGAATTGCGCGCGATTATGTATTTTGTACTGTTCGTATTATTTAAGTATCGAGTTGGGGTTTATTTGAAATATTTTGGAGATATGGGGGGCTATTTGTAAATATCCCTTTATAAATATATATTTATATTATAAATTTTTTATATACCCCCCGCCTAAATTCCTCTCTCCTTTCTTCCCTTCCTATTTTTATCCCGACCGAAAAGAAAAACCTACCGACCCAAACTTTCGCCAGTCGCCTCGTACATAGGTTGATGAGCTGTGAGAAGCCCAAACCGAGCGAGGGACGGATGTCGAGCCCGCATACCGGTGAGAAAGACAATTGCTGGCGTAGTAGAGGGTCGGCGCCGAGCGTCAAGGTCGCGGTGCCTTGAAGAAGGTACCCGCCTTGCTCGGGGCCGACGCCGAGCTCCAGCACATGTTCTCAGGGAGAGACGGTGCGGGCGTGGCTGGCGGATGTCGCCTCGTACATAGGTTGATGAGCTTGAAGAAGCCCAAACCGAGCGAGGGATGGATGCCGAGCCCCCATACCGGTGAGAAAGACAATTGCTGGCGTAGCAGAGGGTCGGCGCCGAGCGTCAAGGTCGCGGTGCCATGAAGAAGGTACCCGCCTTGCTCGGGACCGACGCCGAGCTCCAGCCCATGTTCTCAGGGAGAGACGGTGCGGGTGTGGAGGAAGCAGAGTTGTTGGATTGTCTGCACGTTACTAAAAAACCAATCAAGCCGAGCCGCCCGAGTACTGACCCCCCAAGTTTGTACGAGAAGCTTTTCTGGGCCGGCTATGTTATCCGAGCCCCGAGCCCTAAGCTTGTAAGAGAAGCTTATTGGGCTCGAGATGTTATCCGAGCGCTGGGCCCCAAGTCATTTAGAGAAGCTTTTTGGGCTCGTGCTGTTATCCGAGCGCCGAGCTCGAGATATGTTCTTTATATGTTACAAAATACGTAGCCGTGGGCTTGTTTTAAGAAAGCTGGCATATTCACAATATACTTAAACTTTACAAAAGACTAGGCACGACGTGCCGATTACATTTATGATAAGTGCTTCGACGCATCCCCTGTTTCGAACGAGACATCCTGCAGCTCGTCCGCTGGCTCTGGCTTTGGCTGGGTTCTTTCGGACTCCAGCTCGACGGCATCGAGGGGAAACACCCCGATTCCGATCGCCGTCATGTAGCACGAACATGCTGCTTCCTGATTCCCCAGACAACTCCGACGCCAGTGTTGGTAGGGAACGTCATTTTCTGATGGTAGGCCGAGGGGACCGCCTGGAGGGAGCAGAGCCCCGGACGGCCGAGGATGGCATTGTAGGTTGCCTTTACATTCACAACCATGAAATCCATGGACTCGGTCCTTCTGTTCGGGGTCGTGCCTGCCGTGACGTCTAGGGTGACGATCCCCTCTATAGTTACAGGGACGCCGGAGAATCCATGCAGGGTATACCCGGCTGGCTTTAGTTTTTCACGGGAGAGCTGTAGGTTCTCGAATGCTTTCAGGAATAGAATGTTGACCGAGCTTCCATTGTCTACGAGGATTCTCCGGGCATCGAAGTTCGTCATGCTGACGTTGATGACGAGAGCGTCACAGTGAGGGAGCCCCTCCAGACCCTCTCCTGAGAAGGAGACGGGGAGTTGCTGGACCGGTGGGGAGAGAGGGTCCTGGACGGTATTGACATCCCGGATGAAGGCCTTACGGGAACTATTGGATTCGCCTCCCATAGGCCCTCCGTGGACGCAATGCAGGATCATTTGACCCTCAGGCTCCTCGGAATCCGGATCCCGCTCGGGACGCTGTCGTTGCCCTCGAGGAGGAGGGGAATCCCTCCTGTTCCTGTTGTCCCTCGGTTCTCGGGCGCCTTCTCGTCTGAACTCTCGGAGGTACCCTCGTTGGATGAGGACCTCAATTTCGTCCTTCAAGGCGCGACAGTGATCTGTGTCGTGCCCGTTGTCCCGGTGAAAACGGCAATAGAACCGCTGATCCCTCTTCTTGCTGGTGTTGTTGGACGGTCGAGGGGGGTACTGGACGAGGTCGCTGTCTTCAATCGCTAAGAGGATTGTCGACACGTTCTGCATCAGTGGGGTGTACCTTTCGAAGCGGGGGATCGGCGGAACATTCTTTGCGGAGCCCCCATCTCTTGGAGCTTTTTTCGCCGGCTCAACCTCGTCGGCCTTGCGCTTCCCCTTCTCGAGAACTTCCTTCTGGTCCTCTGGATTGAGGGCCTCTTCGGCTCGAATGTATTTTTCGACCCGGTTGAGGAGGTCGCGGAAGTCTATCGGCGGCTTCTTTGCCAGGGAGGCTTTCAGCTGTTCATGTCGGACGTTGTGGCGGAAGGCTGCCGAGGCAACACCGGGGTCGAGGGATGAGACTGACCTTGCCTCGGCGGTAAACCTTCGGACAAACACTCGGAGGGGCTCCCCCTCCTTTTGCCGGAGTCCGAGTAGTGATGCACTCATTCTTTCGGCCTTTCGGCTGGTTACGAAGTGGGCGAGTAAACTGCCCTCTAGCTGGTCGAAAGAATAGATGGAGCCGGGGGTGAGTTTGGAGAACCACTCCCGAGCCGGACCTCGGAGTGTTGCGGGGAAGGCTCGGCATAAGAGGGGATCCGATGCGATGTGAATCATCATGAGGGTTTTGAAGCCCTCCATGTGATCAGCAGGATCGCCCTCGCCGTCATATGTCTCGAACTGAGGCGGACGGAAATTGCGGGGTATCTCTGCCTGCAGGATGAGGGCGGAGAAAGGAGGACGAACCAGCCTGTACCCCTGAGTTGCTCTTGGGTCGCCGTTACCAACGTGGTCGAGGCGCTCCTCCATTTCTTGGAGGCGCTTCAGAATGTCGCCATCATACTCTGGGGGGATTGTTGAGTGGCGAGACACGGTAGCCTCGGCCTGCGATCGTGTGCGGGAACGGCGAGCGTTCTCGTTGACGGGGACCCCTCGGAGGGCACCCAAGATTTCCCTTCGGAAGTCCTGAAATTCCTGGTGTGTAACCGGAGCTCCTTCTGCCCGGTTCAGTTGGGCAGACTGTTGCCGACCGACCCGGCTGAGCGCAGGCTCCCGCCCTTGGGACGAGGGTTTGGGATGGTTTGGAGCCCCTTGAGACGGGGGTTTGGGATGGTTCGGAGCCAAGCTGGAAGCGGCTCCTCCCTTGCCACGGCTGGCCTGGCGGTTCGAGATTACCCCCCGTAGGTCGCCCTGAACAGGGCAGGAGGCGTTCGGCTGGTGCCCGTGGCTGACCTTTTTGTTGTTTGATCTTGAGCATCGGCGTCGATGCCTTGCGGAGGCACGTCGTGTCGGCGTGCGGAAGTAACAGCTTTTGCGGCTTTGGGCGCCATGTGAGCTCGGTTCAACGGGAATGCCGACGGGGGCGGAGCTCGGGTCGGCATCGATCAGGGTACCGTTGGAAGCGGTTCGGATTGGCGCCTACGATAGGCAGTTTCCCACAGACGGCGCCATCCTGATGCGGCTTGTTTTTGGGGAACGTGTGGATGCACCAGGCGTGAGTTCTTACTCGATTTGTATGGAATGAGGAAGCTCCTATGTAGACGACCCTTGGCTGGGCGAACGGTACGGAAGTGGGCGGTATTGATGTGGAGGCTGATGCTCGGCTCGGATCTCTGAGGCTCGGATCCGAGGGTCTTGTGTACCTGCAGACAGTCTCGGAACACCGGAGTTGGTCCCGGTGGCAGACCCTCCGACGATCTAGTCAGTTACTAAGAGAGAGTAACAGTAACTAGGGTTTTTGGTGGCAAAGGATTGATTACCTGGAGAAGGAGTGGGGGTCTGGTATTTATAGAAGATGGCAACCGGGTCTGGACCCGTTTGGGGCCGGGTCTGGACCCGGTTACCCGTCTGGCTGAAGCGGTGGAAACCCGGGCGGTTTAGGGCTGACGTGGCAGACGTCCGGACGATTCCCGGGCTGACGTGGCAGTGGTCCGGGCGGTTTTCCGACGCTGACGTGACGGATCTGGAGAATCAGGAGGTGGGCGTATCCTGAGGGGATCCTGTGGCCCAGGATGGGCCACGTCATTCCTAACCCATATCAGCACTCAATGCTTATCACAGACTAGTTTTTGATCCCCATAATAAGAATGAACTGAAGTTACAACATCATCAATAGCAATCATTAATAATAATGATAGAGTTAATCATTCGGTTCTAAAGCAAAATGAGACTGACCTTAAAGAGAAATCTTTATTTTGTCTTTGCCGACTAGGAAGAGATCACCAGTGTATTATGGATGAAGTTGTGTTAAAATACGGCAATCAATTGGGGAGTTAATCTAGTAGGACCAATCACTAAATGAATTAATGTGAATCAACTAGTTAGAACAATGGGATCTACATAATCTCTCTCCAGAAAACCAAGCATTAGGAGGTGCTAACAACTAGCTAGCAAGCGTTTATCTGAACAGTTGGAAGACACCTACATTAACATGTGTAAAATGAAACCAAAACAACAGGGTTCCCAGGTAGTTCCTTGTTCACATGATACTGAGGCATTTCGTCAAACACAGTTCATGCATACACCTATATGACTTATTGCTTGCATAATGTAAAGGCAAATGTGGATGAATTTTTACAATCACTTGGTATGAACATGCTATAAATGGCTATGCGGATGTGGGTCGGGAGTGTAAGTTTTGCAATCAAAATCAGTTAAGGGAAGCTAATCGCACTCACTGACAGTTTAAGCAACCATTTATATAAAATCAGTGCCACAAATAACTTGGATAAGTCCTAGGTCGATAATCTAATAATCGCAAGTAATGTCAGGGATGCCGGTGGTTAGAGACAGCTGTAGTTGATCCGAGAAGATTGGAGTAAAAGCTACAGTCGACTGTGTACTTGTGTTTTGAGTTGTATCTGTTTTGGACGTGCTATGTGCACCTTTTTGTTTTGTACGTGCCATGTGCACCTTTTTCTTTTAAATGGTAGTTGGCGGGTAGGCAGTTGCGTGTTGCAGGTGCTTTAGAGTTGTTTGTCCTGTAGCTTAACCGCCAACTCTTTAAATACTGACTTGTAAGAAGAGTGGTGGGAATCAATAAAAAATCAACTAAAGTTCCTTCCCCAAATCACTTTAACCCCAGTTCTTCAATTTTCCCATTAATGGCGAGATCCAGCTCAGCAAGGAATCCAGTCTCTGTCAAGTTGGTATCAGTGTCAAGTTGGTATCAGAGTGGGCTTTCACCGATGGTGACTCGCGAGACGTCGGAGGCACGTCGATGGCGAGGGAGGGAATCCGATGGGTGAAGCGACAGGTGAATTCGATGGAGAAGCAACTCGATTCTCTCAAAGAAAAAATTGAGGCGTTGTCGACCAAAATGGAAGAGAGATTTGAGGCAATGTCGACAATGGAAGTGATGATGTTGCCAATGCAGCAACCAAATTCTCAATAAATTCGGCAATTAATTCCTTAATTGACTCCTCATTCGACTTCTCTTCTGAATCCATCAACCAAGGTAACTAACTCTAACCTCAACTTTGTTAATTTGAAAGGGTGTGGTGATGGTGGAAGTATTGATTAGAGCTCTAATTCAGATGAAGTTTCCTTTTTTTAAAGAAGGAGATCAAACAGAATGGATTTGTGAAGTTGAGAAATTTTTCGATTTTTTATGAGATACCTGATTTTTATGAGATCCCTGGTTCTCAAAAATTGGGGTGTGCTTCGCTACATCTGAGAGGTAGAGCATTATAATGGTTCCGTAGGCACTTCTAACCGCGAGTTCATGAAGTTTCTTGGTCAGTGTTTTTGGAAGAGCTGATAACTAGATTTGGCTCTACTGAGTTGGAAGATTTTGATGCTGTTGGGGGTGGAAATCAAGAAGCTGACGAGTCTAATGTTGGTGATGAAGTGAGTGTGGGTGATGGGAATGATGTGATAGGTTGTGATCGTCTGTTGAATATTGAAGTTGATGGGCAGAGTAGTGAGAAGCCTGCAGGAGTGAAAAGGTCTCGAACAACATTTGTTGATCAGCTGCCTAGTGTTTGTGAGCTTGCAAAAGGAGCTTGAACAACTTCTGTTGGCCAAGTGTTTGTGATAATGCTTCAAAGGTGCATCTACCGTATCTTCAACTCCTATTGTGTGTTTGACGAAATGTCAAGAAGAAGAAATTGGAAGTTCTAATACTTAATCATGATAAAGTAGTGCTCAATGGATGGTCCCCGTCTATGCGAAGAAATGTCGTTCAATCAAATTGCTTGCAACGCTATAGGGATACATATCGTATGTTTAATGATGATGTCCAAGGACTTACTGGAAGTGCAGGAATTGGTGTCATCAATGCTGCGAGGCAAACCATAGCAAGAATGCAGGGCAACAATGAATACGCCTTTGAAAGTGGCAGGAGCAAGTTTTGGGTGGTTGATGCTTAGGGTCTGATAACTGAAGAGCGCAAAGATATTTGCGAAGAAGCATTGTCATTTGTCAGAAAGCTCAAAGAGCTGGATCGTCAGGGTTTAAAAGGGTTTAAGAGAAGGAACACCCCTAGTTGAAGTGGTGAGGGAAGTACACCTTGATGTTTTTCATACCTGATGCACTTGCAAAGGAGGTTTCAAAATTTGCCTCTTTATACAGTGAAGTTTCTACTACAAAAATATTGATAAAGGTTGCTACAAGGAGCTGTTTCTTTGCAGGGTTGGTCAAAACAGATAAAAAATTTCAGTTACAACCACCACCATCAAGAACAACTGTGACATTTGTGATAATAGATGGGTGGGTTTTGACCGCAGCATCAGTTGGTGAGTCGCTTTGCATATTAGCTTTGCATATTAGAATCTACTGTAGAAACAGTTTACTCTTTGTCAGCAGATCACAGGCTAGAAGGCAATGTGAAAGAGGTGGAACGTGTTACATCAAATGGTGGTGAAGTTGGGAGATTAAATACTGGTGATGGTACAGAGATTGGTCCTCATAGGTGTTTGCCAGGTGGCTTGTGCCTGTCAAGGTCTATTGGAGATAAAGATGTTGATGACTTTATTGTTTCTATTCCTTATGTAAAGCCAGAGAAGCTATTATTTGCTAGGCGCCTTATCATCTCAAGTGACGGTGTATGGGATGCTCTTGCTGCTAAAAAAAAAACTCATGAGATGTAGTCGAGTTTTGCTATCACAAGCTGCAACAAAGCAAATTGTGAAAGAAGCTGTACAATTTAAGGGATGATACCACATGCATTGTAGATATACTAAGTGTAACTCCCTGTTCCAGTTGCACGTATTTTATTACGTGAATTTTTGTACTTCAATTTTCAGATCAGTTTTATTTTTCTCTTTGGACTCTTTATCTAAAGCCAGAATATTTTTCTGATCAATTCTATAATTTTGTGATTTTTCGATCGGAGTTTAAATACAAATTTTAAACCGTGATTAATCCTAATCCTAATACTAATCCTAATCCTAATCCTGCCTAACCCTACACCTTATTTTTCCACCACCCTACTACTCCTAATCCTCTCCAATCCGTCAACCCCCTCCACATTTTTCCACACCCACCTTTGATTTTTCTACACCCCTCCACATTTTTCCACACCCACCTTTGATTTTTCTACACCCCCTTTGATTTTTCTACACCTCATGCAACACACTCCACCTCCCTTCCCTTCTATATATACACACACACACACAACAGACCACCTCATTCCCTTCTTCTCTTCCTTTGCCTTATTCTCTTCCTCTGCCTCCTTTACATCCGAGAGCAAGCAACGCCCAAGCTCCACTTCACATTCCACCTTCGAGCCAACGACTCTGCTTCTACGATCCCGTGAACCCCGAAAAACAATCCGACGCTGCGCCACCTTGTTATTGTCGTCGCTCACCGTTGCTACCGTTAGCTACCGTCTTGCCGCCATCCTTACCGCCGTCCGTTGCCGACGTCGCTTCTTTCCGTGGTTAACACTACCACCGTAATCGTCACATTATAAGGCAAGTACTTTGTACACTATTTTTGTTCTCGTACAAGCATTTTCCTTTGACTCGTGACAAGTAGTCTAGTTATCATCATATTTTATTGTCAAACTCTGTTCTAGTCACTGGTTCCATGCTATATCAACTCAAGAGTGAACCGTTAACACATTTCGAATCGTGTTATCGAATATCGAATATTCAGCCTTACTATCTCTAAAATTTCTTGACCTTGCACTAAGAATTCGACCTTGTTCCCAATACTGGATTGAAGATTTTCTATGTGAAAATTGTAGCCTATCGAGTCCCGAATACAGAACATCTTACGGTTTCTCAATCGGATGTATAGATTGTGAGATATCGCGATTTTAGTACTAACATATCATGAATTTTTGAACCTGCACGGGATTACGAACGGTATCTTGTACTGAGAATTTGACCATCTTCCCGACACTGGATCGAAAAACTTTCTACATGAAAACCGTAGCCCTTCGAGTCTAGATATCCGAAACATCCAAAAGTTTCTCAATCGGATGTATAGATTGTGAGATATCGCAGTTTTAGTATTGTGACTCCGAATTTCCAGAATGTGCGCGAAACATCGAAACCAGCGAAGAATGAATTTGTACGCATAGTTACTGTCTTTAGAATGTATCGTGTGAATATGCGTTGGAACCGAAAGAGAGTCTACTTTCTAGAATCTCTGACGGAATTGGATTTGCTTTTCTATAACAACGGGAAAGTGAATTTGAATGCAGATATGTCAAGTTGTCTAAAAATTCATCTATACATTTTTGCATATAAACCCTTTATTTTTCATAATTAATGAACTGAATGTATTATTGTTCTTGTAATAATAACTTGCATAGATATAATAGGTTGATAGAATGTATTTTATACCACTTGATAATTCCATAATAATTACTCTCGATACATGTACTTGTTTTACGTCTCATGTCCATGATTACTGCCCCTGATATTTTTCTTGATTAAACTATTTGATTACACCGTTCCACTAGTCGTACCAACTGCATATTCATAATTAATTATAAAAGAATAACAAGCCGGGGTTATAAGGGTACGGCTTAATAGTGGACAATATAGGAGAGTATACTCGGAAGGGGGCCCGTGTTTCCCGAAATAGTGATTCTTGATTCTTGATTCTTGATTCTTGATTACACAATTCTTGATTACATAATTCTCGATTACATGATTCATGATTACATGTCTTGATACTATCACTGGAAGACCTGAGTACATAATCCTATAGAATTCACTACTTAAGTCTAAACGTCACATGATTGATATGCACCGAACTTGTGGTATGGGACACAGGATTGTGTGCATTAGATAAGTTAATAAAACAGATAAACTTGAGATCTTCACTAAGCATGATTCTTGATTACATGACTCTTCGTTACATGACTCTTAATTCTTGATTACATGATTCTTGATTACATGACTCTTGATTACAAGACCCTCGTTACATGACTCTTGATTACATGACTCTCGATCCTTGATTACATGATTATCGATTAACTGAGCCTAGGTTATCAATTACTTATATCTTGAAGTCTAGAATACACTAGTTATTGTTATTACTTACATGATCATATTGTCCCAATTCCGTGCTTACTTCCATATTGTATTTGTACTTCTACTTCTTGTTTCTTCCATATTATATCTTGTTATATTATCCCTTTTTCTGCTTGTTGCTACTTGCTGCCCGAAACTTGCTCTAACGGGAACTTTTCTATTTTTCTTTGAGTTAATGATTATACAGGTACTGATGGACCAGATGAGCAGACTCTCTAGATGATCATTACTGCATTGTTACTACTTCATGTTGTTTTTCTTTCAGTCGCTATTTTATCTAGTTGTTATAGCGAACTGTTCATCGTACTGTTTTAATTATGGCACATTGTATTCCCGGGCATTTTGACCCGATGTTGATGTATTATCTGGATGATGGTTATTTTATTTTCAGCTCATGTGATCATTATATTTGTCTGCATAAATGTGTTATAAATATCTTGTTGAGCTTATAATTGCACAGCTTATGGATGATGTATATCATTCGCTGGACCTCAGTTGCGTGCCTGTATTTCCGTATAGTGGGAAGCGGGGCGTGACACTAAGTATGCCCGTTGGCACGTGCCTACGGCACGTCTTTGGAACGGTGCACCTTGTTTTATCATAAAAAATAGTTTTGGAGGTCCAGCAAATTAATTGAAGTAGCAAATATAAAGCAAAAAACATATTATATGTTTTTTTTGATTTTTTTGAATTAATTTTAAAGTTTTTAATTTTTTTAAATTTTAAATTTTTAAATTTTTATTTTTTTTAATATTTTAAAATTTTTTAAAAAAATATTTTCTTAATTTTTTAATATTATATAGAAGAGGGAGGGAGAAAGAGAGAGAAAAAAAAATAAATAAATATAGGAGTTGTTTTGGGTGGGAGATTTGAATTTTAAAATTTTAAAATTTTAAATTTTAAATTTTTTTAATATTTTAAAATTTTTAAAAAAAATATTTTCTTAATTTTTTAATATTATATAGAAGAGGGAGGGAGAAAGAGAGAGAAAAAAAATTAAATAAATATAGGAGTTGTTTTGGGTGGGAGATTTGAATTTGAGTTTTGGGGGAAACTTTTGGGGGGAAAATATATTTTGTAAGTTTAGATCTGGACCTTTGATTTTTTGGGAGATTGAAGGAGAACCACTTGATAGCTTTCTTTGTGTTTTATTATATAAATTACCACTAGAGAAGCCAACCCCTTCAGTTCAACAACAAAAGATAGATGTTAATGGAATTCAAAATCTTTGACGATTCTAACATTGAAACTGAATTCAAAGTACCCATTCTGCAGTCTTTTCATCATCACATATATGACCATGACTGGCAGTCCTCATGTTGACCAGACCATGACTGCTTCCTTTGAATTTGGGAAAGGTTATCAAGAGGCAATTGAAGGTATTACAAAGAAAATTGGTGATGCAATGGCCAAATTTATATGTAAAAGGTAGAGATAGTCAATGATTATGATGAGCATTGTCATTATTCAAGGTTGGCCTTGTGGGGTTAGGGTTGACCAAGCTATTTCATGCTTCTGGGAAGGAAGACCTTTCCAACTCCATGGGGTTATTTCTCCAGAAAAAGAACATAATTCAGGATTATTTGGAAGATATAAATGAGATCCCAAAATCACGCAAGTTCTTGTTTCGCAAAATATGGGAGAAATATGCCAACAAGCTGTAGGACATCAAATTCTAAGGAAAATTCTGTCAAAGCTGTTCAATGCTTGAACGACATGGTTGCTAATGTTGTCATCCATGCTGAAGATGGTCTCAAGTATATGTCTGCTTGTAGGGATTTTACTATCTTCAGATTTTGTGACACTGTTGAGGAGTAGGACCATGGAAGGAATGCATCAACTCTATTGATGGACAATCCAGCAAGTTCACAACTGATGATAAATTTTTGAGGGTTGCAGCAGGAATATTATTTTGTTCTAGGACAAGGGTTGGATGCTCTTAATGCTACTCAGAGTTTTATAGATGATTTACGACAGAGATTTCTTGATTTTGAGCTTGGGACAAGCTCATTTTGAAGAGGGAGGGAGTTGTCAGGGATGCAGGTGGTTAGAGACAGCTGCTGTTGATCAGAGAAGATTGGAGTAAAAGCTACAATCGACTATGTACTTGCGTTTTGAGTTGTATCTGTTTCGTACATGCTATGTGCACCTTTTTGTTTTAAATGGTAGCTGGCGAGTAGGCAGTATGCGCGTTGCACGTGCTTTAGAGCTGTTCGTCTTGTAGCTTAACCGCCAACCTCTTTTCTCTTTAAATACCGAATTGTAAGAAGAGTGGTGGGAATTAAAAAATCAACTAATGTTCCTTTTCCAAATCTTTCTTCTCTAACCGTAGTTCTTCAATTTCCCCATAATGGTGAGATCTAGCTCAGTCAGGAATCCAGTCCCTGACAAGTTGGTATCGATGCGGGGTGGTTTGTTAGGGACCAGGGTAGCCGATGTGGGTTTGAAATAAACTTAGGTTCCCTCCCCTTAACAACTTGCTTTTAAGGGTGAGTTCTTCTAGGTTCGTTTTAATTGGTATCAGAGTGGATTCCATGCTCTTGATTTGCGATGCTCGGAAATGGCTACCTAGAGGCTGGATTAAAATTACTGGTAGACCCGGTTTGGGCCAGTGTTGCTAGAGTGAAAGCCACCGAGAGTCGGTACCCTAGAGTGTGAGCCGCCGGGGACGGTGGGATCGAAAATGCGGTGGTTTGTTAGGGACCATTTAGTCCCATATCGGTTATATGGGTAGCCGATGTGGGTTGAAATAAACTTGGGTTCCCTCCTCTTAACAGCTAGCTTTTAAGGGTGAGTTCTCCTGGGATCGTTTCAAGTAACATTTATGGGACATGGGGTATACCCAAAATCAAGGTTTCTTGTAACGCCCCGGATCCCCGTCATCGGACATCCGTGACACAACCAGAATCTTTGCCTTCAAATGCATCTCAACACAGTAAATAGTACGGAAATTTAAAACACTTTTATTGCCATCGGAGTTAATACATTAATACTTACGAATATCAATTTATCATATCAACTGTAACGCCCCCATTTTGACTCCAAACTCAATTCTTTCAATTTCTATATCACCTTAAACATAAACTAAGATAGTTATATTTCAAAGGAAAATCGGGTAGAGTCTCTCCTGAAATTTCTGCCCCGAAACACAAAAAGCTTACGAAATTCTACTCTAAATTTCGTAGCTCACATCACAGACAATAATATCACGGGCTCCCCAGGCCAAAATGAGCAGAATCACACAGGCAATATATATATATATATACTCTGGGGGCCAAACTCATAATAGAATATCAAATATCAATTAAAAACCATAAATTCCTTTGAAAACGTAGTAAGGTTTTTAGAAAATAATTCATAAAACATACCACAGGGCCTGGTACTCCACAACGAGATGGGTACGGGTCAACAACATAGCATGCCACCCCACACTATACTCATCATCATCATCCACATAATTATACATCACAAATACAGTTTAAAGCATAAATTTCACTATTCACATAAATAACCTTAAACAACAATTGTAAAATGAAGCTCCATTCCACAGAATCTATACCTCACCTCTGCACCGTTGAGAACCTGTAACAGTAGGGGCCTAGGTAGTCCAGAGACTCCCTAACCTCCCAAACACTAAGGGGTTAGCCATTTCTGGTGTGAGTATAATCTATTAATAAGCAAATAAATTAAACTTATAAGTAAAGCAGAATGAACTTACGAATACCAAGATAAACCTGAATATGTAAATATCATAAATGGAAATTCACATCAAATACTCACTGCATCACTTCCTGTATGCATATCCACACCTGCTCACAAACATACTTAACTTTAATTTGGAAAAACCATTTTCAAATTAGTCGCTTAAGGCCCATCACTTTACGCCTTATGCAAATATTCCTATAGCTTTATTTTTCCATAAAGCTTTACATTCACAAGCAACTCTATCTTCACATAAACCGCACCTCGTTTATCATTCATTTGCAATTACAGACTCACGACTTATATTCCTTCGCGATCTCATATCACATAACATCGCATTCATTCATTCTTACAACATATATCATCACGTCTCGCAATACATCACTTTCACACTCATTATCCACTTCAACTATCACACTCATAATTCATCATGAATGGAAAATAAACGTGTATCCTGATTTCCTAGTATTCGTGTATGCCATGACTTGAAGTCTAATACAAACACAGAATGCAGAACAGATGCACTTAATCTAATGTCAGCAAGACTCTGGACACACATGCATCCCATACTACATGTGGCCCAGGTCAAGCCATTTCTCCAGTTTCAGAGATTTGAACTCTCGCTATGCAATGCATTCTAATTTGGTCTACTTCCTGTTCCTGATAGTATGACATGGTTGTGGAGGTGAAAATAGAAGAAATAATTCGGGGCGCTACTCCAAAGTCACCAATAATTACTGCGTCGAACCATCCTCGAAAGCTATGATGAACTTACAGATATACCGCAAGTATATCCATTGCGCGAAGATCCTTTATGATCCGTTCGTGTCTACCAACATAGAACATGACGACCTTGGAGGTCCTAAAATACCCCCATTCGCCAGGATATCAGCATCCCGTTCTTACCATGGTACTTTAGGAATTAACAGTGCAAGATATGCGCCGCAATGCGTATCCCTAATGACAGGAAGAGACAACCAGTATCACCACTTAGTGCTAACTCTCAGAACGGGTTGGATTATAGGGAATCACCTCTAATACCAATTCAAACTTCGAGTGAAACAATAAAAGAAAACCTAATCAATCCAGTTTACTAAAAATATCTTGTTATTCAAACCACACTCGGTGTCGATCAACACAGTCGAGCCTGACTGGTCTCTCAAGGTAACAACCATCCCGGAATCACGTTCACTGATTCCCCTTACCTTCATAGGTCAGCGACCAAAATAATCTCGGCCCGTGACCCTCGGCGAGTGGTCCAACGGCGCCCCAAGGATACAATACAATTCAAAGGAAGGTAAGCACACACATAACCATTAATTCTTGACCATTGACAGACTCAGGCATCGAGACACCAAACACAACCCGACCAGAGCTATATCCCAACTCACTCATGTCTACCATGAGTATTAAGCCCAGGAACTCATCCAAGTTCCCAATGAAATGCTAAAACATCATTAAAACCTGATAGCTCATAATCACCACACTGCGATATGCATTGGGCTCCTCATCAATTGTCCAATGGAATAACTCAAAAAATAGCAGTAGCTGTGGCTCAAGCTACGCTCATCGGAATTCAACACGATCAGACTTTTAGAAGGGTAGGGGGATCCACAGCAATCCCCCAGTGGGCGACTCTATCAAATATTTAAGAGCTCAAGTCCTCAAGCTAACTTAATCTTGAAGTCAATCTCAACAACAGGGTGCCAAACTTACAACAACCACAACTTCCAACATAGCACACAAATTCAACCACTCCTTCAGCAGAGCGTTTACTACCCTTGACCAAACGAACTCTAGAATTTCTAAAACTCGAGAATCATCAAATAAACCCATACCAAAAGCTACTCTCAAGGTTCATAGCAAGATCATACCTATTCAATTGGTTATAACCTTTTGGACTTCAGTCCAAAAGCAATCGGCTCCAGCTGTCCTTTCAGACCAGCTGCACTCCATAAATTATTTTGAGGTATCAACCGACCTTGATAATTTATGAAATTTAAACCATAGATGTGGACACGTACAAGAGTGTCCACACAAATTCTTAATTCAAACACCCATGCTACCCAAAGATATAAAAACGGAAATACACAGCAAATCAAAACGGAAATACACAGCAAATCGTAATTTAAAATTTTCACAACGCACCATGTGCGTAAAATAAAAGACATCATACTCACGAATTGTCCCGCAAAGACTCGAAGCGCCACCACGCCTCCAAAGCCGCTAGTATATCCTATCATCAAAATTCAAGGCAATCAAGGCTCAAGCATCCAAAACAGTTACGGGAAAATAATAATATTAACTCCATTATCACACAGGCATTCTATTGAACGCATAGGATGCACACGTGCACGTAATCACTCGAATTCCGACGAAATTCTTATTTTTACACAATTACTAAAGCATTCCAAAATTATTCTAATAGTCCTACTACAATTTCTACTTCCATACAAGAATTAATTCATACACATAGTTCTCTTTTTCAAATTTAAAACCCTAATTTATTAACAACTTGCAAATCCTCTATCAATTTGCTAATTTCTCGTATTTATAACACCCAACCCCTCATAATCTCCCTACTACCATATTTCTACTCAATAGAAATTGAAAACACTTAATTTTATACAATAAAATAAAATAGGGTTTACCTTCCCGAAATCCTTTCGAAAAACGGATATCGCCACGATGTAGAGAACCCTTCTATTAGTCTATCCCCTAATTTAATTTGAAAACGGTGGAGAAATGGAGTGGATTTGAACGGGGGAGAGGGGGTGCCGAATGGGTCGGTGGGTTCTCTCGGTTTGGGAAGGAACGGGAGAAGAAAGAAAATGGAGAAGGAGGTGGGGTGGGGTTTTATAAAAAAATAAATAAATAATAGATAAATAAATAAATAAATAATATAAGGGGAATATTACATATAAGCCCCCCAAGTCCCAATATATTTCAAATAAACCCCAAAACTTTACTTTAACAATATAAACAATACAAAA
This sequence comes from Hemerocallis citrina, assembly GCA_017893485.1. Taxonomy (NCBI): domain Eukaryota; kingdom Viridiplantae; phylum Streptophyta; class Magnoliopsida; order Asparagales; family Asphodelaceae; genus Hemerocallis; species Hemerocallis citrina. The sequence continues at coordinate 87,010 of JACEHZ010000290.1, forward strand.
ATACATTAAACCTACCTCGTAATAATCTTTCAAAATTATAAAGTAAAGCAAACAATAAATCTGTTATTTCTCAATAACGATCAATTGTTATTAGAAAATACATAATCGTGTGCAATTCTCAATTGCGCACGGGTTACAATGCAAAATAGCCATATGCTATTTTTGCGGGATATTAAACCACTCCCTCCTTAGAATCGTTCTGTCCTCAGAACGCTGCTAGTGGAGAGGAAAGCAAAATACATACATCAATGGTTCACGAGACATTCCCTGAACCATCTCCAGTTCCTCGAGTGATATTATCGAAAACTGGTCTTCTACCAAGTCGAACTGTTGCCATTCAGCCTTTTGGACAGACCCACCATGAATTTGATGCTGACATTCTTCTGCTCCTGCTATGGAGTAGCCAATGGCTGCATTACCTTGCTCTACTCTTATCTACGAGTGATGTTGTTTTTCTCCTTGATCACGATTCCTGTTGGTTGGTGACCACTCCCTCCTTAGAAAGAACGAAGTCACACATTGCCACTTCAGCCCCTGAGTAGCTCCTCTTGGTGACCTGACTGAAATGTTAACACGATTGCCCTCTGTATGAGAGAGATTTCCTCCTTGGCGTGCTCCTGGTGGCTGTTTAATCATATGTTGATCTTGGAGAACCCTGCCGCTTCTGAGAATGATTGGGTTGATCGTTGACAGATCCTTCCTCGAGCTCAGTCTTGATTTGTTCCTGGTGACGGCGTCTGGTTTATGCTAATTTCTCCCAGGGCCGTCCTTGGTATGTTGCGAATTCTAACCTCGGTATTGAGCTTGTCGGTGTGGCGTTATTGTTCTTTTTCAACTTTTGTGGCACCATTCGCCATCACTTGTTATTTGACTGCAGACTTGTTACCTGCACATCAGGTTACGAATTGGCTTTTTCGACATCTGGTTGCAGAATGGTATATATGTAGATTGAGAATCTCAAATTTCATGAGCATTGGACTTAAGGTAGATTTGTTATGGAGTTTCAAAGTGGGCTATGTTCAGCCTAGTACAAGTTGACTAGTCAGTGAAGATGGATAATCCTGGACTCATTTGTTAAGAATTTGGATGACTGGCCAATTAGAGATTTGTAGTAGGGAGTCATAGCTTTCTAACCCCATCTGGAATTTTGTAATTCCAGTTTGTAGATTGAGAGTTATGATTTTTCAAAGATAGAACTGATTTGGTCTTAGTCAAGGCAGTATTCGCTAGAAAGACCAAATCTGTCCTGTCTGTGCATCTGATGGATTTTGGTATTTGAGGGTTTAAACAATTGAATTTGAGGAAATGGTTGACTGGAGAGTTGTACACTAGGGTTTTATCTTTTCGGAATGGGTAGTTACAAGCAATTCTGTATTGTGTATTGGAAGTTATGGACGTTGCAAGTTAGCAACCTGTTGTTTAGACTAAACTTCAAATTTAAGTTGACTCGGGGACTTGAGTTCTATAAGAATTTGAGGGAGTCGTCCACTAGGGGATTGCTGTGGATCTCCTTACCCTTCTAAAAATTCTGAGTGTGTTGGATTCCGATGAGCGTAGCTTGGGTCACAGCTACTACTTTTTCTTGAACTATTTTATCGGACAATTGATGAGGAACCCCTCTGCATACCGCAGTGTGGTGATCATGAGCTATCGGGTTTTTAATGATGTACTCATGGTGGACATCATGAGTACATCATTAAAAATGAAATGCTATGAGTGCTCATAGCATTTCATTTGGAACTTAGATAAGTTCTTGTGCTTAGTACTCATGGTGGACATGAGTGAGTTGGGATATAGCTCTGGTCGGTTTGTGTTTGGTGTCTCGATGCCTGAGTCTGTCAATGGTCGAGAATTGATGGTTATGTGTGTGCTTACCTTCATTTGAATTGTATTGCATCCTTGGGGCACCGTTGGACCACTCGCTGAGGGTCACGGGTCAGGATTATTTGGTCGCTGACCTGTGAAGGTATTGGGAATCAGCGGATGTGATTCCATGATGGTTGTTATTTTGACAGACCAGTCAGGCTCGACTTTGTTGATCGACACCTAGTGTGATTTGAATAACAACATATTTTCAGTAAACTGCATTGATTAGGTTTTCTTTTATTGTTTCGCTTGAAGACCGAATTGATGTTAGGGGTGATTTTCTATAATCCAACTCGTTTTGAGAGTTAGCACTAGGTAGTGATACTATGGGGTTGTCTCTTCCTGTCATTAGGGATACGTGCTGCGAGTGCGTATCTTGCACTGTTAATTCCTGAAGTACCATGGTAAGAACGAGATGTCGATTTCCTGGCGAATAGGGGGTTTTAGACCTTCGAGGCCGTCATGTTTTATGTTCGTGGACACGAATGGATGGATCATGATGGATCTTCTGCGCAATGGATATGCTGCGTGTATATCTGTAAGTTCGTCACAACTTTCGAGGAGGGTCGGATGCCAATAGTTGTTGATGACAACGGGGTCGCGCCCCGAATTATTTCTGTTATTTATACCTCCTCAACCATGTCATACTATCAGGAATAGGAAGTAAACCGAATTAGAATGCATTGCATAGTGAGGGTTCAAATCCCTGAACTGGAGAAACGGCTTGATCTGGGGCACATATAGTAAGGGATGCATGTGTGTCCAGAGTCTTGGTGACATTAGATTAAGTGCATCTATTCTATACTCTGTATTTTTTTGCATTAGACTCGGGTTATGGCATACACGAACACTAGAAAATCAGGATGCACGTTTATTTTCCATTCAAGATGAATTGTGAGTGTGATAGTTGAAGTATATGATGAGTGTGAAAGTGATGTATTGCGAGACGTGATGACATATGTTGTAAGAAATGAATGAATGTGATGTTATGTGATATGAGATTGGGAAATAACAAATTTATGAATGAAGATGAGTACGAAAGAAAATAAGTCGTGAGTCTGTAAATGCAAATGAATGGTAAATGAGGTGCAGTTTATGTAAAAGTAGAGTTATTTGTGAATGTAAAGCTTTATGGGAAAGTAAAGCTATAGGAATATTTGTATAAGGCATAAAGTGAGGCGACTAATTTGTGATTGATTTCCAAACTAAAGATAAGTGTGTTATGAGTGGGTATGGATATACATACAGGTGATGACTCAGAGAGTATTTGATGTGAAATCCCATTTATGATGTTTACATGTTCAGATTCCAAGTAAAATTTGATTATCTTGGTATTTGTAAGTTCGTTCTGTTTTACTTATAAAGTTTAACTTATTTGCTTAATTAACCCCTTAGTGTTTGGGGAGTTAGGGAGTCCTTTGGGGAGTTAGGGAGTCCCTGGACTACCCTAGATCCCCTACTGTTACAGGTCCTCAGCAGTGCAGAGGTGAGGTGTAGATTCTATGGAGTGGAGCTTTTATTTTAAAATTGTTGTTTAAGTTTAATTATGTGAATAGTGAAATTTATGATTTAAAATTGTATTTAGATGTATAAGTATGTGGATGATGATGATGAGTATAGTGTGAAGTGGCATGATATGTGTTTGACCCGTACCCATCTCGTTGTGGAGTACCGGCCCCTGTGGGTATGTTTTATAAGTTATTTTCTAAAAAACTTTACTACGTTTTCAAAGGAATTTATGGTTTTTAATTGATAATTGACATCCTGTTATGAGTTTGGCCCCCAAAGCATGATATTATATTGCCTGTGTGATTTTGCTTATTTTGGCCTGAGGAGCCCATGATATTATTGCCTGTGACGTGAGCTACGGAATTTAGAGCAGAATTTCGTAAGCTTTTTGTGTTTCGGGGCAGAAATTTCAGAAGAATTTCTGCCAAATTTTTTTCTGAAATATAACTATCTCAGTTTATATTTAAAGTGATATAGAAATTGAAAGAATGGAATTCTGAAGTAAAAAGAAAAGGGGGGAGGCATTACAGTTTGATATGACAGATTGATATTTGTAATTTTTGATGTAATAACTCTGATGGCAATAAAAGTGTTTAAATTTCCATATTATTTACTGTGTTGAGATGCATTTGAATGTAAAGATTTTGGTTGTGTCACGGATGTCCGATAACGGGGGTCCGGGGTGTTACAAATCTCATAACCATTATGAGCATATCTAAATACAATGGTAACCCAAGTGCAGGTGTGAAGGTATCCACAATACCAATAATCTAAACATTTGTTTGTCTGAGACTAAGTTTGCAATTGAAATACCTCTTATTATTATTCCAACAAAAATGTAATATATGAAGTTCTCAAAACTCTAATCCAAGCTAATCATTTCTTTTATCTCCACTTTGTCTTCCCATTGCACCTTTATAAAAAAAAATTAAAATGGATAAATAACAAATTTACTTTAGCTGTCGTAACATCACTGGTAAACTCCAGTCATCTCAATCATATATATCCAAAAATACATTAAAAGTTCTTATATGTTATGTTATCATGGTTTCTAATAACCAATGAAGGGAACACTTCACGATAGTATTTTTTCTTGTTGCATATTTGCCAAGTTATTTTAGGTTGTTGATCAACTTACCTGTCCTGCTATGGTTTGGAAGCCCAAATTGTGGCCACCAAATAATCCATCTCTCACTTGCGTACACCTTAGATCAAAACCAATAAGATACTCATCAAATAAATTACCAAATTAAAAATTTTAAACCCGAAAATAAAACAATCGTACAAATTTGAACTTAGATCTCATGCACACAAAATTCTAGTCAGCAAAAAACTAAGCAATCCCCTGCACACAAAATCAAAAATTAGAATGAGAATTCGGTTAATGAGATGAAATTAGAGTCACCGCATCGCATGTAGAGGCTCTCGATTCGGTTGGAGGAGAGTCGTCGATACGGAATCAGCAGCGGATCAGATATCGGCGACGACTGGATTTGGATTTGGATATGCTTTGAGATTCGGCGCTTGAGAGGACGATGGAGGCTTCGCCAATGGAATGGAAGCGAAGGTTGGTTTTAGGGATTTGGAGTCAGCGGCTTAAAAACCCTAGGAGAGAGAGAGAGAGAGAAATAATTAAATAAATAAATGAGTTGTTTTGGGGAGATTTGAATTTGAGTTATGGGGGAAAAATGTCTTTTGGAAGCTTAGATCTGGACCATTGATTTCCTTACTAGTGAAGGAAAGCCACTTGATAGTTTTTCTTTGTATTTTATTATATAGGTTTTTTTATGGTGGTCACCATCTTTCATATAAAAAATAAATAAATAAATAAATAAATAAAATAAAATTTTAGATGGGGTATTAAGATTTTCAATATCCATGTACTTTGTTTCCATTCAACTCTAATAAGTATCTCCTGTATCTACAATTCTAATTTGTTGAGAAGTATATCCCTACATCTTTGTTTTCTTCAGATACATTTTGAAAATAGATTAGTGTGGATAGTTAAAAAAAAAAAAATAAGATACATTTCGAACCTGAAAAGCAATCGGAAGGTACATAGGTAGATAGAATGAGTAATTCAACAAGAGTACCTTTTTTAACGAAGAAATTGACCATGATAAAGCAATTGGTCAATTACACACGTTTGTAGAGTTCTTGATTTGATTGATGTATTACATTATTTAATGTACCAACTTTTTGATGTATAACAATTTGTGATGTATATTAAGTTACTGGCTTCTTCATCCATGTCCATAAAAAAACTTCATGTGTGATAAATTGAAAAAAAAAATAATTATCTAAATAATATAATATATCAATCAACTTTATGTTGGATAAATTGGAGTAGAAATATAATCATCTATTAAATAATATAAAGTAATATAAAGAAAAATATTTTAAATATTGCAAAAATATTTTAAATATTGCAAAAATATTTTAAATTCATATAGGGTGGTTATTAAGACAGTTCTCATGTCCTTTTTTCGAAGTCTATTTGATCACGTCCATTCCCCTCAACCCCTTCTCTTCCACAGCCCTATTAAGAAACTAGAAACTTGTGTATCTTATGTGATCTCTTCAATTTCTGAGATGATCCGAACATATATTTCTAAGAGATCCAGAAGCGACGAGATAAATAGAACTAGAAAAATATTATCAAAGAATAATAAATCCGATATCTTTTTACCATCAATATATATCAATGCTGAATTAGCTGCATGTTTAGATCCACGTGGTGAGATCATATGCTGAATTAACTAGCTGATCTGCAACACGGAGCCATATTATTAGTTTTTCCTACCTCATGACAGAGGGTTGCAATTTCTTAGTTTTGCTTACCTCAAGACAGTTTTTTGGTTACCTAAGTCCGATATCTTTTTACGATCAATATATATCAATTTATAGGTATAATTGCTGAATTAGCTGCATGTTTAGATCCACATGGTGCGATCATTTTCTGAATTAACTAGCTGATCTGCAACACAGATCCATATTATTCGGTTGCAACATAGACACTTGGTGTTATTTAGTGTTTTCTCATTCTTATAAAGTTTACTTTTCTCATGTGTTTGTGTGCTTGTTAAATCCTTCTCCTTACAGTATTTTACATTAAGTATGTTTCAACTAGAGAGAGTTCTCTATTTCTTCAATTAAGTTATTAATGTATAAATGTGTTTAATATAATATGATCGGTATATGTTAGAATATGAATACAAGTCCCTCAACGGATCAACCCTCATGACAACTTAGGAGTTTTAGTTTAGTCACGAGGACAATACGTACGGTATTAGAGTCACTCAGATTCGAAGTAGCATGGACACAGTCACACAGATAACCCACACACGGATAGGGGGAGAATTTGAAGAACTATCCTAAAATATCCAGTGCCATGTCAGATTTGTTTCTGACATGTCATCGTGACCAAATTGAGGTGTTCGTGCTTCATAGCTCAGTTTTGACTCCTACCAGGCACATGTTTAAAAATCTTTAAAAATATACCTTGTTTCAGCCTGCAAAACACACTCTCTGTCACTATTATAGGAACAGTAAAGTCATGAACTGAACTTCTCTTAAGTTTGTCTTCCAAATCTGTCGTTCTTATGTGATCATATACTAATGCAGGCATCGAGCATAGTCTCAGTTTCTCTGCTAGCTGTTGAGAGTTTTTCTGATATTTCTCCTTTTTTTTTGCTGGATTGTTGGAGGTATTATAAATTTTTGGGTATAATTGCTAAATAACTTTTAGATACTGTGTTCACACTTTGAGAAATTTACTCTCCTGTCTGGCAGGCTGTGGTTGCAGCACTTTTCAGGAATATTTTTATATTGTTGGACTTAAATCAGTTGTTTGACATAGAAATAGACAAGGTTTGGAATTTGAATCTTATCTTTTGATTTATTATATCTTCTGTTATGTACATTTGTTACTTATTTTATGTAGATAAACCGTGTTTTCTCTTTTAGTTTTCTCATTTTAAAACGTTACCTTGTCACATGTAAATCTGATTATATCATTCTTTTTTAGGTTAATAAACCAGACCTCCCTCTTGCATCTGGAGAATATTCTATTAGAGAAGGCATTGCAATCATTGCTGCTTCTGCTGTTATGGTAGATCCTTAAACATCGAATATGCTTTGGGTTTTGATATCTTTCCATAATCTTTATCATGTAAAAGAATCATGCTCTTCAAAGATCCATCTACTGCATATTACAATTTCATATGATGTGTATTACATTGAAGGATTAGATATAACCAACGGCATCACTAGTGTGAAATATCCTTCTAACTTAGAGTTATTAAAACTGCACTCTACATATCACTCCTAATTACTTTAAATTGATGTTTCAGAGCTTTGGCATTGGATGGATTGTTGGTTCTTGGCCCTTATTCTGGGCTCTTTTTATCAGTTTTATCCTTGGCACTGCATATTCAATCAATGTAAAGTTCATCATTCTTTCTGTTAACAAATTCCATAATTCTTTCTCCCTTTTCTTCTTTCAATCTATATTTTAGTAACGTGTATTTTTCTTCAATACAATCATATGTAACTTGGGCATCCATGCATATCTTGCTTGTTTAAACTCAAGTCTTTAATAAACATTTAGAGGGTAATAGTTTATGTATTAATACCATCCATACAAAGTCTGAAGAAGATCTTCTGCTTAATAACTTAATATTGGAAACTTCCATGTAGTATGTTTAATTATGAAGTTTTCCTCTCGAATAGTACTTTAAATAAATCATGATTGATTGCTCTTCATTTCTTTCATTTGCCCTAGAATGTAATCGAGCTGATTTGACACCAATTTCAGCTGCAAAGTCATTGCTTGGATCTCCTCCTTCATCGTCGACGTGCCTCTGACGTCTCGCTCGTCACCGTTGATGAAGGCTCGCTCTGATACCAAGTTGTTAGGAGGAGATCCAAGTCATTGCTTGGATCTCCTCCTTCATCGTCGACGTGCCTTTGACGTCTCGCTCGTCACCGTTGATGAAGGCTCGCTCTGATACCAAGTTGTTAGGAATCAAAATCTAAACTCCATTGGATTTGTCTATCGAGGAGAATGAGAGTTGAGAGATAGGAGAATTGGGAAAGAACTAAATGGGTTTCTTGATTGAATGTACAGACTCCATCCCGCTCTTTATATGATCTGAGATTACATAATGTGTAGTGCTACAGTAATAACTGTCTAACAACTCATATAGACTGAACTAGTACCTGACCCGCTTACAAGACCTGACCCGAAGTCACCATTCAGAATGAACAGTGTTTTATTACTTAACTAATAGCATGTATTAGTTCTCATCTGATACATATACAAACCAATGCCATCTTCATATGTTCTCCATCTACAATTGCAGCTATTACACCCCGTAATAGTTCCTCACCCCTCCTTCCAAACTCCTGTCCCTTCTCCTATCTCTCACATACTTGCTCTCGGCTAATGGGCTAGGTGTTAAGGAGGTGGAGCAGGTGAGTGGGCAGGTCTTGAAGGGCGGGGGTTTAAGGGGAACCTTTTTGTGGGGAATGTGTTGGTGAGGGTGTATGCTGGGGATGCAAGGAAGGTGTTTGAGGAAATGGCGGAGAGGGTATTGTATTGTACTTGTAGAATTCGATTGTGGTGGGTGGAGGTGTTTGATCAGATGACCAAGGGGAACCTTTTTGTGGGGAATGTGTTGGTGAGGGTGTATGCTGGGGATGCAAGGAAGGTGTTTGAGGAAATGGCGGAGAGGGTATTGTATTGTACTTGTAGAATTCGATTGTGGTGGGTGGAGGTGTTTGATCAGATGACCAAGAGGGATGTGGTGTCATGGTGGAGTACTATGACTGTTGGGTATGCTGGTCAGGTATGAATTGAGTGATGTGCTTATTTTGAAATGAATAGTTGACTGTTAGCATGTTAGCATTTGTAATGCACAAGTTCTTTTTCTTCTTTGCATTGCTTGCAATTGCTTCAAATACTTGTCTTATTTGTCAGCAATTTCTGTATGACGGACATAGATGAAAATTTTATTTGCAGTCTTCAATTGTTTTCATGTAAATTTCATCATAATCACATAAAAGTTTCACCACCTTAACATTTATCTCACGTTTATCTAACATTTATTTTTGTACAATATTCATAATGATCATAAATTCATCATGATTAGTGTCATTTTCATTTATATTTTTCTAGATAATATATATGTGTTCCCCTAAACAATACATTATCATGAAGGTTTTTGGGTCTGAATCCTGTATCATGTTCTGCTGGGTATAACCATGCTAAGGATCTTTTATCTGTTGAAATAATGCCTACCATTTACTTCTGAAATGGTCCAACCTAGATTTACCACTCGCTCCAGGACTATACTCCTTACCACTATTCTTGATTGGTTCTTCATTTGTCTACACTGGAAATTATTAAATGATCTCAATATTCCCGTTCATCCTAACATTGATTGCATTTATCTTTATGAGGCTTTCATTCCTTACCTTAATCCTAAATCAGTTTTGCTGCACATCCAGTTCATTCCCTCAGTTTCAACTACGTACAAAATTGGCATTTATAAAATGTAATCGATAATAAGGTGAATGTTAAAATTTATAAATGTTTCATTAGTTCTTCGCAGGCTGGGTGCTTCATCGATGTCCCATGAGATGCAATGGAGCTCTCCCATGATATGCAACTCACTAGTCCTCGGCCTAATGCTTTCACCCACATAATTGTTCTTGTCACGCCCCGCTTCCCAAAAAGAGAATACAGAATACGGATACGTGACTAAGTCCAGCGAATGGTTTTCATCATCCATAAGCTGTCAGGATCTTTACAACATTTTACAGGAATAATCAGAGTAGGAAGCAAGAGAAGTCAACCACGCATGCATAAATGAATCAATACCAACAGAATTTACTTGAAACAAAATTTACTTGAAACAAAATTTAATAATCTCAAATAAACCAGATCCGAACAAGTCAATAATTATGGGTCACATTGCCCAATACAAAATAATCCAAGTAACGGATACAATTATTCAAACTAAGCAACAGGAATAATAGCAAAACTCCAGCATCTAGTATCTCATATCACCTACTCCATCGGGTAGCTGATCTCCATGATAATAATAATAATAATAATAATAGCAAAACTCCAGCATCTAGTATCTCATATCACCTACTCCATCGGGCAGCTGATCTCCATAATAGCAAAACTCCAGCATCTAGTATCTCATATCACCTACTCCATCGGGCAGCTGATCTCCATGATAATAATAATAATAATAATAATAGCAAAACTCCAGCATCTAGTATCTCATATCACCTACTCCATCGGGCAGCTGATCTCCATGATCTGCAATTTAGCAAATTGCAGATCATGATCTGCAATTTAGCAAATTGCAGATCATAATAATAATAATAATAATAATAATAATAATAATAATAATAATAATAATAATAATAATAATAATAATAATAATAGCAAAACTCCAGCATCTAGTATCTCATATCACCTACTCCATCGGGCAGCTGATCTCCATGATCTGCAATTTAGCAAATTGCAGGAAGAGAAAAAGAAAACAAAACTCCCGTCAATGCAAGTTACAGGCCGCTTGTCGTGCAAGCACAAGTACATGAGAAATAAACAGATATAAAATAACATCTGAAACAAACATAGCATGAAATAGATTTGACAGAGCAAAACAGAATGTCTACAGGAATCAGAAAACAGAATCAAGTAACATGGTGTGCTAACAGGTACAGGTGATATGTAACAGATGTCAAGTGTCATGCAAATAGGTAAACAGGTTACAGATGTCCAGTAGTATGTATCAGACAAACAGATAACAGATGTCAGATAACAGATACAGGTGAACAGGTAACACATATCTTGTTATTACAGTTCTTGTATTTTAGTTCTATCTAGGTAGCACTTCATGTGTCCCAGGTTTTTACCACATGGTTGCTACATTCAAACAAGTTACGCTTAGATTTCGTAGTGGACTGTATAGGGCCGTGTGCTCAGGTATCAGACAGACAGATATCAGATGCAGATCCAAACAGACAGATAGAACCTACGGGTTCTCTTCTGAGTACACCTTCCTATAGGGAAGTGCGCAGTTAGGTAATCAGATAACAGAGTCGTGTATCATGTAGTCATGAACACGTAACAGATAGCAGATAATCATGTGGGAAACACGGGCCCCCTTCCAAGTACATCTATATAATAAAATACAAAGAAAGCTATCAGGTGGCTCACATTCAATCTATCCAAAAATCAATGGACCAGATCTACTCTCACAAAACATATTTTCCCGCCCAAATTTCAAACCCCAAAATTTCAAAACACTCTCTCTCTCTCTCTCCCAAATTCTATCTATCTGTCTCTTTCCCAGATCCCAAATTCTCTCTCTCTATCTATCTCTTCCCGACCCCTCCTCTCTCTCTCGCTCTCTCTCCTCCCTTCCCGAACCCCTCCCCCTCTCGCTCTCTATCTGTTCTCACCGTCTATCCCTTTCTCTCTCTGAGCTACTTTCCCGAACCTCTCTCTCTCTCTCGCACCTCTCTGCCCCCACTGCACCCCTACCAGACGCCCCGCCTCCTGCAGCCAGCCCCGATGCCAACCACGATGCCCCGCCTCCTGCAGCCACACCCACTCTCCTCCACGGGTGCTCTCCCGAAGCTCCACCTGTGCTCTCCCTCTCACTGGCTCCTTCTCACTGTAAGTTTGATATCGTCTTTTCCTAATTTCAAAGTTTTGTTAGTGATTATTTTTCCCTATTTCAAAGATTTGTTAGTGATTATTTTTCCCTATTTCAAAGATTTGTTAGAGATCAGGTCCAATCTGAAATCCGAACTCCGACATGCTCTCATCTGATATTTGAATGAAGAATACCAATAATGGCCTCAATCGGTGAACCTGTTCAACTCCAAGAAGCAGCCACACCCACTCTTCTCCACGGGTGCTCTCCCGAAGCTCCACCTGTGCTCTCCCTCTCGCTGTAAGTTTGATATCTTGATATCGTCTTTTCCCAATTTCAAAGTTTTGTTAGTGATTATTTTTCCCTATTTCAAAGATTTGTTAGTGATTGTTTTTCCCTATTTGAAAGATTTGTTAGGGATCAAGTTAGTAGGTTGATCAAGTTAGTAGATTTCACAAATAATGCTCTAAAATACTGCTCCAGTATCAACCTAATAACTTGATACTGCTCCAGTATCAAGTTAGTAGGTTGATCAAGTTAATCCTAAATTTATGTAGTGCATAAAGCCTAGGTGATTGTGATAATTTATTTAACAGCTAAGTTCTTAACTAATTGTGATGATTTTTGCGATTACACATATCTCACCATTAAGTCTTTCATCGAGCCTTCTTATCATGAGGAAAACGTTTGGGGTTAGGGTTTGGGTGATTGAGTTCGAGGTGAGTTAAAGATAGCAACCAACCCATACCAAAATTGTTGAAGATTGAAAGGTATTGGAGAAGAAGAGATGGTGAAGCTTGCTTCAATTGGTCATGAAAGGAATCCCTGGCTCTTTGCAACAAGTATGTCAACCAAGAAAGTGAGAGAAATTTCATTTCCGCATGTTTAATAAATGTAGATTGTAGTAAGACCTGAAGTCATTACCTCTCATCACCAATTTCAAGCATTAATTATTCTTTTGACTTAAAATATGCCAAGATGCCACCCATTTTCATTCATCAGAAATAACGAAACAAGAGTTTTAGTACAAACCAACACAATAATACATCCTACGTACGTTCAAGCCTTACATTGTCACCAAAGTTCCTTAAGTGCTTTTTCAGTGCTCATGTGATAATTTCTTACGAAAATAGGAAATTTTTAAATATGCTTCGCATATTATGTATGGAAAGTGTTTATGAGCTGGCA
>JACEHZ010000291.1:0-50000 GCA_017893485.1 Hemerocallis citrina
GCCATGGAGAGGGAAGGAAGTGTACATATATTAGGAAAGCCCATGATAAAGGTTACCCAACTCTCTGGACACCCTTTTGAGGCAGCCTGTGGCGGGCGTGGCTAGAATTTAGTTAATTGTGTGTGTACGAGCTGACTGCGGGGCGTTACAACGGTTGGACGATGAGGGCTGTGGGATCGGGGTCGACGAAGATCGGCGACGGGCTCAATGGTAGCGAGGATCGAGGTCGATAAGGATCGGGTCGACACGGAGGTTCCGAGATTCGGGTTTGGTCGGGATCGGGGCCGACGAGGATGTTCGGTGATAGGGTTTGCTCTTCTTCTTCTTCAACTAGCCTAGATCTGGTTAGGCTCTGATACCATGTTGAAAACAGATTTGGGAAAAATAATTTTTATTTCTTATTCCTTTTTATTCTTTACTGTATACATCTATATATTAGGATTACATTCTTGGACGAGAAGAAAGGAGATTGAAAAAAGATTGAGGGGTGAGAGATTTGGGGAATTTGTTTCCTATAGATTAGGAAACAGAATATACTATATATATATATATATATATATATATATGTGTGTGTGTGTGTGATCATGTGAGAACTCCTTCAGTGAGAACCAAGTGTGAACTTTTTTTTGAGATATAAACTGAAAAATCTGAACCGTTCATTTTGATCTATACATATAAATTAGTCTACGGATGAAAAATCAAGTTATTTGAAATTTGTTTGTCTATACATTTAAGTATTACAAATTGTATGGCTGAAAATTGTTATTTTTTATAGTGACATGATGGATGGACAAATGAACTTCAAATAAATTGATTTTGCATATTTTGACTAATTTTGTCATTCTAAAGAATGTGAACGGTTCAGATCATCCATGTGATGCCTATATAAAAAGTTCACACGAAGCTTATTGTCATGCCCCGCTTCCCAAAAATACGGAATACGAGTGTATGACGAAGCCCAGCGAATGATTTTAACATCATTCATAAGTTGTAGGATCCACTCAGCATCACAATAAGAATATAACAAGATATACACAACCAAGCATGCATGAATAATTTATTAAGCAATAGAAAATAATTGAAACAAATAATAATATACAAATAGTTTTTAAGTCTGGATCAAAGATAAAACTCGGGAACATAAGCCCATTACAAGTTTTAAGTAGCAAGAAATAAATAACTCAAAGGAAATAAATAATTTAAGCATATCTTTTCTCCATTTGAAGCCTAAAATCTCTGCTCACCAATTCCAGCAGGCAACACGTCTCCAAAGTCTATTTAATAATTATAAAAGGAAAAAAATGGAGAAAACAAGAGAAATGCCCTTAGTGCAAGTTAGGGTCACAAATAGTAAAAACAAGTACAAGAAATATGAAACAAAATTTGGAATCAATAATGTAATAAGGATGCAACAAGTAATGGGAATTCAAGAACTAGCTAGTAAGAAAGACAACTCAAGTGACAATGTAGGATAACAAATACTAATAATAGAACCAATGGCAAGTGATCATGTAATGGTATCATGCATCAAGTGACGAGTATCAAGTATAAGTGTCAAGTAACAAGTCTCAAGTCTAGTGTCAAGTTGTCAAGTACAAGTATCAAGTCTCATGTATCATGTCATCAAGTATCAAGTAAGCATGTATCAAGTTCAAGTTTCATGTATCAGGTCTTGTGGTCATTACTATCTAGGTAGCACTTCATGCATCCCTACTTTTACTACATGGTTGCTATAGTCAATGCAATTTTGTTTAGGCCTAGTAATGGATTTTATAGGACGACGTACTCAGGTATCAAGTATCAAGCAAGCATGGTTCATGAATCGAAAAATAAATAACAAGTTCACGAAACAAGTTCGTGAATCCACTAACAAGTTCAAGAACTGCACAATGGGTCCAAGAATCCAACAAGTTTATGAGCCAAGTAATGGCTCCATGAATCAATCAAGATACAACAAGTTTATGAACCAAGTATTGGGAAACACGGGCCCCCTTCCGAGTACACTTACCTATATTGTCCACTACTATGGTCTCTCCCTTAAATCCCGGGTCGTTATTTATTATTATCATCAAGCAAGCATGGAAGTGTGCGAAACAAATCAAGTAAATATAATCAAGAACATGGAACAAGTTTAAGATATTTATGTAGCATATTCGAGGGTCAGCACGAATCAAAATATCAAGAACAAAAAAAATTCTCAAATCTGGACAGCACGACGTTGCTGTACCAAAACTGCGATTCCCATTGCTACAAGATAGCAAATATGGATCCGTCAGAAGGTCTAGAAACTAGACTCCTGCCCGATTCCAATGCATATAATTAAGGTACATAAAATTTGTGGTAACATGTGTCAAAACAGCAAACTATACAGCATTTGTGTTCAGCCAGAATTTGTAAATCTGAGTTTATATATGTGAAATAGGGTTGAAACGTTATTAATTAATTCTGAGAAAATTAGGGAATGTTCTCTAGGGTGTCCAGCAACAGCATGCAAAATTTCAAGCCAATTACTTACTGGTAGCATAGTTAAAATAATTTGTAAATTAAATAGGCGCATCGGTTTTTGTGAATCTGTGACTACTGACACAGCAGCAGTAAAACTACGATATCTCCTAGACCATAACTCGGAATTCGAAAATTCTGGAAGTTATTGATAACTAGACATTTAGAGCTACATTTCATATTCAAGGGTCAAGTTCATATTTTGATTTTATAGGGGTCGGAACATCAAGTAAAGATAAGAACAGCAGCAAGAGTGAATTTCTTCTATATACAAGTTGCATGATAAATGACTATTATGAGTCTAGATTAGCATGTGATATAAAATGAATGTAGTGGGCATCAAATCAGCAAGTAACATCTATTTCTCAACTCAAAGGAATGCAAGATCATCACATACATGATACAACACACATCTACAAGTCTAGGGTTTCTTAGTTTCATGTGTTCAAGTGACTAGGAGATAAATGAGTCCAAGTAGTTTGTATAATATATCAACGAAGGGTTGTGACTCTTAAGATCATAGGATCGATGATGAATAATTCAAGATCAACAAATGATGAGACAAGAAGGAGTCACAACTACGACCTATTTGCAGTATTTTCAATTAAACATTTGTACTAGAACAAAAATTTGTACAAGAAGAATACTTGCCTTAGGAGAGTAGTCGACGAATCTGATAGAGATCACGATCGGCGTGAATCTTGACGGAAAGATCGAGACCAAGGCGATCAATGGCTGCAATCTGATCTGATGGTGAAGATCAGATCACATCATGATCAGATCGGGTCTCAGATCTGCTCTGGACGACGCCAAATAGCAAACACCACAGATCAGATCGAAGGAGGCTCGGATCTTGATGAAATCTTACAGCTCAGATTTGAACACAGCCCAACCTCCTTCTCTTCTTCACCACGACAGGAAGAGAGAGAGTGCAGGAGACTTCGATGGCGACCACAGTGCGGTGGTGGACGAGCGGTCGCGGCGGCGAATGGTGGCAGGCGGCGAAGGGGCGACGACGGTGAGGGATAAAAAGGTGGGGGAACACTCTGTTCTGCGATGAAACAGAAGAGGAGCGATGGGTGCTCCCGACTCGAACGACGACAAGAGAGCCGGAGTGTCTGCGGAGGTTGCTAGGGGGGTAAGGGCGAAGCGGTGGTGGTGAGAGGCGATGGGTTTGGATAGACGATGAAGGTGGCGACGGGGAGGGTGGTTGCGAGGTTGAAGAAGACGATGGGTTCGGGAGTTGGGGTAATGGCAGAGGCGATGGCATCGGTGAACGGGTGATGGAGACGAGGGTGAAGTGGCGATGATGGTGGTCAGAGCGGAGGTCTAGGGGTTTGTGGATGGCAAGGTGTTAATGGTCGAAATGGATTCGAAGGGTGAAGGAAAAAGGAGACGGGGAGAGAATTGTAGGCAGCTGGGAAGGAATAGGGTTTGCACAGTAATTAGGGGGTTATAGGTTTGGGTTAGGCTAGGTTTAGGGTTTAAATAGTTAGGGTTTGGGTTAATGGGTATTTGGGTAGCGGGTTTGAGGAGGATCCAACAAGAGACTTAGTCAAAATTCAATAAAATTGGGAAAAATAAAATACATGGAATGAACAGTTTATTTCTACATGAAGAACGACACAAAGGACCAGAAACGAACAATACAATTGAAATAAATATTGGCACCAAATTTGAGCTGAAACAACTGAAATGAGTTTATTCGAACTAGAACAAAACTACAGTTCTCAAATTGAATACAAGAATACCAGGAATGAAAATACAGTGGAAAAATACAGATACGAAAAATAGGAGTTACACTTATCGTGAGAACTAGTTCTCACATGATCACTTCCCTATATATATATATATATATATATATATATATATATATATATATATATATGATTATTTTGCTCTACATATTATTTTTTCACTACCTCGGCCATTGTCTCCAATAACGACAACGGCCTAAGGTATATGAAAAATTTTGGATTATTATGAGTCCCACTCTGTCTTGACCAAGCCAAAAGAAGCAACAAACTCCAAAAAAATCCAATTTTTTTTTAAACGTAGGCCGTTGTTGTCTAGATGAAAAAATATGGATTTTTGAATGTCCCTTTCTGTCTTGGCCATGCCGAAAGAAGCAACAAACTCAAAAATAATCCAAGAATTTTTTTTAACAGACAACGGCCTAGGTTATCTGTTTAAATTAACTTTTTTTAATGATTTTTACAACTGTCTCTCCATTCTTTACGAACAGTGTCTATCGAACTCTACACCAAAGACATTCATATGCTTGTATATCGACTCTATATTTTATTAATTTTCATTTTTAGCCACCTAAATTAACAATATACAATTGTTAAGATTAAATGATTAAATAAGTACCAGAAAATAATTTATGTTTTTAAATTTTATAAAAACCAAATTTTTTAATTTTTTGGTATCCCTAAAATGAATTTTCTTCTAGAATGTGCATACCTATTTAGCTTAACACCTAACCATATGCATAACCCTACCCTAACCCATAATATTTCAACCACAGGTTTGGTTAGGGTTAGGGTTAGGGTTAGGGTAGGGTTAGTATAAACGATTGAATCTAGAATGTTTCAATAGAGAACGATATAGGTTGGGAATAAAATATGGATCACATGAATAGATTATACCATATTGAGAAATTTTTCAAATTATTACTGATTAAGACGGTTTATTACGTCACCACAGAAATCAAAGATAATTATTCCAAACCTGGTATGACCTCGCATAACCCGCATGCCTTTTTTTCAAAAATTTGGGAATACACTTTTTTAAATTTTTATTAAAAAAACAAAAAACAAAAAAAAAAAGCAAAAAACATTATTAAAGTCCACAACCCTACACAACCTCTACCATAACCCTCGCATAGCCCTCTTGTACGTAGGCCGTTGTTGGAGACAATGGTCGTGCCTTTTTTTTAACTTTATTTCTTCCTCTTTTTTACCTGGACTAAAAAAATATTATAAAAAAAAAACTATCGATCTCTACCATAACCCTACTCATAACCCTTCACTATCCCGTATCTCTATTATAACCCTATGCATAACCCTACCCTAAACCCTAAACCCTACCATAACCCTAAACCCTTAACCCTACCATAACAATTAACCCTTTACAAAAAAGAAGAACATATTTTATTTTATGGTAGATATTTAATCATTTAACCTTAACGAATGTATATTGTTCATGTAGGTGGCTAAAAATGAAAATTAATAAAATATAGAGACAATATAACTCATATAAATGTCTTTGGCATACAGTTCGAGAGTCACTATTCGTAAAGAGTTGAGAGCGAGTTGTTAAGAGTGTAAAAAAAATTCCAATTAATCATATAATCTAGCGTCGCCGTTGGAGGAGACAACGGCCTTAGTTTGTTAACAAAAAAAATGGATAAATTTAAAATAGGCAAGGCAGTTGTGTAGGGTTGTGGACTTTATTAAAATTTTTGTGGTGAACACATCTATTGGCATCACATGTAACGTAATAAACCATATTAGTTAGTAATATTTTGAAACAACTCTCAATATGATATATTCTATTCATGTGATCCATGTTTTATTCCCAAGCATATGAATGTCTTTTAAGAAATTACATTTTAGGATTTAAAATAATAATAATAATAATAATAAATTTACAAAATTTTAAAAAATAATTTATTTACTGGTACTTATTTAAGTATTTAACCGTAACGATTGTATATTGTTCATTTAGGTGGCTAAAAATGGATTTTAATAAAATATAGAGACGATATACAAGCATATAAATGTCTTTTGTGTAGAGTTCGAGAGACACTGTTTGTAAAGAGTGGAGAGACAGTTGTGAAAAGCATAAAAAAATTCCAAAATTTATCAGATAACTTGGGCCGTTGTTGGAGACAACGGTCAGCCCAAGATAGTAACCAAAAAAATTGGTATCCTAATGAGCTGTTGCTCCCTTTGGCTTGGCCAAGACAGAGAACAAATCAAAATAATCCCAAATTTTTCATATAACTAAGGTTGTTGTCTCCAACAACGACCTTACTTTTTAAAAAAAATTGTACATTTATCAATTTGTTGCTTCTTTTCACTTGGCCAAGACACAGAGGGACTCAAAAAAAAGCCTAATTTTTGCATATAACTTAGGCCGTTGTTGGAGACAATGGCCTTCGTAGAACAAAAAATTTTGGATTTTTTTGGTGTTTGTTGCTTTTTTTGGCTTGGCCAAGACAGAGAGGGATCCAAAAAATTCAAATTTTTGCATATAACTTAGGCCGTTGTTGGAGACAACAGCCTTCGTTAAAAAAAAATGGATTATTTTGGTGTTTATTGCTTCTTTTGGCTTAGCCAAGACAGAGAGGGACTCAAAAGAATCCAAAATTTTGCATATAACTTTGGTATAAAAAAAAATTGGATTTTTTTGGTAAAACAAAATACGTGAGAAAACCGCACAAACGACTTTCAAAAAATACAAAACTATGTGATTGGGTCTAAATTGTCGCACACAAGCTAACACAACTTGTACAAGTGAGCTTGGCCTCACTGTTGCTTTGGCTTGTCAGTGGCGAAAACGACCTACTCGAACAATTTCGTAATTTTTTTAGCAAGTTCTCTATTGGAAACTCGATAAATACATAACAAAATACGTGAGAAAACCACACGTACAACCACCAAAAAATAAAAAACTTTACGATTGGGCATGGGCGGATCTAGGCCCAAGCAATTGCTTTGGGCCCCATATTTTTTAAGTATTTACAGTGCTAAAAAAGTAAAATGTAATATTTTGTGATATAATTACATTACATAAATAGTTGCCTTATTAGCTTAGTTGGTTAGAATGTTGTGTTAGTAATGTGAAAGTTGCAGCTTCAAAACTTCCATGAGCCAATTAATTTTTCAATAATTTTTATTTTTAAAACTAATTATTTTTCACATAACCATACATGTCATTTTTCTATTTTATGAATTTATTATTATTATTCACTTATCCCATGTATGTCACTCTATGGTATATTTTTTCAATGTTCTATGGTATATCATATTTATCTGTTTATAATAAGTTTTTAACCAAATTTTCATGTGCATCTGGTTATTCTACATTTTAAGCTTCTAACTAGTATTCTCATATACATATAATCATCATCATTTCATTGTGATCGTGTGCTCAAATATATCATATTTACCTCTTTGAGATAACATATTTCGTTTTTTGTTGTTAGAGTTTGTTCGGGTTCCTTTTGACTACGAGGCATTTAATATAAAAAACGTATGTTATCATTTTTTGGAAGCATATATATAAATTTGTTTTCATTTATATAGTTTGGTCTCAAATGCTCCAAATTTGTTTGCATTTAAATAATTGTCATTATTAATTTGTCAACTTGCAAAAAGCCCCATTTGAAAATTTGCTTAGGGCCCCCTAAAACTCAGATACGCCCCTGCGATTGGGTTGAGCTCTCCGCACACAATCCAACAGAACTTGTAAAAGCGAGTTCCGACTCACGATTTTAAAGATATGGCCGTGTATCGCTTTCAATCTTGAAAAAAGCGGAAAGCGATACATTGATGTATATCGCAAACCGTGGGTCGGAACTCGCAACTACAAGTTGTGTTGGGTTATGAATGGTTAGCCCGACCTACCCGCACAGTTTTGTTTTGTTTTTTTTTCTTAACTTCGTTTGAGCAGTTTTCTAGTGAGACCGTACTCAAAAGGTTCCAAGGTATATATAAGTTTTTTCATATACGCGACAGAATAACACAAACGAGAAAACTGCAACTTTATGAAATTTGGTCGTTATGTATGGCACACCAAACACAAGCCAACGCAACTTACAAAGGTGATTTCCGACTCTCGGTTTGTAATATATGACTGTGTATCGCTTTATATCCATTTTATTAAATAAAAGTGATAAACGGACGTATCTTGCAAAGCGTGAGTCGGAAATCGCTTCTACAAGTTGCGTTGTCTTGTGCGTGGTGAGTCCGACCTACTCGTAAAATTTGGGAATTTTTTAATCTCATTTGTTTGCTTTTCCTATATTCTACAACTTCAACTAACACTACATCTACGAAAATGTCAACAAAATATATACAACACACATGATACAAAAATTGTAGACTCTCTAAATAGTAGACTATTACGCATTATACCAAAAAATCAAACTCAAAAATTGAAAAACAATTCAATAAATTAACATAGTTCATTACACTAAATTGTGAATAAGTGCATGCCTAGTCCAGAGAGAGAGCGAGGGGTTTCGAAGATGTGATGAGCCGCTGTTGTAGACAAAGAAGTTGTAGACTCTAGGGTTTCGAAAAATTTGTGCTAGGGTTCGGGTGAGTTGGGGAGATTTCGGATTGGGTTAGGATTTGGGGTATTCGGGAGATGGAGAGATAGATGGAGATAGATAGAGAAAGGGGGAGATCGGGAAGAGGAGTTCGGAGTGGAGCTAGGGTTTGGGGAATCAATATCGCGAGCTCCAGTTGCGAGAGAGAGAGTTGTCGACGAAGAATGAGGGAGATGGCGATCTGAGTATGTACAAGTGTTTGGAAAAATACTTGTACATACGTAGGCCGTTGTTCCCAACAACGGCCTAGGTTGAATTTTTTTAATGTTTTTTTTAAAACAACCTAGACCGTTGTTCCCAACAATGGCCTTAAGTGTTTTTTTTTAACAAAAAAAAGTTCACGCTAAATAACGCTATGTCTGTAGCGTTATTTAGCGTGAACTTCCCAAAATTCTCCTCCGCTCTAATAGGAGATCCGCTCTGAATCTGAGCGGCAGGAATCTGAGTCGTCGATCAAGATCAAGAGCGATCTAACGGCTCAGATCGCTGTTTTCCAACCCGTTAAAAACGAATCCATATATATATATATATATTACTCTAAAAAATGTGCTGACAATACATTGCGACGAAAGGGACAGATGAAATGTTTGTTAGAGCATCTGTAGTCGTTGAGACTCAAATTTGGGTATATGGCATATGGGAAAGGAAATTTTGGGTTTCAGCTGTTGTCGTTTGAATCCAAATTTTGGGTTTTAATTTTAAAAAATCGACGGACGGGGAATGATTTCCCTTCTATTAATTTTTTTAATTTTATTTTTAAATAAAAATCAATGGACGGAAAATCATTTCCCGTCTGAAAATTTTTATTTAAAAAAATTCACTCCTAATTAACTCATAATTTAATCATAATAAAATCTTATTTATACCAGGTAGTCCAAAAAAGAGTTCAGACAATCTAATTTAAGCTCTTGCATGATTTTTATAAGATAAATACGCAGCTGAATCCTCAACCATTCGCTGCACGTTGTTTAAACAGTCACCTAATACGAAATCCAAGTAACTCCATCTTCCTTCGATGAAAGAAAGAAAGCCATAGGCACTTCAACCGATATATAGTTGACATGTTTCAAACTCGATCCAACCTCTGTTCTTGAACTACAGTCATCTCCTTTTTGCTTTCAATCGAGCTCCTTCTTTCTTAATTTAGTTGACATCGAAATTTACTGGAGCCAATTCTGTGGCTAATTTGAACTTTGAAAGAGTAAATAATATTATACCCTTAAACTTTTACTGGGCTCAAAGGTTTTAACTGGGCTTATTAGGCCCATTTAGAAGTGCCTTATTAGCGCATCTAATTACAACAACTAAAATGGCACCGCCCGTAATTACAAGCAACCTCAGTGGCATCTTTGCTTACCGTCCTTCAAATTTCAAGCATTCAAATTTTTTCGCTTTTCCAATCAGTGGACTATTTGTCCGCCGTACAAATTCCGGAAAGAGGAAGACCAAAAAGGACAGTCTCATTTGCAAAGTCAAAAAAATGTTATTGACGTTTGTGGGCCCATATGTACACGTTTCGGGGCCTGTTTATTTTATGGGCCGTAATTACACTTTTATTTTCTTTTATGGCTCTAGCCATATACTGTAGTTTCATAAAATATGTGGCATTTCGGTCCCAAAAGTAGAAACTCTAACTTGACCCTCTCATAAAATTACCAAAAAACAAAGGAAGCACTGAACATAACAAACTTTTGGATATAATATTTTCTACAAATTAATCTCTACTTCTTATTTTTACCAATAATTTCAGACCCAAATCAACCACCAATCTCAACACTATCAAGACCTGAACAAAATTGCCATAACTTTCATCTCGGTCACTCTCTTTTCTGTATAGGTTTACTACCTACATAACAGGAACAAAGAACACTATACATAACATGGAAATGAGCAAAATGGACTAAATGTGCAAGCCAGCAAATTAGTGGAACTTGAAATCTTCCAATCTGTATGTACACTGAGCTATAACTTGTCAGCAATTCTCCCAAGAGCATCAGCAACTTTGCTGAGGACACACAGCAATCCATCAGTTTGGTCCTTCCTCTGTTCTCTATCTAACTGAATGCTGGCATTATGAGCTTCGAGTTGGGCCGTCAGCATTCTACTGTTTCTCTCAAGAACTTCAATCAGTTGGCTTTGGAGGTTAGGGGGTTCTTCATCATTTTCTTCCGGGGATGTCTTCCTCCTCTTCTGTCCTTGTGACAGCGGTGGCGGTGGTGACGGAGGTGCCTTATCAGGGGTTTCCACCGGCTGCTTACCTTTCTGCATACCTGCAGGGTTAGTTTGCTTAGGCTCTGTTTTGAATTGAGTTGAGTAAAAAGTGCTCCTAGCAAAAATTATTGTGAATGTAAAGTGTTTGCACACATGTTTCCGGATTAATTTGAACAAAAGGTGCTCGTTTTGAAAGTGATCCTTGCAAAAATTACTGTTAATGTAAAACCGATAGTAAGTTATCAAAACAGCTTGAAGTATGAAAGAATACGCGGAAAAGCTTCAGTTTAAAAGAAGTGCTTGTGGACCAACACACTTTTACTCGGTTTTGCTACACTTGAAGTATTTTTGTACTCTCCAAATGAAAAAATAATGCTTAAACAAATCAAAAATATTGCTCCATAAAGGAGCTGTTGTCATTAGCATGTTGCACATCATGCGTATGTTGTTTACTAAACTTTTTTTTTCTTTGGCATCCGCACTACAAGTGATTTCAAAATTAATAAACAAAACCAAATACTTTCTATTAAAGAAACATCGACTAATTTCCGCTGTGTACAAGGAAATGATAAAAGGAACAGATAATTAAAAAAATGTCATTATATGTGTTACAAGCCAAGTTCAAGTAGAAAAGCTAGATAGAATATGAGACTGACTGGAAAAGACACGGTACTTCAATCCTTCGATGACATTAAAGGTTAAGAACTCAGATCTGTTGAAGTTCAGTAACTTTTGTTCCCAGGTGCTTCTGAACAATGCTTACCTTGCGAACAAACTAATGTATTTGATTTTTAAAATAGTGGAGTCTTTTTCTTCATTTATCAATATTTCTTTATAAGGAACCAAAGGAGTCTTAGTAAGTTAGTATAGTAATTATAATAGAATAAAATAAAAATGTTTGCCAGCTCCTTTTGTTTTTTTTTTAGATAAAAGTGACCGAAGTCACTAGTTTCATTTATGAAAAATTCAGATAGTATCAAATGTTACATATCAAATCTACTCCAGTCCACTAAAAATAGTGTTTTCCAGCTCCTTTTGTTCCTTCTTCCTTTTTCATAAAACACTCTGTAGCTTTTGATTTTTCATAGAGATCTCCTTCTCATTTCATATTATATATACTTTTCACGAAGCCTCAATTATACTGCTCGCCATCATCTAATATCTTACAAATGCCGCTAATTCTCTTCACCAACTTAAGTCTTAATGATATATCATATATCATGCAATCATCTTTAGTAATGACTCATATCTTTCTCATTAAGCAAGCAAATCTACTTTTCAACATTTGATCAAACGTTTTTCTTTTATTATTATTCTTTTATATCCATCCATCCATCGCTCCATTGAAATTACATATTCGGAACAACAGATTCAACTTATCGGTAGTCCAAATGTCATATCATATTACCGTAAATACTTAATTAGTTAATTTATGGTAAGATCATCTATTCAACTCTTGAGTCTTGACTCTTTTTTTCCTCTAATTTTCATGTTGAACATAGTTACCTATAACAAATTTATCACCTTTCTCCGTTTTCTAAACATGTTCTCCTTTACTAGGAGAATTTGGAGGATCTGAACAGGTTATTTTTTAATTACGGCAAACACTAGCAAATAGTACAAAAAACATTTGTACTATTTGCTAGTGTCAAAGGGACCTTGGATTTTTGTTTGCTAAAATCTACACGCAGGAGTTTTCTGAAGGTGCTCAAATCATTAAAATGCGAAGTCTGTGTAAGGTGGGGTGGGGCGTCGTGCATTTAATAAATCTGCTCTTTTAAGAAAGAATATAGGGCGCAATATGTGTTGAATGTTTCAGTCACTACACACAAACACACGAGAAAATTAAAGAAAAAACAAAAACATTCAAAAACATGTTGGTCCCGCATTTCTAGTTGTGCTTAGTTGTTTTCGTTGCCATTTTGTGTGTTTAAAGCTAGCAGAGTGCAACATGCATTGCACACTGTTCTCTTACTTCAAAACAACGAAATCTTTCACAAGTAGCCTTGTGTTATCGATAGCTAACAGATTATTACAACGAAAAGACTCCAATTTCGATAAACTTAAGAAATACTACAAATAATAATTAGCGGAAATAAAATCAAAATACAACACACAATAATTTACCTGCATTAGAACACTGCTGCAGAGGTGCTTCAAATTTCTTTTCTGCAACAAAACCAAAGGAAATATAAGTAACCACTTAACCATACAATCTTCAAACTCAGAAATTAGTAAGCAAACCCTATAATTAACTCACTACCTTAAATTAACACTCAACCAACTCGCCTAATCACTTTCATCATCTACTGTCTTCCCCCCCCCCCCCCCCCCCCCCCCCCCCCCTCCTCAAAAAAACAGTCCTTTTATATTCTCTGTTTCAACAGGATAATACTTCCATCACACTATTTAAATACTTAATATTCTCCAAAAACTAAAATAGATTCCACTAAAAAGTGAAACAAAGCAAAACAATCAACAACTAACTATCTAAGAAGCACGAACACTGACACACCTACACACATCCCAATACGACACGGCCACACTGCTGGGGGGAGATTTTGAGAAACTACTATAAAATATCAAGGACCCTATTAGAAACTATCTAAGAAGCACGAACACTGACACACCTACACACATCCCAATACGACACGGCCACACTGCTGGGGGGAGATTTTGAGAAACTACTATAAAATATCAAGGACCCTATTAGAAACTATCTAAGAAGCACGAACACTGACACACCTACAGACACCAATACTACACGGCCACACTGCTAAGGGAGATTTTGAGAAACTACCATAAAATTTCAAGTACTATATTAGATTCGTGTGCCTGACACGAGTGTACATATCTGACACAATACAGTTGATTTTGAGAAACTGTCCTAAAATATTACATGGCGGTATTAGATTCATATGCCTGACACTGAGTGTCCTACACTTGTCTGACACAACATGACCGATTTTGGGGGACTACCCTAAAACATAGTATCCTATCAGATTCATGTATCTGACACAAGTGACCGACACCTGTCTAACACAACACGACTAACAAACAGAAGTGTTTGTACTTTACAACCGGCCCAAAGTAGGAAACTAAATAAACAACTCACCGGAAATCGGCCTAACCTCCACTGCAGGAAGCCCAACCACCGCCGAGGCCACCTCCGCCCTCTCCCCTTCCCCTTCCTCCTCCTCCTCCTCCTCCTCCCCCTCCGAAAACAACCCGTCCTCCCCCGCCGTCCTCCCACTATCAAACACCACCTCCTCCTCCTCCACCTCCACCTCCACCTCCACCTCCACCTCCACCTTCCCCTCCAATATATCAAACACCTCTCTATCGAAAAACCCCGGCAACCTCTTCTCCCTCCTCATATCATTCCTCATCCCCCAATAACTCTCCCCCTTCTCACCTCCTTTCGCAACCTCCCACTCCTTGATCTTCTTGAAGTCCCCTGCTAGGTTGCTCCACCTCTTCCTGCACTGCACCGGCCCGCGGTCCACCCCTCTCTTCTTGCAGTACCCAGACACCGCGGCCCACTTCGGCTCAACCGGGCCGGCCACCAGCCCGGCCCGGTTCTTTCCTCTGCTCTCCACGATCCTCTTCCCTTCTATAAGGATCATAATTTCCCGGCGGGTCCACCGCGGCAGCCGCGGCTGACGTGCCAGGGTGACGTCACCGTTGACGGAGGGGTTGTCCGTCATGGGTTCTTGACGGCGGCGGCTGCGGCGGCGTACGTTAGAGAATGGGAGATTAATGATTGGATTAAGAGGGTGATTAGTGAAATCTTTTTGGGATTGGAGGATACCCTATTAAAATAAGGAGGGGGTTTTGGCCCTTTTGGGTTTTTTTTTTTTTTTGGCAAATGGGGGGTTGTAAGTTTGGATATTGTGTTTAGGTACATTTTGGGTTGAGGGGTGATTTGTAAATCTGTGCATTTGGGTGCATGAAATGGTAGTGGATGGTTTGGTGGGGACCGAGGAGTCCTTGGTGGTGAAAATTGATCTAGTTTTAGGTAAAGATCGAAACTGATGAGTCAATGATGTTGGATGTTGTAATACCTTTAAGATTAGTCAAGTCATCTCTTTCCATTACCAAAATAATTAATAGAGAAATTTTCGGTTATCTGAACATGTCTGGTGCCGATTATAAAAAAAATAAGTTGTGACTTTGAAAGAGATAAAACTATCTGAGATAAATAATCCAGCGCAATCAGAACCGCTTGAATCTCCTTAAGATCCGTAACTTTTCGATCATCAGCTTTGATGGTCTTATGGGCCTTCTTTGGGTCAAGCCAATAGGGAGAGGATTAACTCGGCCTATTAGGGTTCCTTCCCTCTCCCTCACTTGAAAGGTAATGTTTTTTTCTCCACCTAAATCCTAACTTCACTTTCTCACAGTGACTGACTAAATCGTTAGATGGCATGTCGTCGAAATTTCTCCCGGTGTTTCTAGGTCTCTTGCAGGTGTTCTGGTAAGCCAGTCTCCAACAGCTCCTCCTCTCTAGCTCCCCAGAAGATCCCCTTGTCTCATATCCAGATCTGCGACTGAAATTTGTCTCTTCCTCTACAAATTACAAGAACTAACACCACTAAAACAAGTAGCATCAAGTAGGCGTCATCTGTGGGAAGTAGACAGATTCAACACCAACTTTCGGTCTCCTTCTGCTACTCCTTCCTTCCATGTTACCCAAACCCCGAAGGCTGGCCACGGTAGGATGGAATGCCGACCCCATCACCCAGTTCACAGTCATGCGAACACCCAGGGCTCCCGAAGGCACTGACCTGAATATCCATCGAGTCAGGGTCCGAGCACCTCACATTTATAATGTGTTGATGAATTCTGGATTTCTTGTGCGAATGGATGCTAGAGTATACCCCGATTCTTGTACTATTTTCTTATTTTATATCATTGTACTAGATTTGCCCGTGGACACGTGTCTACGGCACGTCTTCGGAACGATACAACACACGAAAAGCCCTGTAAACAGTAAAACAACAATTATGTAGTTCACGTTTGAATAGTATGACAATAATTAGTTGTAAATAAAAGTCCATGTTTCTATTAGTATATGTTGAAAAATAATTATAAATGAGGGTGTAAAATACAACTTCTTAGAACTTTAAGGGTGAAAAATGATGAAATTTAAATGTTGAAGAGATATTTGTTATTTTCAATATAACATGTGCAATAAAAAAAACATAAAAATTCTGAAAATTTTACAAACCTGAAATATTAAAATCTAAATTTCTAAGTAAGTTAAGAAAGAATGGGAGAGAGAGAGGGAGAGAGAGAAAGGGAGAGAGAGAGAAAGGAAGAAATATGAAAAAGTGAAGAGAAAAGAGAGATGGTAATAAAGTAATGAGTTTTTTTGTTTTGGGGGAAAAAATTTAATTTTGGAGTTTAAAATTTTGGACGGAAAAATATGTTTTGTGAGAATCAATCTAGACCATTAATTTTAGGAGAGATTGAATGAGAACCACTTGATCGCTTTCTTTGTAATTTATTATATAGATGAGAAATTAATATGAGAAAAAGAATTGCGAACAAGAGGGGATGATATAACACAAAGTTGTAGGGGCTGGTTTGAGAAAAAGAAAGTGATTTGTTTAGAATATTTTGGTAGTGTGATGAGAAGGGATTAGTGCTTAAAAAATCTTGATTCGGGTTGGCTTGTTGAGGGACGGGTCTATGTCCATTATTTGGATTTGGTATTAAATTAAGGGAAAGCTAAAAGGGATATCCCTTTCCTTCTTTGGGTTTGATAGGGCACCTCCACCCTCCCTCTTGTGTTTTTATTGCTAATCTTAGTTTCTCATTAACTACACCCCTATGTGAGCTTACCTCCATCTCCCTCTCACTTAACTTGTATTCACAACCAGTTATTAAAGATAACCAAGAACATAATTAAGAAGATCGGGAATAACTTTTTTGATGGAACAAATTCCACACAAATGTGCAACCATCCAAGTAAGATTTTGACTAAGATTTTTGCTCGATATAATATGATTGTGGCCTGTTTTCAGTTGACACATAAAAGTTGTGAGTGACCAACTGACTATATATAAAACTTCTCATAAAGAAATATTTGGGATAAGACTTATTCAATCGATTACAATCTTTAGATTCTCTAGCCAATGTACGCTCAACAAAATTGGAGAAGAAAGAATAGTGTGGATAAAGCATATGTACATTTGATTAAGGATCTGAACATTAGCCAACCGCTGGGCTCTGTGTATAATCATACTTCCTATCATGCTAATTTATCTGCAAGGCTGGATCACAGATAGATAACTACTCCTAGGTTATCTTAATTCTTAAGATCTAGTCAAAGTCTTATCAGATCAAGCACATCGGCAATTTTGTTGCGAAAGAAATTGCAAGCTTATTATTTGTGCTATCGAACACAACATTTATCATTTATGCATTCACTGTCTTAGTCTTGCAATATAAGTCTCAATTTGATTTTCTACTAACTTAAAATTGTCAAAAAAAAGTTTACAGATCCCGAATTTTCGGAGAGCCTCTTCCAGATCCCCTTCCTCCATCCTCTTCCTCCTCCAGTCCCCTTCCCCCTCCCTCTTCCCCCCTCCATTCGTCGGACCCCCTCCTCCCTCCTAGAGCCTCCCTAAGCGCTGATTTGGGGGGGGGGAGGAGGTCGGACTCCTCCCTCCTCTTTTCCCCCACTATATTGTCTCCCATAATATCTAAACGACTCTCTCATAATATTCAAATGACAACCAACTTTCAATAATCAAGAAAACTAATTTTATTTGTTGTGGGGCGATGGTGGTCAAGCAAGTTCAAAGTTTGGACTCGTTTTTGACATATTCAGGTCAAATTGAGTGGGTGTCTGGGTCTCTCTCGTGTTAAGTGTTGGCTTTTTGGTCAAAACCAAGCTCCTCCTTTCCTTGCCTTTAGTCCCACATCGGTTGGGAGATGTGCGTTGTAAGTGGGATTAGCCCATATATACTCTAATCTTCTCTTCCCTTAAATGAACTGAAAATTGTTTTTCCCACATAACTCTTCCTCTCCTTCACTTCTTCCCTGCCAAATCTGGTACTTTTTCTCTTCCGTTCTGGGCAAGGCTAAGTTCGGGTCAATCTCTCGACGTTGTGTGCGACAGCGAGACGCCGGTGATACCGGGGGTTTTACCACTAGGAGCATCTGCGAAAAGTCTGCACATAAGACCGCGGATCAACTCTTAGGGCAGTGCGCTCCGCGCGACTTCCCCATAGGCCGGTAACTCTGTTCTTATTTATTTTAATTTGTTATCTTGGGTTGCAGAAAATCAAAGATTCGAGGGTAATTTATATAACATTCTAAGAGTTGATTCTGAATTTAGATTATACAAATTGCATTATTTTCCCCAATTTCAAAATTCCTTCTTTCAAAATTTTTATTGGGCTTCTGATAAATGAATTGCTCATATGAGATGAAGAAGAGGCAATTGAAGGGCGCTCGATTCAAGGTTGCAGCTCGAGTTGGGGTTAGTTTGATTTCTTCACTGTTTAATTTCTTTGCATTTCGTTCAGTTAGGATTGTGCATACACGATGTTTGATGTAATGACACTATAAGTTAGCATACAGAAAGGTTCACGAATTTTACATCAGCAAATGGGCACTCATGTATTTCTGTGCTAACAATATTTACTACTAATACCATCATCATCATCATCATTGTTGTTGATATTCCAGTTGATAAGGCATGAGAAGATAGATGACAACATGTGATTAAATATTCATGCAATTGGTTTGTATTCTGTTGCGTTTCATAAAGTGGGCATTCTTTGTTTGTTAAATACATGTAGTTTTTATCTACAGTTAAAGAAATAAGTGAAAGTTATGGATACATCCCTCATTTATCTGAGTTAATAAGTTTGACATGACATCCCTGTGTAGCAATTTTTAGTTGCTTTATTCTGAAGAGAAAAATAGTTTATTGCATGCCATGGCTAGAAGCGAATATTTGCCTTGATCGACCATGATCAGGATTTTATATATATATATATATATATGGGATTGAATTCACATCCCACTAATTCATACTCCGTCCCTTCCAAAATGTAAATCGTTTGCACTTTCCAACACAATGTCTAGACACTTTTATTCTCTCACTAATTTTTTTTTTTTTTTTTTTTTTTTGACCAAATTGCCAATTCTACCATTGAGAGCTTAATTTTAGAAAATAAACGTAATAACCAAATAAGAAGGTATTTTTGTAAGCACACTATTAATAAATTATATTAAGAGGGATCTTTATTTCCTAATACACTAATCTAGGTGTTTCTTAAAAAAAGTGTAACAACTTTAAATGACTTGCATTTTGGAACGGAGGGATTCTTCCTGTTTTTTGTTATCATGGATGACTAAATTAATCAAAATAGCAAGTTTCGCTGTGGCCAGGATTCGATCCTGGACCACCGAGAAGATAACCCAATACATTTAAGCTATTAATCAGAAATAGCTTAAAAGATAGCATAACCCTTTATTTTGTTGAAAATACCTCAGGTAATCTAATTCGGCTCGATCAATCATCCTATTCTAGTCACATTTGGTAAAACAAATGGCCTTTTATTATAAGCTTTGGATAATAACATACTGCCCACTTTAAAACATTACTTTATTCTACATATTTACTTTTAAGAGGCTATCTAATTGTTCCACAAAAAAAAAAAAAAAAAAAAAAAAAGAAAGAGAGAG
This sequence comes from Hemerocallis citrina, assembly GCA_017893485.1. Classification (NCBI taxonomy): domain Eukaryota; kingdom Viridiplantae; phylum Streptophyta; class Magnoliopsida; order Asparagales; family Asphodelaceae; genus Hemerocallis; species Hemerocallis citrina. The sequence continues at coordinate 19,763 of JACEHZ010000291.1, forward strand.
AGAGAGAGAGAATGGGGACCAGCTACTTTAAGTAATTTTTTTTTTTTAAAAAATAAAAAGAACTAGCTACTATATTATTGAAAAAAAATCTTAGTGAAAATGCATTGCACCATTCTTAGAACCCCGAACTATTGGACCACACTTTTAAATTTTGCCTTCTTTGGTAATCTTTAAAGTTTGCGCACTTCAATGCAAAGTAGTTATCAAGGCTTGGTCTATACATAGCTAGAAATCATATGGTAAACTTAGTACTTCAAGCTCTCAAAATCTATGTTGATCGAGTAATTAGTTTAAAAATCAACCTTTAGTTCTCCTTCTTCGAGTTCGACATGGATTGCTTGGCACTTCTTATATTGACCTTTAGTTTGCTAATTCTATGGGAGGATGTAGCAGGTAATTTTAATTTTGCACAGTCTGATACTTTTGTTATTCATGATATCTTGTTTTTATTGTTATACTTTATGTATATGGAACTGTCATGTTTGCAACCACCTGGTTTAGTTTGATAGTTTGATACTTCTGATGATCTTGCTTGCACTCATTGCTACCCGTACACTTGCAGTTTCTTATTGCTTGTATGAGGTTCTAAGCCATGCCAAGATTCAATTTCCTTGCAGTATATTTGAACTGCTTTATCTTAAATACTACTTTCCATTTAAACATTTTCTAAAGTGCAATGGGGAATGATTTAATTTGAAAAATAAAATAAAATTATATATTCCGTATTTAAACCCAAATTTGAAGTATACAGTCTTTTACTGATTGTTCTAAATATCTTGACTTCTCTCAAAATTGAAGTAAAAAAAAAAAAAAAAATCATACAATGGACAGAGTTTGCAATTGTATCCTCCCCTAAGTGAAATAAATGAATTTTAGAACTTGCCTGCATCTTCTCCCTATTGTGCAAGTTCAAATGAGTGTCTTTGCTACATATGTATGTATGTAATAAATAATGTTAATCTATGTAATCGAAATAAGCAAAATATGTGGAAAATGAAGGAAATATTATTGTTCTGTGGATTACATATGATAGTTTACAAATCTATACAGAATTTAGAATGTAAATACTATATTAACGTAATTTCTGAAACGAAAAACAGCTGAAAGAGAGGAGAGGTTCTGTCTTCATGAATTCTGAATCTGTAAAACAGCTAGTTGAGATATTAGCTTGACCGTCTTCAATAACAGTGTTGCTTTTTTATGCTATAGTATTAGCACTGATGAGAATATTTCCTGTTCCCAAGTCCTTCACCTGGATATTCTCGTACTATTGGATCCTAGAAAAACTTCTTATAGTCTTGTTTAGCTTAAAATAAGGAATCATGGGAGCATCCCTAAACAACTAGAAATTTGAAAAAGAAGAGACCCTTAGAAATGACAAATAGCACCAGCAAAACTGGTTCAACTTGACCAGTCCTAAAAATGAGGTCATAAATGGGAGATACAAAATCGCAGTTACTCCTGTTCCGGTGAATCATTCAAAGGTTAGGAGTTGTTGAGACTTGCCAAAACTATCATGTTCATTAGAGTAGTGAAGTGGCAGCTGGCTTCTGCCTGGATGTCGTAAGGTCGTTTAATATTTGCCTATGTTTGTGAACAGAAAGAAGTATATTTGACTTTCTTAGTTAAAACCTTTTATTAGTCTGACTGACATACTAAGTTGAGGACAATAGAGTTTTAATTACAACAGAAGATTTAGAATATTGAACATCAGCTGTGATCTTGTTTTTATATTAACTTTTTCGACCTTTGTTGCAAAATATTGAGAATGATCTATTACTTTCTGGTGGCTATATGGGTACTAGTTAATTAAGCACATGCAATTTCACATTCAGAAAAAAGACCGACTTCAGTTTGCTTTTATGTACACACACTAATTTAGTAATTTTATGAAAGAAATTAATGGATAAGAAATAAATACAATAAATAGAAAAGATAGGAGGTACGATCATACCAGCTCTAAGTTGCTGTTGGGAAACTTAGTAGATATACTAGTAACCCAAACCGGTCATATTGGTCAGCAATAGAAGGAGTATTTAGATATCTTAAGGGTACTATAGATTACAAACTTCATTATTCTAGACACCCTGATATCATAGAAGGTTACTCAGATAAAAACTGGGTAACTGACTCACATGTCGTGAAATCCACAACTGGATATATCTTTTCCTTAGGAGGTGCTGCAATCTCCTGGGGTTCATGTAAACAAACCATCTTAGCTAGAAGTACTATGGATTCTGAAATGATAGCTTTGGACACTACTTGTACAGAAGCTGAATGGCTTGGAAATTTGATTATGCATATACATGTTACTAATATTCCTGTTCCTGCTATTTCCATAAACTGTGATAATAAATCTGTTATAGAACAACTAAAGCATGATTCTGTGAATGCTAAGATGAACAGGTACCTGCAGCTGCACTTCAAGTCAATCAAGAGCCTATTAGGCAAATATGTGGTTCTTGACTATATAAAGTCAGAAAAGAACCTTGCAGACCACTTGACAAAGGGTTTGTCTAGGACGTTGATCCTAGAATCATCGAGGGGGATGGGGTTAAGCCCATAAGTAAGTCACCAGCAGTGGCAACCCAACCGAGTCTGACTGGAGATCCCAAGAAGCCGGTTCAATGGGTAGAAACAAACTGGACTTCGGTGACTTTTATGGAACACTGACTCAGAGATTAAATTCTCATAAATTAATGCCCAGGTGGCTGTACGAGGTTGTACAATGATATCCCATCCCTATGGTGACAGTGTTCCTGTGTGATCTGGTTAGGATGAGTTCTAAACTCTTAATAGGTCCAAACATTATTATGTAGGGTTGACTCCGATCACCAACCCTTTGAGGACCTACCTATATGAGAGGTCGTGAAGGCCGCGACTATGGGACAGGGCGATCCCAGACAACTCTCATGAATATGGAAAAAGAGCGCATGGCCATTCAAAAGCGCCACCCGATAGACCCAAGAACCTCTAGCGTACTATGTGTGCTATTTTCTGAATCTGAGTCAAGAAGTCTGATTCAAGGCATAGTCCATCAAGCACTTCTTCAGACAAAGACAATAGTCACTACGTGAGATTCAAGGCTGTAGTCCATCTCATTTATGCATAGTATACTCTTGCCCAGCACTTCTCCATCATTATTCTTTTGTTATCTCTGTTTTTCGGATCTTGGTTTTGGGGGGGGATTGTTGGCTTTTTGGTCAAAACCAAGCTCCTCCTTTCCTTGCTTTTAGTCCCACATCGGTTGGGAGATGTGCGTTGTAAGTGGAATTAGCCCATATATACTCTAATCTTCTCTTCCCTTAAATGAACTGAAAATTGTTTTTCCCACATAACTCTTCCTCTCCTTCACTTCTTCCCTGCCAAATCTGGTACTTTTTCTCTTCCGTTCTGGGCAAGGCTAAGTTCGGGTCAATCTCTCGACGTTGTGTGCGACAGCGAGACGCCGGTGATACCGGGGGTTTTACCACTAGGAGCATCTGCGAAAAGTCTGCACATAAGACTGCGGATCAACTCTTAGGGCAGTGCGCTCCGCGCGACTTCCCCATAGGCCGGTAACTCTGTTCTTATTTATTTTAATTTGTTATCTTGGGTTGCAGAAAATCAAAGATTCGAGGGTAATTTATATAACATTAAGGAGCTTGAAGTTGGTGTTTGTGTTATCGCTGGGGGTGATGGCGGTTGTGGTTACGAATGTCGGAGATGACAAACGGTGTACAAGCGAAGGGATGAGAGAATGAGCTCATTGTTTGACTTATTCATGTCAGATTTGGTTGACACATGAAACTTGTTTTGGCGAGATCAATCGACAAGGATGATTGTATTTTGTTATATTATTTGTTTGTTGGTTGGGGAGAATGAGTTTCATGGCCCAGTTGGGTTCCATAAACTTTATATATAAAAAAAATTGTTGTATATTCTGTTAAAATATTTTTAATGGAACGCGGAGGCTTTCAACACACTATTAACAATAAAAAAATAATAATAATAAAATGTTAAATTGTCTTAGTAGGTGAGGCTAATGACCAAGCTAACCCACACAAGTGGTGACCACATGCAATGGCTCTCAACCTCTTCAATCCCGTGATATAAGGTTTGCATGTCTTCCAGCTAAGCCGAAGGGCTAATTAAGTAAGGGTTAGGCAGTATATATGTCTCTTGAAGTGATTGGGGAGGACCCATATTCCCCTTCTGATAGAGAATGGAGAAGAAACCCCCCAACATACGAATAGAGATTTCTGACGCAATCTGAAACGAAGAGGACATGTATCGTAAATTAGTAATCTGATTCGTGAAATACGTTTTTCCAGTTTGAATTGTGTTATGCAGAAAGAAACTGTCTATTCCATACTCGATGGATAAGGATGTCTCTCTCGCGTAGCGTCTAGTGTTTTGATATGATTCGTATAAAATGAGAGATGCCTCATCATCTAGTAAAATAAAATTATGTTCCTTTTCTTGGCCCCTTGGAGGGACCCTTGACCCTTTGGAACCATCGAAGGTGGGTGGTGGCCTAATCTGTGGTGATGGCGTAGGGCTTGGTCCCTAATTGAATTGACAACTACTCCTAGAAAATGAAAAAAAAAAAATTTGATAATATAGAGTGGCCTTAGGAGTTAAGAGGCCATACAGTGACATAAAATCAAATCTATTATAGCTACTTGAAATTGAGCATATACCTTATCCTTGTAGGCTTGATTTGGTTCCAATCTTTGGGCCTGGACCAAACTAAACTATGGGTTTATATGACGGAAAATATATGAGAGAATTATAAAGATTTATAACCAGATTTACCTGTTGGTCATAATAATGTAACCTTGGCCTGCTTGATAAATGATTCCATGTTCATGTGCGAATTAGCAGTAAGAATTATCAAGAACCATGCAGATATTTGGAAAGAAAACTTAGCCTGTGGAATCGGATACACAGACAGAGCATGTATTGATGATATATATATATATGGACACGAATCCTAGTAAAACAAACTGGGCACACAAATCCTAGTAAAACGATAGAGATTCAGTAAGAGCTGAGTGCAATTTCTTAAGCATAATAGTTAATCGCTTCCCATGATAATTGATATTAAGCATGAATGCTGGCAATGAAGCAGCACAAATGACAGGCTCACCTTGATTCTTTTTCTTGATTGTTACCATCTTCATGTTTCACTTGATCATTGAAAGTTAATGGTCTTTCCTATTCTTTCCCCTGACCCCTCACGAAGAACGCAATGGAGTCGTAGACTGTCAAGTGAAATTCAATTCACGAAATAATTTGATCTATGGACATGATCGTTGTGGTAAAGGTTGTAATTACAGTTAGTGATCTGAGGTCAATCTGAAAAATCTTCAGGAATGAAACAAAATCAGAGGAATTGGTATGCAGCTGCCGAAAAATTTGTAAATGATGTTAAATATGAAATTAGGATTTATGCTTTAAGCGGCTATTGTTTTCCATAATACCGTAAATATGGATACATAGCATACTGCTCTAATAAGGAGTTACATATAGAATTCTAATATACCCAATGAGAATAGGTGAATAGACAAAATGAGTATCCTTTACAGAACATTCTCTTCTCTCGAGTTTTCACCTGCATAACTCAAGTCCTATTTCACAGTCGTCCCCGTTCTTGAATTCTCCATCTTTTAACGTAGAACTAGAGTTGTTTCAGGTAGGAAGTGTTCCAGAAAAAGATAGAAATGAGCTATGGAGGGTCTAACGATGGTTAAGTTGGAAAATTTTAACAGAGGGAAAAAAAGAAAAGTGAGTTTGTCATGTACATCTTTGGACACGTATATGCAAATATGGAATTGTGTGAGGCATAATTAAAATATTATATTTGTCAGGGATATGAATACAAAAGGCACCAAGTATTTATTTTCATGGTTCTTTCTTCCCCTTTTTTTCCGAAATAGGTTTTTTTAAAACTAATTTCCTTACTAAACTAATTCCAAAGACATCTTAAAAAATATTCTCCGGACGAAAGTGAGACCAATCAGAGATATCTGAAGACTTAGACAAAATTTTATAAACTACGACCTAAATATAATAGAGGCCATATAATAGAGGCCACAGTTGGGAACTGCAGCCTCAGTTATAATTTTTATAGCCATTTTGTATATGAAAAAATTCGACTAAGTCTTCACGTCTCTCTAGCCCAAATAGAAAATGAACAAAGACCGCAGTTGGGACCTGTAGCCTCGAAAAAAAATATTTCACAATCGAACAGATCGTAGTTCAGTGTTGCCGCTTACGATGACAGACCTATCTTACCTATCTTCAAAATTAGTTCCCAACCAGACCTATTTTATAAATTAGTTTAAAAAGTGACCTATTTTGGGAAAACAAATCTATTTATTCTCCTGTTTCCCCCAAAACATCAAAATTCCCGCCCAATCTCCCTCTCTAATGGAAGAAGAACCCATCGGCGACGGCAATGGCGACATCGAGATTGTAGAAAAGGACGACGAAGAAGAAGAGTTAGACGAGAGAGCAGAGATTCTCCGAGACCGGTTCCGACTATCCGTTATCTCCATTTCCGAATCCGAAGGTTCGTCATCTCCTCTTCTTCTTTCTCCCCCTTTTCAATCACACCATTGATTCACTTATCAAATCTTCCACTTTTTTACTGGAGCAGCTAAGAAGCAGGGAATGGAGATCGACAAGCCAGTTGTCGCTTGCATCGCCGACCTCACCTTCAAGTTCACAGGTGAGGGTTTAATCAAGAAATTGGGGGTTTTTTGGGTATGATTTCCTAATTAGGGTTTAGTTGTGAAATTTGGGGGGGTTTAGGGTATGAAGTCCAGAATTTATATTGAAAAGAAGTTGGGGACTTTTTTGACAATGTTATTGTAATTTGTTGTACTTTTTTCCTTGGGAAAAAAGAAAGTCGTCGCTAAAAGGGAGTGGATTAGGATAGAAGGATGTGGTGAACTCTTAGAAGCACGAGCACAAACACGATGTGTGAACACGACACACTGACATAGGGAAGATTCTGGAAAAACTACACTAGAATAGTTAGTGTTGTGTGAAGTATGTGCATCTGACACGTTGCTTATAGAAGGATCTGTACTTGAAAGGTTGAACCTTGTCAACAAACTAAGTTGCGAACCCAAAAGAATTTCTATTTGTGGTGGGGGATGAGTTGAATCTTTTTTTTTATAATTTTTTTATAATAAGGCTGGGAATTAGTTGATTTTCCACCTAATTGCTACACCATTAAAAGCAAGCAGGTCTTTAATATTAGACTAAGTTATGCATTAATTTGACGATTGGAGTTCACCCATTGAAGAGCATAACAAGTTATCAACCTTAGATGGATGACTCGACTAAGAGATGAATAATGAATTCCTACTTTGATATGAAGTCAAGAGTATAAGCACTTGGTTTTGCTAACTAGAAAGTCTGATACAGGTCTAGACTAGATGTCCAGATAGTAGATTCTAACATTCTATCGGCCAGTGTTATAATCTTGTGGAGTGTGTTCAGTGTGCAGGCATGTGACACCTACCGTGTATATTGATGACAATATACTATTTTTTGCTTTACCAATTTTAAGCAACATCTGAAAATTTCAGATGGCAATTATTATGCACATGGAGGGAATAAGGTATGATTTTAGGGACGTTTGGTAAGTGGGTTGGAGACCTGTTTGGAACAAGAGGATTGCGGGGAATGTGAGGGCAGGGGATATCATGATACTTGGGAATGTTCCATTCTGGTTTGGTATAACACATTGCATTCCTGAGAATCTATAATTATTGGTTGCATTTTCGGTATGCATTCATTTTCAGCTCTATTCATGAGGGGAATACAAAAATACCACACTTTTGGGGGACAATTAAATCCCCTCTAGGAGGGCAATGAGACATCTAAGGGAATCCAACGCTACTTCTGAATTTATACATGTTCTTAAGCCAAACCAAATAATCCACAAGGGGATCTTAAATCTTCGCACATTACAATGACCCCTTAGCAGCTAGCAATATGAAGAGAAAATTAGCAATTGGCGTAAAAGTCATTGTATGTTATTCAAGAGATTAATCTGTGTTCACCGATGGGCTCTTTTGATGTTTTTTTGTATGGCATATTGGTATTAGGAAACAATATAGATATGATTTTCCCCCATGAGTGACTGATATTCCTCTTCTTTTTTAGAATGAGAAAGGAGAAGCCAATTTTAGTTTGAGGGACTATTCTGCCTGAATTTCTGATTATGAGTGAAGTACCAGTTTTTAGGACCTCAAGATGCATACTGGTTTTTAGTAATTAAGTTCTGCACGAAGAATCATAGTAATTTGGGATAAATTTCTCAAATTCTTCATTGAAATGTAAAGAAGATGTATTTCTCCACATTTATCTGTTTTAAATGTTACTAGTCCAACAATGGATCTCTATGGTTGCAATGGGAAACGATAGGAGCAAGATACAGAGATTTGCTAAGGTTTTTTGACAGGGAATAAAAAACTAGAAGGATCTTCCTTACTCCAACTTGGGTCTATTTGTAGCTATAGCTCGATCCCTCCATGTCTTGCTAATTATCTCGGTCTGACATGGCATTTTGTTCAGCTGTAACTATAAGCTGGCTACTCTTGCTGATGTGGCTCGTTACATGTCTCTTCTTCTACTGTTTCCCAGATCTAGTATGAAATGCCAATATCATGCTTAGCATATATATGCATAATCATGATCTTGTCTCTATTACAGTAAATAGTTATTTCAGTCTTTCCATACATCTTTCTTCATATTTTCATGTGTAAGTTCTTGTTTTGGCAAAACAGAACAGTTGGCAAAGGACGTAGAATTGTTTGCCCAGCATGCTGGTCGAAAATCAATCAATATGGAAGATGTCATAATATCAGGTATGTAATAAAAATTATTCGTTAGTGAATGTTATTGCACCGTTAGCATCAGGGTCTTGCACTATTGCAGAACTAGCAAGTTAGGACACGAGTTCAGTGACAAGGACTAGAACCCACTAGAATCAAAGTATAAAAATACTTTATAAACATAAGAAGTGGCGTGTCAGATATTTGTAAAAGTGTAACCCGCACAGCACCACTGCAAATAGTGTCTATGCTTCATGGCTCAGAAGCAACTTCTATACAATTCAACTCTCTATAGAACTGTGAGAACCCTGCTTGAATGATTTTAATATGACTTGGAGCCACTGGTCATTTTCTTCTTATGAATTCATTATAACTTAATATGCATCTTTCCCTTTGATAAGTCAAATCTTAAAAACCTATTGGCTTACTATCAGCATATCTGTAACTTTGAAGAAGTGTGTATCTGTTGCTATCCGAGTATCCGGCCATCCTCGTGGAATGCATATGCTTAACTATGTCGCCCTTTAAATTTGAAACACTTCTTATTATTAGTCAGAATTTTAATCCAGTTTCAGTAATTTATTGGAACCGTAAAGAGCCGCTAAAACATGGTTCACACATAAAGCATAGTACACTAAATCCGGGTTCAAGTGTGCTGCATGAATGTAGCAGCAAAAACTTGGTAGAGAAAAGCATATGCACAGATCCTCATGTTTTTAATTTGCCAGTGCTGGAAATATGTCACTATTCAATATTGGTCATATAATTGGTCATATACTAGCGCACGTGTCAGGAAATCTAATTATGGATAATTCCGCATGCTCTGTAGCGCCCCGAGTTCCACACACTGGGAGTTCGTGACACTTACCCAGAATCTTTACTTCAATGAGTACATAACACAGAAATCACAGAAAATTAGAAACTTACATTACAGAAGGAAACTATATCTTCTACTTGGATGTTTTCCGCAGCTCGAGTCCCCTGCTCCACGATCAGCAATCCTGCAATGAGCAAATTGTGGGCACGTCAGTTGAATACAACTGACGCAATGCAGATGAAACCCGAAATCTCCAAAAATCCTCAACAATCAATATTTGATGCAGAAGAAAAATGTGAAAGTCAAATCACAAGTGTCGATGTATGTTATGATCTAGATTCTAATGCACAACTCATATGTACATCATGCTCTTAATTTAATGCAAACTTGATTTGAAAACGTATGCATTGCATATTACATACTTCCCCAATCGAGTTTGTATTCTCCAGATAATAGGGTTTAATTTCTCGCTATGCATTCTACTGTTATACTCTTTTCTGTTTCTGGCATTCATCTAGTGACTGGTAGAGTCTGCAACACATGTGATCCATTCCGCTCCTGCAGTCGGATCATGGTCCTTCTTCACTCCGAACGGCAATGATCACTTTGTTCGTTCAGATCATGGTCCTTCTCTACTCCGACAGGATCGTGGTCCCTCTCCATTTCCGATTAGGCCGGTGATCATCAGTTCTGCCGGAATCATGGTCCTTCTTCATTCCTGACCCTACCAAAGTTATCATGAACATAAGGCGAATTGATAGGGTCACTCCAATTCCGCCCAGAGATTTAGAGTTTCACTCTTGCTCTTTGTTCGTATTGATAACCCAGAACATAGACGGAAACTTAAGAGTCCATCTCCTAAGTTTCGATAGGATTTGTGACTTACGTATGCATCTCGTTCTTATCACTGAATTTCAGAAATTAACAGTAGAGATCACGCCGCACGTGTCCCAGACGAGATGACGCCGCACGTGTCCCCTTGACAGGTGAGTACACGCCCAACTAGTGTCTGTCCTTGCCAATTATTTATTTTGGACAAAAACTAACTTGCACAACCCACAAGCACAACACTACTATTTAGGACAACAAACTTATATGTACTACTAAGTCTTTCTTCATTGTATAAACATTCTTTTGTGTATATTAATGAACATCTTTCATACATATTTCTTAACTACTTTTTTATATTATGTCGTTTAAACAAGTACAAGTGTGAACTTGTATTCATGAAACAACCGAATACTCATTTACTCAATTTCAAAATTGTGTAATTATCTATACAAACATATCTTTTCTTTCCTTTCTACTTTGTTCCTTTTTCATTTCCTTTGTTTCCTAAGGCTGGCAATTGTAAATATACACACAAGCATGTATATAAAATCATCGTAATTTATTAACACTTTAATCTACAATAGTTTTTAATCCACTAACAATTACTACAACAAATTTCTATAACAGAATCCTTAACACTTTAATACTTTTCAGTCACTACTATTAATGATTACAACCGATAACAATTCAAGCTATCAATTTTAATTCATCAAGCAATCTATACCATCTACCAAAACAATCTATTATCAACAATTTTCTTTTTGCTACAAATAAATTACTACACAATCATGTCAGTAAACTACTACACAATTATTTAAATATAAATAACAAACAAATAACAAACAAACAAAAATAATAATAATACATGAGGTATGAAGAATACCCACTTTGATTTGGTGAAAAAGTCTTCAATCGCCTTCTCCTCCTTGCTTCTTCTTGCTCCAAGCCAATAGTAGTAGTATAAAGTAGTATTGTAGTAGTAGTAGTAGTAGGTAGTAGTAGAAGTAGTAGTAAATAGCAACAGTAGCAGTGGCAGTAGTAGTAAAACAGCAGTAGTAGTACAAGTAAACAGCAGTAGTAGAAGTAGGAGACAGCAATAGTAGTAGTGAAGTAGTAAGCAGTGGTGGTAGTAATAGTCAGCAGTAGTAATAGTACAAGTAAACAGCAGTAGTAGAAGTAGGAGAAAACAGTAGTAGTAGTGAAATAGTAAGCAGTGGTAGTAGAAATAGTACAAGTAAACAGCAGTAGTAGAAGTTAGAGACAGCAATAGTAGTAGTGAAGTAGTAATAGTCAGCAGTAGTAATAGTACAAGTAGTAGTAAGCAGTAGGGGTAGTAATAGTAATAAACAACAGTAGTAGTAGTAGTAGAAGTAATCAGTAGTACAAGTAGTAATAGGAGTAGTAATAGATGAAGTAGTAGCAGCAGTAGCAAACAGCAATAACAACAGTAGTAAACAGCAGTAGAAGTAGTGGAAGATAGCAGTAGAAGTAGTAGTATTAGGTAGTAACAGCAGTAGAAGTAGTAGTATTAGTAGTAGTAGAAGTAGTAGTAGTAATAGGTAAATATATAGAGAAAGGGGGGTGGGGCTGTCGGCCAGCAAAGAGAAAAGAGAGGTGTGGAATTCTCTAGGTGCTTAGGTGTCCTCAACTTTTACACTTAACCCCTCAAACTTTATTTAATTCCACTTACCTCCATAAATAACCTTATTGGATTGGACTTTAAGAAAAGAAAGTGTTGGGCTTTTTAAGAAAGAAAAAGTTAAACATATGGATATGTTAAAAAAATAAACATAGAAATAAAAATAGAAAATAACAATGTCAATGCACAGGTATCTATATAATAAATTACAAAGAAAGCTATCAAGTGGCTCACAATCAATCCCCCCCAAAATCAAAGGCCCATATCAAATCTCACAAAACACATTTTCCCTCCAAAATTTCAAACCCCAAAATCAATTTTCCCCCTTAAAAAACTCATTACTTTATTACTATCTCTCTCTTCTCTCTTTACTTTTTCATATTTCTTTCTTTCTCTCTCTCTCTATATATCTCTCTCTCATTCTTTCTTTATTTACTTAGAAATTTTGATTTTAAGATTTCGGTTTTGTAAAATTTTAGAATTTTGAATAGCAAATATCTCTTCAACAATTAAATTTCATTATTTTCCACACTTAAAGTTCTAAGAAGTTAGATTTTATACCCCCATTTATAATTATTTTTCAACATATACTAATGGAAATATAGACTTTTATTTATAACTAATTATTATCATACTATTCAAATTTGAGCTACATAATTATTGTTTTACGGTTTACATGGCTTTTCGTGTTTTGTATCATTCCGAAGACGTGCCGTAGGCACGTGCCCACGGGCAAATCTAGTATATATATATAACAATGCATATATATTTTTATTGTAAGAAAAGTAGTACTTAACAGGGATATTACATGCTCGATCAATCATATTCATTTTGTCACCTTTGCCTTTTTGTTTATTATGGAAATGAATTTCATTTGCTCTATGTTTTATCTGATTCTATGCCTTAAGAGTTGAAATTTAATTTCTTAAAAATTTGTGGAGTCTAGGACTCTTGATTTTTTTTTTTAGTTTAGTTTTGGTTTTGTTTAGTTTTGTTTAGTTTTTGTTGAGATAATTCTCTATGAGAGTTTCGAGGAGGTTGTCCCTTAATAGCGATGGGTAGTCCCTAGTGGCGTTGTTTATAATTTTCTTTCCAGAATGAACAATACCAAGCAATTATTCATAACACATTATAGAATGATGATTATGATTGTCATTTGGAAATGCCAATCAATTGGACATTGCCTTGGCATCATATAATGGGGAGTACTATTAATATTATTATCTATGAACTGAAACAAACAAAAGTACCCATCGTGGGCATGGAAAAAAAATAAAATATTTACTGATCAAATGGGAACACCATCGATGCATATGATCGAGGAAGTGAGACCCTAATCCTTCATTAAATCGTTAAAGCCAATTAGTCAAGGAACAGAAGTCCAACAATGTATAAAGAAATTGTAAGGGAAGAAATAATCATTAATCAGAGTATACAATATACAAAACATGTGACTTATCCTTTTAATTATCTAGTTCTCTTCAGAAAGTTCACGGACGCTAAACATGATGGCATTAATTGACACCAGGTATATAGCTAGATAAACTTTGCCTGTCTTTTGTAGAGCCTTTTGCTCCATATTCGATCTTGTTTTGATCGGGAAAGGACTTCTGTCTATTAGTTGATTTTTGTATCCTACAAAGTTGATTTCCATTTACAGACATTTTTTTCATGATGTAAAATTTCATATTTACTAACTGTGAAAGTGAAAATTTTGGTTATCAGCACACAGGAATGAGCACTTGGTTGGCTTGCTTAGATCATTTGCCCAAGAGCTTAAAGGGAAGGAGCCAGCAACTGAGAAGAAGAGGAAGAGATGTTTAAAAAAGGATGACAAATCAATCCCCAGCTAACAATAATTTCTACTTTTCGGTTGTTTGAGTTGATCACTTTCCTCTTAGTGTTTCCAAATTAATGACCCATAAATTATGTATGTACCTCCCAATTGGGCATATAATATAATGATGGGCATCGATATCTTATGATAGCGATGTTGATATGCGTATCCTTTCATTATTTTCTAAGTTGTGTACTATTTTTTCCCCAGAATGTCCACAATGTGCGCCACAATGCAAGATGCAATATATTACTTCTACTCATTTCAGAATCATATGGTTGGTTCTTATATGCACCAACCCCACCAGTACATCATTAGTTTCTCTTTTCCCTCTTCATCACTTCTTTCCGTGTTTTTACTTTCGGGCACTTGCATTATATATTTGTATTGTATACATGTTCTCGTTTACAGACACTTCAAAACATACTTTATGACTTATTGTAGTTTTAACATGAATACTAAAGGAAAGTGACAGAATTGATATCGCTAATACTAGACATTAACTTTGCACATGCATAGCATTTGATGATTTTGATGGATTCCGAAAATTCATGTACATGTGTTTGGTACTTAACAGTAAAGTTATAAATTCATGTACATGTGTTTGGTACTCAACGAATGCGAGAACGAATGGTTCTGTTATGCGTGCAAGGGTTATGGTTACATTTCCACCGCCTACAATAAAAAGAGATCGACGGCGAAATCCCCTACAAACTCGGGTTCAGTTCCGAAGCTACCCTCCAAGGCGGAGACGCACCATAGCACAACTGAAGAAGGTGCGGCGGGGGCGAGGTTGGTAATAAAAGCGAATATTACTCCTACACTAATAATGGCAGAGTTCGAGAGAAGATACTCGTATTGCATCATGATTAAGGCTCATATAGGGCACCCTACAGTCTCAGATATCGGATTGTTATTGACGAGTAATACGAGGAGTTCGATAGCCTGAAAATGGGAGCCGCAACAGCTCTCTCAGAATTGTTTCGTCGCACACTGTCAAAGTGAAGAAAGAGTGTAAGAGCTTCTCCAATTAAGAGGATTAGAGGGCTAAAATAGACAAGAGTTCTTCATCACGTTTTCACGGTGGTCGAGGAAGGTGGGGGCGATGAAGATGGAGGATTTGCTGTCGATGTGGGTGAGACTTTATAACCTACCATTCTACGTTTGGGTTAAGTCGGCGTTTCAGAATCTCGTGAGGAGCTTTGGTTTTTTAATTGAGATCGATAAAAGTACTATTGTTCATAGCAGAAGGGATTTCACCAGAATTAGAATCGGTATTCAAGCGAAGGTGGAAATTCCGTCTTCTATTCAAGCGGAGTTTGAGGGAGAGATTTACGATGTTAAAGTGGTGACGGAATTAAAAAGAGGGTCTCGTTTCATGGCGAATGGGAGGAGGAAGCGTCGCCACAGTCTGAAGACTCAGAGTGTCGAGAGGTAGAAGACGACGGTCATCCGTTGGATCTCCAGCGATTAGATCATGACCCTTCATTAAAGAAACAGATTGCAGATGATCATGAACAGCCAGATCGTAAAGAGCGGATTTCGGAGGGCCCCTCTCGAGTTGTTGGCACTACACAGCTGGCAGGTGACGTGGAAGTCCAAAGCAGTGAGGAGGCGCAGCATATCACGCCTCACAACGGTCAAATCAAGAGTGCACATCAAGTCAAGCCTCACAACGGTCACATCATGAACAATCAATTCTGCAGAAAAGGCACAACTTTACGCGAGACTGAAGTGATTCAGGTAGCGCCGCTCGTGGGTCTAATCGAGGGGGACGGGTCCACTGTTAACTCGTCGCATCGTCATCTCAATGGGGAACAGGAGCAAGGGGGTATTCTCAAGAGGAATAATGAAGATTTAAAACACTCAACGGTGATTTCTAGGAGTCTAAGTTGCATTAATGAGATGACTAGAGAGGACTTAAATGAATCTGTCAAGAGAGCAGTTATAAAGGCTATCAAAGGGTTTAATGGGAGAGGTGAGGAGCAGATTTCGGGATCAAACGACTTGCTAGATCCTGAGCAGCTATCAATTGGGGCACAGGCTCAAGACCTGCCTATAGTTCCTCTCAACGGGTTAAATAATGAGGCCCTAAACGATGCAGAGATTCAGAGGTTGCAGGAAGAAGAAGATCACATCAGGGAGGAGGTACAGAGGATTCATTTGCAAGATTCTCATCAAGAAGTCTACTCTAAGGAGTTGGTCTCTAGCGATGGAAGAGGGGAGAGAATCGGAGGTCTAGATGGAGTGGGCGAGGATTCACAGATATCGGACTATGACACGGATAAATTGGAAACAAGGGATCTTGCAGGAGGAGAAACTGAAAGTAGGCAGACAATTGAATACAAGAGGAAGAGCAAAAGGCAACTCGACAAATGGGGCGAACAGGGACCAAGTGAGGAAGATCTGATCCGAGTAGCGGCCAAGGCAAAAGACCCGATTTCAGCATGTGGAGGTATTTCTACTTATAATTTGTCAATTTTGACTTATATTTCTGATGATACTTTGATTTATTATGCGGGTCTCCTCGATCTAGCCACAGGTTCCAGTATAGCGGAACAGCGTCAGACAGTGAATGCCTTAAGAGGAAATAATGGTAGATTATTACTCTAACTGGGTAGTGGAGCTAGATAGAATCTAGATGGAGAGTTGGGTGGTAAAATCGTTAGTTATGTTATACATCTTTTGGAACATTAGGGGTATGAGGCAGGGCTCGAAGAGTAGGTTAATTAACAAAACGATTTCTAAGTTTAACCTGTCAATCTGCGCAATTCAAGAAACTAGAATAAAGAATCCTAGGGGGGAGGACTTTGAGAAGATTATATCACTTAGAGGATTTCATTGGCGATTCAAATCGGCTCTAGGATTTTCAGGGGGGATAGCTCTAGGAGTCGACTCGGACAAGTTTGAAATTACTGACGAGTTGATTGGGACGTTCACAGTATCCGTTAGAATTATGCGGCGAAGCGATGATTGGAGTCACGTTGTCACATCAGTTTATGGACCATACGATTCAAGAAGACGAGATCAACTGTGGGATGAATTGAGAACAATCAAAGAACGTTGGGCGGGACCATGGGTGATTGGTGGAGACTTCAATATTACCAGATTTTGGCACGAACACAAAGGAAGAGGAGCGAGCAGTCAAGGCAGACTCTCTTTCAACTCCATCATAGACCACCTGCAGCTCATGGAACTAGATTCATTCGATAGAAGATTTACATGGACGAATATGCAATAGAGTCCGATCCTTGCGAAACTAGATAGGTTCTCGTATCCACGGAGTGGGAGGAGATTTTCCCACTGGCATCGGTAAGAACCATCACCAGATATACCTCGAATCACACCTCATTAGCTCTACACTGCGGTGACGGACAAAGAAAGGACCGAAGTCCATTCCGCTTTGAGAAAGCGTGGACAGTGCACGAGAACATGCGACAGATTATTGAAGACTCCTGGGGCGCAAATACTGACGAATCAAACGCTATAGGAAATTGGATCACGAAGACTAGGAGGTTGCAGAAGAGGCTAAAGGACTGGGCGAGACAAGAGTTTGGCGAGATCTAACGAAAGGTGGAGGAGTTGGGGGAAAGAATTAGGGAACTTGAAACGGCAGAGGAGGGAAGAGATTTATTGAGTTTAGAGGTGGAGGAGCTGACAAATAGCAGTTTAAAAATACATTAGTTTGCCAAGATGGAGGAGTATTATTGGAAACAACGATCCAGGATCCAGTGGCTTAAGAAGGAGGATGCGAACACAACGTTCTTCCATAAAGTTGCTAACGGAAGAAAGAGGCAAAATAAGATCATTGGTATTAAGGTGGGGGATAGGTGGACTGAGGACGAACGGGAAATCAGAAGACATCTAGAAGGCAAATTCAAAGAGCTGGTAGGCCAAACAAATAGTCATAGATGCAGGCTTTAGCAAGACTTTTGGGAAGACAATAGATTAGACGGTAGCAATGGAATAGAGGGAGAATTCTCAGAGGAAGAGGTTTTTCAAGCAATCAAGAACTTAGGACAAGACAAAGCTCCGGAACCCGACGGATTTCCGATCTTTTTCTATAGGCTATACTGGAAAATCATCAAAACTGATCTGATGGAAATTTTCAAAGATTTTCATGCAGTAACCTCAGATATCGACAGACTGAACTATGCAAACGTCGTACTTATCCCAAAAAAGGGAGACTCCAGGAAAAGTGAGGACTTCAGACCGATTAGCCTTTTAAACGGATCTTTTAAAATCATCACAAAGGTTCTAGCTAATAGATTATCCCCTCACCTTAACGATGTAGTCGGCGAGACGCAGAGCGATTTCATCAAAGGAAAGGACATTATGGACAGCGTTGCCTCATGTCATGAGATAGTTTATAGAGGAAGTAAAGAGAATTCAGATGGATTCCTTCTGAAACTAGATTTTGAAAAAGCATACGACTCAGTGGAGTGGGATTGCGTGGACGAGGTTATGCAATTGAAGGGGTTCGGGGATAAATGGAGAGCTTGGATTATGAAATGCGTTAGGGGGGGGGATCATTTATATAAATCAGTGGCAATACAGGAAAGGAAATCAAATGTCGGAGAGGTCTTCGGCAGGGTGATCCATTATCTACACTTATTTTCGCCTTATTGGCAGATGGGGTATAGCAGAAATGTTCAAAAGGGGTTCAGCAGAACGGATTATCTCGGGAGTCCGAATAAAAGGGATTAAGGAGGGTATCTCGATACTACAATACGCGGACGACACTATTATCGTCGGGGAGGCAAATGGGGAGGAAGTCTTCGTTATCTCTCTAGTTTTGAGATGTATACAAACACGTTCGGGTCTGAAAGTCAATTTCACGAAAAGTGTTACTCCTCTCAGCGAAAATCTATCCACTTCGATTAGCATTATCAAGAATATGTTGGGTTGCAAGGTGGCTAGTTACCCGATTACGTATCTAGGGACGCCCATCGGACCAGGGGCGTTAAGGAAAGAAGATTGGCAACCTTTAATAGAGAAAGTGGAAAGGAAACTGGCAGGATGGAAGGGACGGTTCCTCTCACTTAGAGGGAGGATCACTCTGCTCAACTCGGCTCTTAGTAGCCTCCCCATGTATCTCATGTCTATTTACGAGCTCCCGAAGTGGGTTGTCAACAGGATCGACAAGAGTAGAAGAAGGTTCCTCTGGAAAGGAGCGGACGAAAATAACAAGGGATTCCATTTGGTAAATTGGGGAAGGGTATGTAAAAGGAAAGAATTCGGGGATTTAGGTGTCCTTAACCTTAGAGATATGAACCGAGCGATGATGAGCAAGTGGTGGTGGAAGCTTAATAGGAGAAGAAAAAGCTGGTGGGCAGCTTCATTTAGATCATATCGGAAAAGGAAAAAATTTAGATTTTGAGGAAGAAGTCCATGTTGATTCTTGATTTTGATGATCACAACACACTGCAACATGTGTCTATGTTATACAGCTAACATTGCAGGTTGCACATACAAAAGATTATTTCAGCTGAACAAATGAACAAGCTCAAAGGCTACAGACAAAGACTTCACTCAAGACAAGACTCAAAACAAGACTCAAGACTCAAATCAAGACTCAAGACCTCAAGCTCAAATGTGTCAAGTTATTATGTCTTGTAAAACATTGTATTTTACTTTTGTTGAGTCTTAGTCTGATCGTAAAGCCTTGTCACGCACACATACACTCACAAAATTCATAATGTGTGTTTTTCAAAAACTCCAAAAGAGTCAAAACAGTTTGAAGTAATTTAACTGTTGAGTACCAGTCGACTGATACCTCTGACAGTCGACTGATAGTACAAAACTATTTTAAATTTATTCAAACTCTGACCAGTCGACTCATATGGCAACCCAGTCGACTGTTCGAGTGCTTTTGACCGTTTTCTGTTTTCAAAATTGATTTTTCAAAAGCAACAGCTCTTAGATCCGTTGGTTGACAGTTGGAATAACTGTCTCCTAACGTTCAGGAGATCTAACTCTATAAAAAAGAGTTCAGATCTCACTGAAAAGATCTAACAACATTTTTACAACAATTTTTGAGATACCGAGCACTCTTTGAGAAAATTCTAAGTGAAAAATTTGAGAAAAAGCTTTCAAGTTCAAATCCTTTGGTTCTCTACACTCAGTCCAGTATAGCAACGATTTCGCTCTGGACTGGGTATAGAAGTTGTAACACCCCGAATTTCAAATGAGGATAAATTCGAGATTTCACAGGATCTTTACTTCACTTCGTACAATTTTACAAGGAAATTTTTAAAACTTTTTCAATAGTACATCAGAGTTCAATTACAACTTGGTTTTACACAGCGGAAGAATGAAATTTACAATAAAACATTTACAACATCTTTAGAATAAAACAGCACCAGCATATCCACTTTATAGCTTCATGAATAGTCTTTTACCTGCAGGTCAATCTGTAGGCACGTCAGTCACTTACAACTGACGAAATGTTATACACGGCTATCCTCTCTATACCGGGAATAGTATAACAATCTCATACTTTAACAAATCACAAAAAGAGATTGAATGAACAAGTGTCAAGGTAATTATTCTAAACATAAGTGTATGTCATGCCTTAATGCCTAATGCACACAATTCTACACTAGGATGACACTAATGCACACTTGTTCAGATTCTATGCATCCCATACTACATAGGTCCGAGGGCAAGCGCCTACGTACTCCACATTGAAGGGTTCGATCCCTCGCCATGAGACTACCCAGTAATAAAACAAGTTTTAGAGTTATTTCACAGATACGGATCTCAGCCTCCCTGGCTAGCCTCCCTGGCTTATATTAACAGATCCCAGCCTCCCTGGCTATTATATCGTGATGATAATCCCATAAATGCCCTTCTAGCCCAAGTATATACATATTCTTTGGAGTATGGTAAATATCCGTCGACTACCCTAAGTCCCGGATAAAATACAGTCCATCTCCTATGGGGCAACCACAGTCCACCAACTGGGTCTATAGCCACGGAGATCCACCGCCGACTATATAGAAGCACCCATTTACGTTTGCACAAGTTTATCACATCTTCACTTAAGTGCCTAATTATTCTTAAGTTCAAGACATGAATGATTTCCACTCATAGAATTAGTTTTACCTCCTACCGGACTTAATCAACAAATATGAGATCGCCCCACGAAAATATCTCAAAATCATATCAATCCTTTCTTTCATTTTTGCCGGTAACCGAAGTCTTACTAATTCTTAATCATAATCTTTCAGGTACATGAAACATGGGTACACATACCCCTTAATAATCATATCTTAAACTTATTATATTCTTATCTCTAACTTATCCATAATCTAATCAATGTCTCATTTTTGCATTACCCATGATTCATTCATTCATTCATAATTTCCCATAAAAACAAATAATCCTTTTTCATGAACAAAATTTTCATCCATTATCATTCTTTTTAACAACTTAGGCACATATTCATAATCAACTTATTCATTCAAAATCTTTATAAGCAAAATATTTTCTTTCAAGTACGCAACTTCATCACATGAAATTTTATCAACAAATTCAAACTCTCACAATATCTCAACTCAATTTAAAACATTCTTTACACAAATAAGAGTATAATTTTCTTCAAGAAAAATCACTTCACAAACTACTACTTTACTCTTCTTAATAAAATAAAGGTCTATAATAGAATTTTGAAGTCAATAATAATGTTAAAATTACTCAGTTTCGGAAAATATGATAATGGACTAACTTTGGTAAATATTTTCAAAAGTGGACCAGTTGGGTAAATATTTTCCACGGTGGACCAGTTTCGGAAATTATTTTCTTTTTACCCTTTTCATTATCATGTCTTCACTTAGATATTTCCATGTCTCTAGCCATCCACAATTTGATCTATATCTCATTTGGCATCAATCATAATTCTCTTTTAATCCATTCATGAATCAACAACAATAGCAATTTCATTTGCAAATTTTAAACTCATGAAGTCTTTCCAATTAATCAAATACAAATAATTCACAACTTAATCAATGTTCTATTCATAATTCACTTATTCTCAATTCTTTCCAACAAGAATTCTATTCATGCATTCATCTAATTTAAACTCATTAACAATTTGAATACACATAGAAATCTAGAATTTCACATTCATCATAATTGCATAATCTCAACAAGAGAAACTAATTCTCACATCAAAGTCTTTTTTTAAAAAAATTCATATTCTTAAAAATAATTAACTTAAGAACAAAATTTCATTCTATCTTCAAATATCTCTTTTACTTCTCAAATATACTTGAAAAATTCTACAACTATTTTTACTATATTCTATTTCATTTTATAAGAGTATTAGAATTTTTTCCCAAATTTAATTTGCATTTAAACTCATTAAGAAGTCTCAACAATCTTCCTACAAATTATACATTTCGACAATTATAATCATGAGTACTAGTATGGTTTGTGACAGTAATTCATTTTATTATTTTTAACTATCGTGATGGAAAATTGTTCTCTTAGTCATAACAATATTTCTACCATTCATAAACACAATATATTTATCCCATCACATTTTACTTTATTTATCAAAATTAGCATGTTTGTACTACAAAATCAACCACTAACACAATATTAATCTTTCTTTCTTATTCATGACCCTAGAACATAAAACAACATTTTTCAACAAATTTTCCATACAAAAGAATACATTTTTAACATGCATAACATTTTACAAGCATTCTAACATGATCTATGGTATTAGCTCTTTAGTCAAAATCTCCTATTATTTGTTTAATCATAACAATATTGTTTTCATTCATAGCATGTAACACTAACATGAAATCTTAACTACATATCAAAACAAAATGCTCATATTTTGTCACTAGCATGCATAGTTCTAAATTAGAAAGCATGAGAACCCACCTTTTGTTTGAAGGTTGAAAACTACAAATGAATGGCTTCTTCTTGCTCCTAGCAACTCCTAATCCTCTTCTCCTCCTAGCAAATGCTCCAAGCAAGAGATCCTCCAAGCACAATAACTCTCTTTCTTTTATTCTTCTCTTTCTCTTATTTATTTTATTTTTGGTGTGAAAAAGAATGAGAAATGGGTTGCTATTTATAGGACAATGCTAGGGACTACATTGCAAAATCTCCCACCTAATAACTTCTCATTTTAATTCTCTTTTTAATTCTCACCTCTTCATATTTTTAACTCCTAAAACTCCCAACCTCTCATCTCCCCACTCTCCATGAACTTAACCACTCCATTAATCCCCTCCCCTAGCCCACAAAATGGTCCAAATACATTTGTGTGTGCATGCATACATGCACAAACAAATATGAACACATTTCTATAACTCAAAAATGTGTACTAATATTGTAACTTGTCATGTATAACTTAATTTGTGATTTTAATAATGGGCTTGCTACATGGGCTCATTTCTAATTAATTAGTTTGATTATCTAGTGGGCTTGCTACATGGGCTCATTTTATTCAACTAATTTAATTATCCTAGTGGGCTCTCTTTTTAATTAGTCTATTGGGCTAGAATTTAACTTTAAGTCCATGGATCAAAAGAAAGGCTAAATAAAACTAATGCATGCTAAAAATAGTAAAATGAGAGTAGCAAAATGAGAATAAAAATTTGCACGTGCACCATACGTGCAAAAATTGAAAAATGCATTTTAATCAAAACAAAGGGAAAATAAATTTTCCTTTTATAAAATAGATTTAAATACATAAGAATAAATAATTTAAACCTATAGAAAATATTATACATAGTGGTGGAAACACGTGCATCAAAAACACGTAAAAAGCACGTAAATCCCAGGGATTGAAATATTATATTTTAGTTGACTGAAATCAATACGGAAAATGTATAAATAGTACGAATCCAAAATATGTAATGAAATACATTACAAAATATACGTGCGTAACACCCAGGGGCAAAATTGTAATTTCAATTTTGCGGGGTGTTACACTCTCCCCCCCTTAGAGTAGTTCCGTCCCCGGAACTCACTAGGGTAAAGATTGTATTTTGTACATGTCACAGAAAATATTTGTATTTAGAAAACTGCAACTTTAGGAAAAATAAATGGGTATGAGACTTAGTTGAACATAAAATGACTTTGTATACCAAAAAATAGTTTGTAAGGTAACTATAATAATTATACACACAATTTGAAAAAAATAGAAAGCATACGTTGAAATACTTTGTGAATATACAAAATTTTGTAATAATTTATAACATTAAGACAAAATAGTGTAAAGCACATACACGAGATGAAAACACAATTGAAAACAATAATTATATAGTACAGCAAATTAGGACAATAGACATAAACAAGTATATGCAAAAATATTAATGTAGTAATTAGATGATGGTAAAATGATATGTATAATAAGAATATTGAAATATATAATATATATAGAAATCATTGGGAGAATATATGTAATAACTAAGAGTGTAAAGACAGTTAAAATTTGAGAAAAGAAAATGTATAAATAGTGAGTATATGCATTATATTAAAGAAGTGTAAAATTATAAAAGTATTGAATAGTGATTAAAAAATGAATTTATCAAAACAAATATGAAATAATAGTACCGAATGTAAACAAACAAAGCAATAGTAGGTCACATTTATATAGGTAGAAAATTTCAATTTAGTTTAAAATATATAGGATAAGGTAATGTAGTATCACAGAAATCAAAATCTTATAAAATGAGTGAACATGAGAAAATTTCATAAGAAAAATCCAAAATAATAAATGAAGAATTTAGTGGTTGTGATATTGATTTAATAAACGGCAATTTAAAACTCGACAAAATAGTAGATATAAATGGGTAAACATAAAGTGACACAAATACATGAAAGGCGAAATTCTAAGTTTGAAAAACAAGTTAAAAATATCAAGACTAAGGAAGATAGACAAATAATAAATATTCAAATGATTTAATAACATAAGAAAATATTTATTAAAAATTTATATATTGAATATGGAGAAAGTACCATGATAATGATCTACAAAAATAATTTAAGAGAGAAGTGTGTAAGGTATCATGAATGACGGTCCAAGCCAACCACGCTTTCACTGCGCCACTCTGATACCCAGGAGAAGATGTGCTCGCATACACTCTCATATTAATGTATACGAGGAGAACATCATGAATGAAATTGAACGCAAGTTCAATAACAACTTCATTCACGACTCCAGCCATCCAAAAGAAAGAGAAAACATCAGTGCATAGAGCAACACAAATGTAAATCACTTACATTTAAGTCTCTATAGACTGAAACTCACACTCTAGTGTCTGCAGGAATAATATTGTAACTACTCAATAAGGTGTCACGGGTTCTAGACTATAGTTAATGATCTTACTACTCTTCCTAAACAAATCTTTAGTCTATCAAGTTCTGATTTACTTGGGTTAGCTGTAGGAGTCGGTTCCCAGCTAGCGGTGGTCCGAAGACGCTTAAATACCGTGTCGCTTAGGGCTGTTTACACCCGGTTGACAGAAGGACTCCTTTAGCTTGTTCCCAAATTTATCGTCCCTTTTTATCGTTCCTTATAAACTTGTACTACTTGTGAAGCATGCTCTGATACCATCTGTAACACCCCGAATTTCAAATGAGGATAAATTCGAGATTTCACAGGATCTTTACTTCACTTCGTACAATTTTACAAGGAAATTTTTAAAACTTTTTCAATAGTACATCAGAGTTCAATTACAACTTGGTTTTACACAGCGGAAGAATGAAATTTACAATAAAACATTTACAACATCTTTAGAATAAAACAGCACCAGCATATCCACTTTATAGCTTCATGAATAGTCTTTTACCTGCAGGTCAATCTGTAGGCACGTCAGTCACTTACAACTGACGAAATGTTATACACGGCTATCCTCTCTATACCGGGAATAGTTTAACAATCTCATACTTTAACAAATCACAAAAAGAGATTGAATGAACAAGTGTCAAGGTAATTATTCTAAACATAAGTGTATGTCATGCCTTAATGCCTAATGCACACAATTCTACACTAGGATGACACTAATGCACACTTGTTCAGATTCTATGCATCCCATACTACATAGGTCCGAGGGCAAGCGTCTACGTACTCCACATTGAAGGGTTCGATCCCTCGCCATGAGACTACCCAGTAATAAAACAAGTTTTAGAGTTATTTCACAGATACGGATCTCAGCCTCCCTGGCTAGCCTCCCTGGCTTATATTAACAGATCCCAGCCTCCCTGGCTATTATATCGTGATGATAATCCCATAAATGCCCTTCTAGCCCAAGTATATACATATTCTTTGGAGTATGGTAAATATCCGTCGACTACCCTAAGTCCCGGATAAAATACAGTCCATCTCCTATGGGGCAACCACAGTCCACCAACTGGGTCTATAGCCACGGAGATCCACCGCCGACTATATAGAAGCACCCATTTACGTTTGCACAAGTTTATCACATCTTCACTTAAGTGCCTAATTATTCTTAAGTTCAAGACATGAATGATTTCCACTCATAGAATTAGTTTTACCTCCTACCGGACTTAATCAACAAATATGAGATCGCCCCACGAAAATATCTCAAAATCATATCAATCCTTTCTTTCATTTTTGCCGGTAACCGAAGTCTTACTAATTCTTAATCATAATCTTTCAGGTACATGAAACATGGGTACACATACCCCTTAATAATCATATCTTAAACTTATTATATTCTTATCTCTAACTTATCCATAATCTAATCAATGTCTCATTTTTGCATTACCCATGATTCATTCATTCATTCATAATTTCCCATAAAAACAAATAATCCTTTTTCATGAACAAAATTTTCATCCATTATCATTCTTTTTAACAACTTAGGCACATATTCATAATCAACTTATTCATTCAAAATCTTTATAAGCAAAATATTTTCTTTCAAGTACGCAACTTCATCACATGAAATTTTATCAACAAATTCAAACTCTCACAATATCTCAACTCAATTTAAAACATTCTTTACACAAATAAGAGTATAATTTTCTTCAAGAAAAATCACTTCACAAACTACTACTTTACTCTTCTTAATAAAATAAAGGTCTATAATAGAATTTTGAAGTCAAT
Source organism: Hemerocallis citrina (assembly GCA_017893485.1). Classification (NCBI taxonomy): domain Eukaryota; kingdom Viridiplantae; phylum Streptophyta; class Magnoliopsida; order Asparagales; family Asphodelaceae; genus Hemerocallis; species Hemerocallis citrina. The sequence continues at coordinate 46,817 of JACEHZ010000291.1, forward strand.
AATAATGTTAAAATTACTCAGTTTCGGAAAATATGATAATGGACTAACTTTGGTAAATATTTTCAAAAGTGGACCAGTTGGGTAAATATTTTCCACGGTGGACCAGTTTCGGAAATTATTTTCTTTTTACCCTTTTCATTATCATGTCTTCACTTAGATATTTCCATGTCTCTAGCCATCCACAATTTGATCTATATCTCATTTGGCATCAATCATAATTCTCTTTTAATCCATTCATGAATCAACAACAATAGCAATTTCATTTGCAAATTTTAAACTCATGAAGTCTTTCCAATTAATCAAATACAAATAATTCACAACTTAATCAATGTTCTATTCATAATTCACTTATTCTCAATTCTTTCCAACAAGAATTCTATTCATGCATTCATCTAATTTAAACTCATTAACAATTTGAATACACATAGAAATCTAGAATTTCACATTCATCATAATTGCATAATCTCAACAAGAGAAACTAATTCTCACATCAAAGTCTTTTTTTAAAAAAATTCATATTCTTAAAAATAATTAACTTAAGAACAAAATTTCATTCTATCTTCAAATATCTCTTTTACTTCTCAAATATACTTGAAAAATTCTACAACTATTTTTACTATATTCTATTTCATTTTATAAGAGTATTAGAATTTTTTCCCAAATTTAATTTGCATTTAAACTCATTAAGAAGTCTCAACAATCTTCCTACAAATTATACATTTCGACAATTATAATCATGAGTACTAGTATGGTTTGTGACAGTAATTCATTTTATTATTTTTAACTATCGTGATGGAAAATTGTTCTCTTAGTCATAACAATATTTCTACCATTCATAAACACAATATATTTATCCCATCACATTTTACTTTATTTATCAAAATTAGCATGTTTGTACTACAAAATCAACCACTAACACAATATTAATCTTTCTTTCTTATTCATGACCCTAGAACATAAAACAACATTTTTCAACAAATTTTCCATACAAAAGAATACATTTTTAACATGCATAACATTTTACAAGCATTCTAACATGATCTATGGTATTAGCTCTTTAGTCAAAATCTCCTATTATTTGTTTAATCATAACAATATTGTTTTCATTCATAGCATGTAACACTAACATGAAATCTTAACTACATATCAAAACAAAATGCTCATATTTTGTCACTAGCATGCATAGTTCTAAATTAGAAAGCATGAGAACCCACCTTTTGTTTGAAGGTTGAAAACTACAAATGAATGGCTTCTTCTTGCTCCTAGCAACTCCTAATCCTCTTCTCCTCCTAGCAAATGCTCCAAGCAAGAGATCCTCCAAGCACAATAACTCTCTTTCTTTTATTCTTCTCTTTCTCTTATTTATTTTATTTTTGGTGTGAAAAAGAATGAGAAATGGGTTGCTATTTATAGGACAATGCTAGGGACTACATTGCAAAATCTCCCACCTAATAACTTCTCATTTTAATTCTCTTTTTAATTCTCACCTCTTCATATTTTTAACTCCTAAAACTCCCAACCTCTCATCTCCCCACTCTCCATGAACTTAACCACTCCATTAATCCCCTCCCCTAGCCCACAAAATGGTCCAAATACATTTGTGTGTGCATGCATACATGCACAAACAAATATGAACACATTTCTATAACTCAAAAATGTGTACTAATATTGTAACTTGTCATGTATAACTTAATTTGTGATTTTAATAATGGGCTTGCTACATGGGCTCATTTCTAATTAATTAGTTTGATTATCTAGTGGGCTTGCTACATGGGCTCATTTTATTCAACTAATTTAATTATCCTAGTGGGCTCTCTTTTTAATTAGTCTATTGGGCTAGAATTTAACTTTAAGTCCATGGATCAAAAGAAAGGCTAAATAAAACTAATGCATGCTAAAAATAGTAAAATGAGAGTAGCAAAATGAGAATAAAAATTTGCACGTGCACCATACGTGCAAAAATTGAAAAATGCATTTTAATCAAAACAAAGGGAAAATAAATTTTCCTTTTATAAAATAGATTTAAATACATAAGAATAAATAATTTAAACCTATAGAAAATATTATACATAGTGGTGGAAACACGTGCATCAAAAACACGTAAAAAGCACGTAAATCCCAGGGATTGAAATATTATATTTTAGTTGACTGAAATCAATACGGAAAATGTATAAATAGTACGAATCCAAAATATGTAATGAAATACATTACAAAATATACGTGCGTAACACCCAGGGGCAAAATTGTAATTTCAATTTTGCGGGGTGTTACAGAAGTCGACCTTATTTTTAGCCACGTGCAACAACACAATACACCAACAAGGCTATAGGTTGACTGTAAAGTTTTTCTTGTTCCTTTTGCTCTCGGTTGGAGAGTGGTTTTTGACTCTAGGTTGTAGAGTCGGTTTGTTTCACTCTTAGTAGTAGAGTGGGTCTGCTTTCTCTGGTTGAGAGAAAGGACTACGGGTTAGACAAGGTTGTTGTCTTAACGCCGTAGGGTATTCTTGTAAACTTTTTCAAGAATAGTGGAAATCTCAAGTGGGTTGCTTGGGGACTGGACGTAGGTCGGGAGGACCGAACCAGGATATATCTTGTGTACTCTGTGATTGGTTGTCTTGATTTTGCATTTACTCTTTTTTACTTAAGTTCTGCAAAAAGTGTCTGGACAGTCGACTCCTTGCACTATCAGTCGACTGGTCAGTGTCGTATAAGTTGTATTTTTATTGTGTCTTCAGTCGCCTGTCTTATCTATAAGTCGACTGCACAGAGTTACTATTTTTGCTTTATTTTGGTCATATCAGTCGACTGGTTCACAACCAAGTCGACTGCACCGAATAAAATTTCCGCAGTTTTTTTATTAACACTATTCACCCCCCCTAGTGTTTGTTGTCTCACCTACAGGATCCAACACTTGGTATCAGAGCAAGGTTACAGGCTATGGCAACTACTTCAAATACAAATCAGTACCATGAAGGCCAATCTACACAACGGCCACCGCTATTCGATGGAACTAACTACAATTATTGGAAGTGCCGAATGAGAATCTACCTCCAATCAATCAACTACGAGATATGGCAAATGACAGAGACGGAATACACTGCCCCTACCATTCCATATGCACAATGGAATGATGATCAAAAGAACCAAACAATGAACAATGCCAAAGCAATGAATGCCTTATTTTG
>JACEHZ010000293.1:600000-817500 GCA_017893485.1 Hemerocallis citrina
GGTGGGAGGGCAGTATGTGGAGGTGAGGTAGGTGGTGTGTGTGTAGGAAACTGTGGGGATGCAGGTGGTGAAGAAACAGGGGGTGTCTCTGTAGGAATAATAGGGGGACTGTCTATAGCAGGAGCGAAAGGAGCCAAAGGAGTGGGATCAAAAGGAATAGGTGGAGTGGAAGTAGGCCCAATAGGTGATGGATCGAGAAAACTAGTGTCCTTAGGAGAGGTTAAGTAATAGGGAGAGTCTTCTACAAAGGAGACATGTCACGAAATACGAATATAACCTGCCGCAGGATCAAAACAACGATAACATTTATGTTCAGGACTGAGACCTAGATGAACACACTTAGCGGCGCAAGCAGTGAGTTTCATGTGCTCAGTGGGAGGGAGAAGGACATAACATGTGCAACCAAAAATACGGAGCATGTTGTAGTTAGGGGAAGAGTGATAGAGGGCCTCATAAGGAGTGATGCCAAAGAGGGCAGACGAAGGAGTAATGTTAATGAGACTGACGGGAGTCATGACAGCTTCAGTCCAGAAAGAGCGAGGAACAGAAGAGGAGAGTAGAAGAGCGCGAGCCGTCTCAAGGATGTGACGATGCTTGCGTTCAGCTACACCATTCTGCTCATGGGTATGGTGGCATGATTGCTGAAAAAGAGTGCCATGGGACTGAAGAATCGATCACATAGTAGCAGAGGTGTACTCACGAGCACCATCTAAGCGAAAAGTTTTGATACGAACCCCAAACTAGGTGCGAACCATGGTCGTAAATAATCGGTAAATGTCAGGTATCTCAGAACGTTGGCGCATAAGAAATATCCATGTGTGTCTAGTGAAATCATCGATGAAACTAACATAATAGAAATAACCTTTTTGAGAAGGTGTGGAAGATGGACCCCATATGTCAGAGTGAATGAGTTGAAAAGCATGAGTAGAATGAGAAGTGCATTTATTGTTAAAAGGGAGGGCTAAGTGTTTTGCCAACTTACAACCCTGACAAATAGATAATGAAGTAAAATTAAAATGACCAAGGGCACCACTACGAACCAAATCTTTCAAACGAGACGCACTAATGTGACCTAAGCGTCTATACCACAAATCGGCATCAGAACTGACAATACCAGCAAAATTAGTAGTGGAATCATGAGCATGAAGAAAATCTAAATGATATAGACGTCCACATCTGCTAGCGCGTCCAATCATATGACCAGTCCGATGATCCTATATGGTATAGTCCAAAGAAGTAAAGGTAACGGTAAGGCCACTATCACATAAAGCATTAATGGAAATAAGGTTCGTAGATAAACGAGGGGCATAAAGGACAAAAAGTAAAGTGAGAGTTGGAGTGTTAATAGATCAAGAGTGTGTAGTGAGAAGTAGTGAACCATCGGCAGTGTAAAGTGATGGTGAATGAGAGGTAAGTGAAGTGCGAGTGATGAGAAGTGTACAATTGCTAGTGAGATGATGTGAAGCACCAGAATCTAAAAGCCAGGAACAAGACATACCAGGAGTGACATAGAAAGCAAGGGCAGATGAACCAGCACTGATAGACTGAACCGAGTTCTGAAGATCCAGCTGAGCTAGATGGTGTTGTGGAATATCATAGGGAGCAGGAGAAGGCATGGCTGGAGTGACGACCATCGCACCAGGTGTGCGGAGAGGAGGTAAACCCTGTTGCTGTCTGCGCTGCTGTGCCTGAGCTAGGAGCTGAGGATGAAGAATAAAGCAGTTACTATGAGTATGACCATCTCGCTGACAGTGGGTGCAATGGGAACAACGATCAGGAACACTGCGATGGACGGAAGGAGTAGGTGTAGAGCTGGGGCGAGGCTTGCGTGAGAATGATGGACGATGAGCAACGGCAAGGACACTTTCACTAGTAGAGAATGAGTGAGAAGTAGGAGTTGGGAGAGCACCTAACCGGATTTCTTCAGCAACAAGCTCAACAATAGCAGCTTCAAGACGAGGGACCGGATCCCGATGGATCAATTGACTGCATAAAGACTGATATTCTGGTCGAAGACCCATCATGAAGAACATAAACTGACGACGTTCACGAGTGACATGCACCTCACTATTCTCTAGTTGCTGTAATTCGCGCCAGATATTGCGCATGGCTGTGTAATGTTCCTGAATACTGCGATCACCCTGCCGATCAAGAACGGACTGAACAAGGAGCTAATACTCATGAGCCCCACTATTCTGAACATACTGGGTAACCAAGTGTTTCCAAAGAGCCTTGGTAGGACGAACTCGAAGAAGATCAGCACGAAGACTACGGTCAACAGAGGATATAAGGAAGGAAATAACTCGACGGTCATAATCATTCCAAATGGTTTGAGATGTGAGAATCAATTGCTTATCGGCAGCGGAAGCGGTAGTATCGGGATCTTTGGGGCGAACAGTGGAACCATCAATGTGACCCCATAAAGAATGGCCGAGAAGAGTGGCCTCAACAGAAGCAAACCAATCAGTCCAATCCTTAGCAGAGGAAAGAAGGAAATCAGTGGAGACTGGAAGGTACTGACGAAATTGAGGCTCCATGAGGGATTCAAGTACCTGCAAGAAGATTTTTTTTGTTTTTTTTTAGATTTTTTTTTTTTTTGGGGGGGGGGGGGTTTGGGTTTTTTTTTTAACAACAAAATTAGGGTTTCAGTAAGGATGGCATCAGGGCCGGGCTGGCCCGGGACCGGCTCGGCCTGGCCCTCTAACCCGGGCTGAGCCCCGAACTGGCCCCCCTCCCACCCGGTTAGGGCTGGTCCCCATTTTTCCAAGAAAAGCCCGGTCAAGCCCGGCCCACTCGAAGCCTGGGACCGGTTGAACCGGCCAGCCCGGGCTCGGGCCGGGCCGGGCCGACCGTTGGAAGATTTTTTTTTCTTTTCAGAAGTTTTTAAAAAAATTACAAAACTACCCCCCAACGGATTTATAACGGCTAGTTTTGGGGGGTACTTTAGGAAATAAAAAAAATGGCATTTTCTATAAATACCATACCATTTCTTTCATTTCTCTTCACCAAAATACTCAAATATCTCATTTTCTCTATTATTTCTCCAATCAGCAACAACAATTTGGTGATCAACACTCTCTCAAGTGATCAAGATCAAATTTTCTACATTTTGAAGGAAGGAAAATCAACAACAATCAAGTGATCAACTCATCAACATTCAACAACAACAATCAATACTACTTCTACTCCTAGATCTCAAGTCTCAACTTTCTTAAGGTATTTTAGTATAATTTTAATTTGTAGAATTAACATAGTTTATTATTTATTATTCTCATATAATTTGTGTTTTCTTGATCTTCTTTCTCTCATTTTTTTAGATTTTATTTTTAATTTTGGTAAAGTGGTAAAAGAAACATACACTACTCACTCACTAGTTCTTGATATTGTTGTTAATTATTAGTTGCCATACATTTAGTTATTGTTTTCTATATAATTTTTACATACACTAGTTTTTCATAGTTAAATGGCCTCTAATCGATCACGCGGTGGTGGTAGACATAGTAGTCAAGAATCTACTGGTCATCACATTCCTTCCATTCCTAACCAATATATAGATAGTGAAGAAACATTTATTAATTATGATAGTTTTCCCGATTTGAATGAAACACACTCAAATCCTATAGAAATAGAAGATCATGTAGAACCACAACCATCGGAACAAGGTCCTTCTCTAAACTCAAGGAAAACAAGAGGGACTACTTCGGAAGTACACAATTTTTTCAATTTTGTCCCTTCGCAAAATGATAAGAGTGAAGGACTTAAAATATATAAGAAGTGTCAAACCCCATATAAGTTTAAAGTAGGATCGGGCACGGGTACACTTCAACGTCACTTAAACAAATGTCAACCACAATTTTCGAAAGATAATCTCACATAACAAAAAATACATCATAAAACCGGTCAAGTAGATAGTCATACATATGATCACGATCACATTCGTAGGGGAATGGATAAATTAGTAATTAGGGGTGAATTGCCATATTCGTTTGGTGAACAAAAATATATAGAGGGTTTTGTACAAAACACCTTCAACCCCCATTATAAAAAAATTGCTAGGAATGTTGTTAAGAGTGATTGTAAATTAGTTTACAATGAGAGTAAGGATTTTTTGATAGCAACACTAAAATCACTAAACACTAGAGTTTCATTGACATCGGATGAGTGGGTAGGAGTAAACGGGGTTCCAATGATGTGTGTAACATGTCATTGGATAGATTGGATAGATTCAGATTGGTTACTTCAAAAGAGAATAATTTCTTTTGGATATGTTAGGTACCCACATAAGGGTGAAATTATAGTCACACACATTATGGAAGCATGTAATAATTTTTGTATTTATGATAAAGTGTTTACTATTGGTTTTGATAATGCATCCAATAATACTAAGGCAATTGAGAGTTTGAAAAATACTTTGAACCTGAAATTTTTCATGTTAGGTGTGCTTGTCACATTTTAAATCTTTGTGTGCAAGATGCACTAAAATATGGAAATGATAAACTAGAAGCAATGAGAGATTGTGTTCATTATATTACATTGAGTGGTCCAGTTTATCAAGCTTTTTATGATTGGTGTAAACTTAGGGGCATTGTATGTAAACGTTGTCCTAAAGATGTACGACATCGTTGGAATTCTATCTTTGAATTATTAGGTGTTGTTCTTCATTATCGTTTTAATCTTAGAGATTTTTTTGTCGCAATGGGTATGCAAAATTGTATGTTAGATGATGATTTTTGGTTTTTTGCCGATAGTTTGTATAAATTTTTACAACCTTTTAACGATAAAACTTTACAATTTTCAAAAACATATACATCTACATCTAGTGGTATTTTATTTGAAATTGTGACTATGATGATAATAATTAAAAATTTGCAAAATGACCCTTTTATTGGAGATATGGTTAATGCGGCATATGTTAAATTTTTGAAATATTTTCATCAAATTCCTATGTTATATTGTGTAGCTAGTGTAATGAATCCTATGATTAAATTAGATGGTACAAAAAATTTAATTGAAATTTTTTACACTTATGCCCCACACGATGCAATACTAGATTTTGATCATGTTGCTTTTACTTCTAAATTTGAAAATATTTTGACTAGGTTATATGATTCTTATGATAGAATTTATTCAACTAACACTATTCAAACACAAACACAAACACAAAATATTGAATCTTCTTCTTCTTCTTCCTCCATATTAGCAAAAGGAAAGAGTCAAGCTAGTATTGGTGTTTTAAATCTTATTAAACAAAAAAGGCAAGAACTAATTCACCAAATGAGTTAAATTGCTACAATGCACAAAGTGCAGTTGAAGATGTAGAAGATGTGTTACAATTTTGGAAGAGTAATGAAGCAATTTTTAATATTCTTTCTCGTATGGCTAAAGATCTGCTAACAACACCGGTGTCAACTGTTGCATCGGAAAGTACTTTTTCTCTTGGTGGCAGGATAATGAGCCCGAGCAGGAACCGATTGACAGCCAAAAATTTGGAAATGCTAGTATGCGCCGAAGATTGGATGAAAGCTGAAGAGATGACTCAAGACTTACTGGAAGCACAAGCTGGAGCTGGATCAACAAGTAGCGATGAATGAACGATTATATTTAGTTAATTTAAATTAAAATGTTGTTCAATAAATTGTAATTAATTGAAAATTTTAGGGTGATGAGATTCTATATTTAGGTTAAGTTGAAGTGCACGACAATAGTCCAATGCCTTCTCCTCAATCTAAGTAGAGGCCATCTCGATCTTTAAATTCAAGTAATTCCCTTGATTTGTAATTTGATCTAAATAGACAAATTTGTATGAATTTTATTCATGTACTTAATTTTATTCAAGAAGTTCAAATTTATTAAATCATGTACTTTATTTATTCATGTACTTCAATTAGTTATGAAATTTTATTCTTTGCAATTGTTATGAAATTACAAATCCATATACTTGATCTTTAATAATACTTTTTATATATAAAAAATCCCTATACACGGGTCCGGCCCGGCCCGGCCCCTACACTAGGGGCCGGGGGCCAGGTCCGGGCCAAGGTTTCTTACCTTGAGCCCGGCCCGGCCCGACTCGCGTTGGGAGGGGCCCGGCCTGGGTTGGCCCGGAACCGGTAAAAACCCGGTTAAACCCGAACCGGTCCGAGTGGCCCGAATGCCATCCCTAGGTTTCGGGTTGATACGAATGGGTTTCGGGTAGGGTTACAAGAGAAGTAGGGTTACAGAGTAACAGAAGTATGGCGGCTATGTCGAGGAGGCACGGGGATGATGGGCATCAGGACTGGGCTGCGCTGATGATGGCTGTCGCGACATGCTGTCGCGGGGGTGCGACGAAGGTGGAAGCGCTGGCTGCTGCCGGCGAGACGTCGGGATGGGGATGAAGACGTAAGCGTCTGGATCTGGACGGCGGCTCGGGATCGACGATCTGACGATGACGATCGGCTCGAGATTGGCGATTTGACGAGGACAATCGGATATGGATGCCGATGGGTTGATGATGGCTCGATCTGGACGACGGTAGTTGATGATGGATTTTTGGATGTAGAAATGGATCTTTGCAGTGAAGATGATGATGGGAGTTTGATGATCGATCTGAGCAATTTGGGGTTGATGACGGCTCGATCTGGACGACGGCAGTTGATGATGGATCTTTGGATGTAGAAATGGATCTTTGCAGTGAAGATGACGATGGGATTTTTTTTGTTTTTTATTTTTTATTTATTTATTTATTTATATATTTTTTTTTTGGAATTTGAGGATTTTTGGATGTAGAAATTTATGAGAAGAAATTTTTTATAATTGACTCTGATACCATGTTAAGATAAATCAGAGAGAAATGAAGACAATACTGAATATTGAATTGAGAAATAACTGAGTACAATATCTCCTATATATATGAGGAACCAAATACAAAACTAGCCAACTATCCAATGTGGGACTATAATATCTAACACTATGCAATTGGCTACACATAGGGTCGGCAACACACAGGACCGACCTTGAGGTGGAGGTCGAAGAGGCGGCTGCCTCAAGCCCTCAATTTTTGCATATCTTCATGAAAGATACTACATGATCTTTATGACTTTGTTTTCCTAAAAGATCCTACAAAATCTTAATGGATCATTAAACGAATCTTATAGGGTATAACCCATACCCGACCCGTAAAAATTATAATCTTCAAAAAAAAAAAAATTTGCTTGTGCTAATATCTATTGTAAAAGAATAGAAACAATAAACAATGAAAATAGAGACAAGAGGAAAGAAGATTATTCTCATTCATAGGTTTTTCATGTGTCTTACAAATGATTCACCCAATGGCCTATTTATAGGCTTACAAAGAATACAAAGAGACAATTATATAATTATTACATATGAATAAATATGAATGAATGCAATGTGGTGGTGGAGAATGTGGAAAGAGTGGGGGGAAGTTCAATAAGCAATTCACACTTAATAATTTATTTATAACACTCCCCCTTGAATGTCTATTGAATGTAAATAAGAATATACATCGTTAAAACCTTACTAGGTAAAACCCAAATGGAAAAAACCCTAGTAAAGGAAAAAGAGTACATAATCTTTAACAATGATATGCAATGAAGATGCTACCTCGTTAAAAACCTTACCAAGAAAACCCAGTGGGACAAAACTTGGTGAAGGGAAAAAGAGTGCAGCGCATATCATCTCTCCCCCTGACAAGATCATCCGATTAGGACTTTCAAAAGTCGTATCTCGAATCTCGATCAATTGTACCATCCTTTCCAAAAGTTGGGGTGATAGGGTCATAGCGAGCAATCTTCTGGATTGTCACTTGATTCTATTTGGTTAACATTGGTGAAATATGTTTCGGCTGATCGCCTTTGATGTAACCCTCCTTTTATTGAGCTTTAAAGATGTATTATCTTCAAATAACGTTGTGAGTACTTCTTGATCAATTGAGGATGACACGTTCTCCAAATATATTAAGAAGTTAAACCGATCAAACAAACACATCTATGCCTTGCCTCGCATGGAGCCAATATCTCTTGATTGATATCTGCCTTTATAATGATATGATAAATACTCTGCATTTGCATAACCAATCAAAACTGATATGGACAAATTAGAATAATATAATCCCATATCCATGGTCCTTCGAAGTTATCTTTCACACTAGTCCAATGACTTCGAATTGGTGAGGACTTCATCTTACTAGTAAACCAACCGCATAAGGTATATCATAATATTTATTATTGATAAGATATATTAGTGCTTCCATTGCACTAAGAAATGGTACTCCAGGACCAAGCAATTCCAATGTCCTCACGGCCATTTGGAAATTTAATAAATGAGTATTATCCATAAAATATAAAACAATTTTCTAAATAACTACAAAAAAATGTAGGAAATTCTTACCTTTCAAATGTTTAATTTGAAAAAACCTGAAAACAAAAATGATGACAAAACAAGAAATTTGCTTATCCAAGGTCTTTTCGTCTTAAGATATTTCTTTAAACATTGCACGACTTGTACAACTCTTCAGGAGTTCCAACAGACTTTGACCTTGAATATTTAATAAATATATGTGAGCTTATATGACCATTATTATGGTCCCCTTTATCGAAAACTCACTAAGATGGTTATATCACATTTGTTCCGATTGTTTTAATCCATACAAAGCTTTGTTTAACTTAACTAAGTAAATTTTCCCGGGAATTATCATTATGTGCTTCTGGCACTTTTAAATCCTTCAGGGATTTTCATATATATATATATATATATATATATCATGGTCTAACGAACCATATAAATAGACCGTGACCACATCCATGAGGCGCATTTCAAGTCTTTCATGCACTGCCAGACATATCAAATATCGAAATGTTATTGCATCCACCACAGGAGAATATGTCTCTTCATAATCAACACCAGGTATCTGGGTAAAACATTGTGCGACAAGCCGTGCTTTATATCTAGTAATCTCATTTCGTTCATTTTTTTTCGTACAAATACCCATTTATAGCATACTGGTTTGATCTCTTTTGGTGTTCGAACTACAGGTCCAAAAACTCCTCGTTTTTCAAACGAGTCTAATTCAGACTTAATTGCCTCTTTCCATTTTGGCCAATCATTTCTATTTCTACACTCTTCCACAGAGGTAGGTTCATGATCCTCGTTTTCATTTATGATATCGCGCGCTATATTATATACAAAAATATTGTCGACAATTATATTATTCCGGTCCCATCTTATTTCCGTAATGACATAGTTAATCGAGATCTCTTCATTTTCATTAATTTCAGGTACCTGATTCTCTTCATTATTAACTATGTCAATGGTCTCTTCTGGAGAGACATTCTCGATTTGACAATCATGGTTATTTACTCCTTTTCTTTTTCGAGGATGTTTATCTTTGGAACCAAGTGGTCTACCACACTTCAAGCGTGCCTTAGACTCACTAGCAATTATAGGTTGTCCTTCAGGGACATCAATTTTGATAGGAGCATTTACAGCTGGAATATGAGATTTTGTTATTCTTTTGTGGTCAGTAAATGCGTCCGGCAGTTGATTTGCAATACCTTGCAAATGAATTATCCTTTGAACTTCTAATTCACTTTCTTTTGTTCGAGGATCTAAACTTTTCAATGATAATTCATTCCATGAAATCTCTTTTTCCAACTGTTTATTATTTCCCCCTAATGTTGGGAATAGTGATTCATCAAAGTGACAATCTGCAAACCTTGTAGTAAACAAATCTCCAGTAGCCGGTTCAATATACTTGATTATAGATGGAGATTCATACCCAACATATATTCTTGTCCTCCTTTAAGGTCCCATTTTTGTGCGTTGTGGTGGATTAATTGGGACATATACCGTACATCCGAAAATTCGTAAATGGAAAATATTTGGTTTCTGACCATGAACCAATTGTAAGGGAAAATTATCATTATAACTGGTTGGCCGGATGCGTATAAGTTGTGCAGCATGTAAAACAGCATGTCCCCAGGCCCAAACGGAGAGATTTGATTTCATAAGCATTGGTCTAGCAATCCACTGGATCCGTTTTATAAATGATTCTGCCAAACCATTTTGAGTGTGAACATAGGCTACTGGATGTTCCACTTTTATCCCAATTGACATACAATAATTCATAAAAGATTGGGATGTAAATTCACCAGCATTATCAAGACGAATTGTCTTTATCAGATAATCAGAAAAACGTGCCCGCAACCGAATTATTTGTGCAAGTAATCTTGCAAAAGCCAAATTACGAGATGATAATAAACACACATGTGACCATCAAGTTGATGCGTCAATTAAAACCATAAAATACCGAAACGGTCCACACGGGGGATGAATCGGACCACATATATCACCATGAATTCGTTCTTAAAATGATAGGATTCGTTCTTTATTTTGGCTGGTGAGGGCCTTGTAATTAACTTTCCTTTGGAACAAGCAATACAAGAAAATTCTTGGGATTGAAAAATTTTCTGGTTTTTCAATGAATGATCACATGATTTTTCGATTTTTTTTTTTTTTTTTTTGCATCATCGTTGAACCGGGATGACCTAACCGATCATGCCAAACCTTAAATATATCTGTAAACTTCTAGTTTACAGTATCAGTAAACTTCATATTTACTGTATTATATGATTCAACAATTCTTATAGTTGTATAATACAATCCAGATCACAAAGTGGAGTAAACTTTGCAACAAACACCTTTTGATTGTCATACTTAAGGTAACGCATATACCTTGTTCATTCGTAGTCTTATATCTGAACAAATTTATCGGGACTTTAAAGAAAATGGAGTATTTTTTAATTCTGAATTTTGTGCCTTCAGGCATCATGGAATTAGCTCTTCAGGAGCTTATGAAATTTAACTCTTCAAGATTTCTAATTTCACACAATCATATAAATTTATATAATATTGGTGTGTGCTTCATCATATCACAAATGAGAGAATATGTATTATAGAGTGTGTGTGGTAATAATGTCTTCGAGACATTTATCCCAACTTGAATCTTGAATTTATACATATAAAAATAATAAAAATAAAGAAAATAAACAAACTTGAAAAGCAATATATCAAGCATATATGATAATATTAAACTTAAATAAACAGAATATTATCATAACTCATAACAGACATGAAAAACAAAAACAAAACTTATAAATAAAGTAACTTGAAATGATAAATCATTTTGATCACTTCTGGTGATCATGATTTTTTTTTTAATCTTCAGGATAGTATATTTATCACTTCTGGTGATTATCACTTCCATCTTCAGAATGGACAGAGAATCTACAACCTTTAAGTGTATCATATTATTGAGGTTATGACCATCAGTTAATTCTTTCCTTTATTCTTTAATGATTCTTGATATAGATCAACAAAATACATTACCGTACTACAGGTACGCTACCGATGGTCTTGCATCATACGCCAATGATGGATTGTTTATACATTTTATTTTCTTTTTGATGCGGTTTGTTTCTGGGAGACGTGTGGATGCACCAGGTGTGAGTTCGGACTCGATTTGTATTGAAGGAGAAAGCTGCTTGTCAGACGACCCTCGGCTGACCGGGCGGTACTTACGACGGGATCGGAGTGAGGTGGATGTCTGGGCTCGGATCAGAGGGTTCGGATCTGAGGTCTTGTGTACCTGCAGACGGTCCTGAAACACCGGAGTTTATCCCGGTGGCGGACCCTCCGACGATCTAGTCAGTCTCTGTGAGAGAGTAGCAATAACTAGGTGAATTTAGGTGGCAAAAGATTGGTTACCTGAAAAGGTGGGTGAGGGCCTTGTATTTATAGGGAATTCCAATCGGGTTTGGATCCGCTTGGGGGCCGGGTCTGGACCCGAAAGCCCATGGGCCTGACGTGGCAGGAGGCCCAAGGGGTTTAGGGCGGACGTGGCAGTGCCCAGAGTGGTATAGGGCTGACGTGGCAACGCCCTAAGGGGTATTTGGAGCTGACATGGCTGATCATGTGTCTCCTGTGCCTCTGGAAGAATCGGAGGGCCTAGGCTGTGCCAGGTCATCCTCATGCCTCGCCAGGATGGGGGGATGGCCCGTGGGGCTGTCACGGATCAGAGGCCGAGGACCATTGAGGCTCGTCGGATACGAGGAGACCAGTTCTGTGGGGGTGAACTTGAGGCTCGGTGCCGACCCTGTAGTGGCTCGAAGCCGAACTAGATTGCTGTTTTTACCATTTATGAGTGAGAGTTGTATTGGGCCCTGGTTGGGCCCCAAGCCATTTTTACCCTACCACACAAGCCCTCCACTCCTGCGGGGGTGCGGGAGCTAGCCGTGGAGGAGTGTTTATGGTTGTAGAAATGGGATGGCGAATCACTGGGCCTTCATGAGGGGGTTGTCCTGATGTTAGAGCAATCCTCGAGCCGGCGAGGGTCTATGGGTCGGCAAGGGTGATGGCGAGCCGTTGAAACTTTCTGAGAAGATTACCCTGGTGCTAGACCTGACCTCGAGCTGGCGAGGAATTACGGGTCAAGAAGGGCGATGGCGAGCCGTTGAGCCTTCCTGAGAAGACTACCCTGGTGCTAGACTTGACCTCGAGCTGGCAAGGGATTACGGGTCAACAAGGGTGATGGCGAGCCATTGAGCCTTCCTGAGAAGACTACCCTGGTGCCAGATCTAACCTCGAGCTGGCGAGGGACTACGGGTCGGCAAGGGTGATGGCGAGCCGTTGAGCCTTCCTGAGAAGACTACCCTGGTGCTAGACCTGACCTCGAGCTGGCGAGGGATTACGGGTCAACAAGGGCGATGGCGAGCCGTGGAGCCTTCCTGAGAAGACTACCCTGGTGCTAGACCCGACCTCGAGCTGGCGAGGGATTACGGGTCAACAAGGGTGATGGCGAGCCGGTGAGCCTTCCTGAGAAGACTACCCTGGTGCCAGACCTGACCTCGAGCTGGCGAGGGATTACGGGTCGGCAAGGGCGATGGCGAGCCATTGAGCCTTCCTGAGAAGACTACCCTGGTGCTAGACCTGACCTCGAGCTGGCGAGGGATTATGGGTCAACAAGGGTGATGGCGAGCCATTGAGCCTTCCTGAGAAGACTACCCTGGTGTCAGACCTAACCTCGAGCTGGCGAGGGATTACGGGTCGGCAAGGGCGATGGCGAGCCGTTGAGCCTTCCTGAGAAGACTACCCTGGTGCTAGACTTGGCCTCGAGCTGGCGAGGGATTACGGGTCGGCAAGGGTGAGGGCGAACCGTTGTGCCTTAGAATGTTTGAGCGGGGTAGCCCACTATTCTTGCGGAGCATTGAAGGCGCTCCGGGATCTGTGTGATGTTCCAATTTCCCAGGGGCCTTAATTGCACCGCCTAATAAATGCATGGCGCATGGGCTTCCGTCGTTTGGCTTTCCCCATGTCATAAAGGCCGGCCTATGGGGAAGGCTATAAGTACCCCTCCCTCCGCAGCGGGTTTGATCACAGCAAGGGTGGTCCATTGGCCGTCAGAGGTGTCTGCTCCGGCGGACGTCTGTCACTTGCAAAATTTTACCCCCGGTCGTGTCGAAGAGGTGGTTACTCTGCCGCCCGGATCTTCTCTTGGATCTGATGGCTCTGATACGGTAGCCAGACCCAGGGGAGTCAGGGCGAGAGGGGTAACGACCGAAATCCGAACCGGTAGATAAGGAGCCTCGGATTGGTGGTGGCTCTGCCGTCTGGATCCTTTTTCGGGTCAGACTACCCTGACACGGTTGTTTGGCCCGAGAGAGATCCAGACGGGAGGGGCATCAACCGTATTCCGGACTTGGGGCTGAAGAGCCTCGGATAGATGGGTCATCTCCGATTGGAGGTTGGCCAATCTGTCTTCTGATAGGGCTCCAGGCGATGGTGGTTTCTGTCCCACCCTCGAACAGTTCGGGGTTTCGGCTGCCGAGGCTGTAAGCCTCGAGCTACTCGCGGGTGAGAGGGGAACCGACCGAGCCCTGAAGCCCGGGGCGTCTGTCGAAGGACGGCGCCTTAAATCTTAAGTAAAATGTTTTCTCCGCCGAATACTCCATCCGAACCGACCCCTGCGTCTGGCTGCCAGCCTGGCACTGGATGACGTCAGCAGCGCACGTTTCGAGGACGTGACGTGATTTTCCAGGCGGCAGTTGCACGTCAATCGGTGAACAGTAATTGCGGAAATCGAGGAGTCGTTTTCATCCTCTATAAACATTCCCCCCTCTCCCCCTTTCGCCCACTTCTTTCTCGCTGCTTTCCTTTTCAAAAAATCTTCCAACACTTCAGCGCTCGTCCCTGCAGTTTGCTGTACTAGGCTCGTCCTTCCGAAGCGATCTCAGGTTAGTTGGTAAGTCTGTTTAGTTTAGGCACAGATGGATAGGGCTCAGTCTGGCTCGTCAGCGTCGATGTCTAGGGGGGAAGTGAAACCGGTCTCCAAATCGACGTCGTGGAAGGAGCCCGTGCTTGAGGAGGAGTCAGTACACGCTGCGGAGCCTTCCGATTCGGTTTCGTGGGAGGAACCAGTAGGTGAGGAGGAGGTGGTACACACTGTGAGGCCGTTACGCTCCCGAAATCCCCTCGTGGTGGAGAGTAGCGAGTCGGAGGAAGCAAGTGATGGTTCGGACGGTGTCCGTGTTCTGGAGTTGACTTCCGAGGAGGAGGGAGGCGAGGGCGACACAGTAAGGAGATCCACAGTTCAGGGTGCGGGTTCGAGTTCCATGCCGACTGGTCTGGGGCCATTATCTACCCCCTCGCCGGAGCGAACCAAGAAGAGGAAGAGGGCTCCGAGGAAGGCAGGGTCGAGGACTGGTGGTTCGAGCCAGACGCCTGTTTACCGCAATTTGATGACAGGTTCGCCCGTACAGCCGAAGCCTTTCCGTCAGTATCCCGATGACCTCTTTGACAAGGAGCTCTTTGGCGTGCAGCCCTTTTTGCCGAGTCGGAAGAGGGTGATGATGGACGCGATTCTGACCGTCTTGGAGGGCGGGGACTTGGAGGTTTTGCAGCTGGCGTACCACATAGGGCCCAGCTACGAATTGATGTTGCCGAGCTCTACTCTACCCAACTGATCCCCTTTCTGCTTGGTATTGTGTCTTCCCAGTGGACGCCTTCATCTCCGGACTGAGGCTGCCAGTCCACCCGTTTGTTCGGGATGTACTGAACTGGGCCTCCTTGGCGCCGATGCAGTACGGGCCGAACTCTTGGAAGCAGATTATCTGCTTTGTGCTGATGTGCAAGGAACAGAAGGTACCCCTGCGGCTGAATGTGTTCCGAGCGATGTTGATGATCAGCTCGGCGGCTAAGGGTGTTTACTACATCTCGCCCCGGAGTAAGGGGAGGGTCGTTCACAGCCACCCGGACTCCATCAAGGATTGGAAGAAAAAATATCTAGTGATCCGGAGTGAAGAGCCCTGGGACATTCCCACTCGATGGAACCACTCCAAGCCGAGCTATCAACCGCCGAGGCCGAGGGATTTGACGGCCGAGGAGTGGGGGTTTGTTGAGCGCCTCCGTCTGTCACATAGTATCGATTGGACGAAGGTGACGGAGGCCCACCTGGCGAGCATTGGACTGAGCCCAGCCGTTCTGTGTATGTAGTTGTTTCTTTTCTCTCGATCTTTTCGTACTTTCTTGCTCATTGCTCTTAATGGATTTTTCTGCAGATATGGATGAAGCATCGATCAAGACAAAGAGGCTCGCCCTGAAGAAGGAGAAGGCCGAGAAGAAGGGGGAGGCGACGAAGAGGCCGAGGGAGTTGTCCCTAGCCATCTCGGAGGCCCAGCTCGAGCCGAGGACCAAGAGGATTCGCTCGGATACGAGCAAGGGGGTGGCTACTTCGAGGGGCCAGGGCCAAGCGAGGGCATCCAATCTTGACAAGGGGAAAGGTCCCTTGGTCGAGGTCGAGGAAGAGGACCCGGTGGTGGAGATGTTGCGGCAACAATGGGCACCGGACTGGTCGGTTCGGATGGGGGACTGTCTGACCGAGGAGGCCCAGGCCGTTGAGGTGGTGGAGAAGTTGGCAACCCCTCGCGACCGCAAGGTGATGGAGAGCGAGCCCGTGGAGGTGGCGTTTACGTGCCTGGCGCAGGCCACCGTGCTGGTAAGCTCGTCGACCCTATCCCCCTTGTTAATTTTTCTGCGAAAGCCTTTTCCTTATCTGTGCTTGTCGGTCGCAGGCTTGCGTGCAGGGGGCTAACATAAAGAACCTCTACGAAGCGTCCCTGGCACAAGAGCGAGCTCGGGCGGATAAGAGCGAGCGGGAGATGAAGGAGATGCAGATCGAGCTCGATGGCTCGCACCAGAGGGAGCAGAAGATGAAGCTCGAGCTCGAAGCCAAGGATGCGGAGTGGGGGAAGAAGGTGGCCTCCTTGAAGAAGAAGTTCGCCAAGGAGAGGGAGGAGTTGACGAATGCGGGTCAGATGATGGTGATCAAGGCCCAGGACGAGTGTTATGCGAAGGCCCTTAGTCATGTGAGGCACTTCTACCCGTCCATCGACCAGTCCAACTTTGAATATGACATGGAGGTCGAGGGGACACCGAAGACCCCTGGCGAAGAAGGGCCCGCTGTTGACCCGTCCACCGACCCCCTGTTAACCCGGCTGCCGACGTTGAGGTGGGAAAACAAGTTGTATAGTTTTTGTCTTTCTTTTTCCATCTCTCGATTGTATTTGCCTTCCGCGGACTGGCCACCGCATTTTTTGTAAGAAGCAACTCAATTTATAAAAAGAGGATTTTTGACTGGCCAAGTGTTTTGACCTCGGATATTTCCGAACCTCCTTGCTTATGTGTTTTGAGTGGGCTGGTTTTCTTGTAGGTTATGGCTCCCCCTCCCGAGGCGGACCCCCGTCATTCTGACGTGGCGTGGCTCTGGAGCAAGGTTGAGGCCTTGGAGGCTGCTTTGGTCCGGTACCGTAAGGGGGCCTGTGACATTGATGCGGCCTTCAATTATTATAGGAACAAGTCTGAAGCCCTAAGTGAGGAGGCAAGTCGGCTGAGGAGGGCGATGGTGGATCGGGAACTCGTGGGTGTAGGACTCGAATATACTATGTCGAGTTCCTTGATGCAGAGGCCCTCCTCTAAGAAGCAACTTCGTGATGTGATAGTGGAGAAGGAGATGGAGATACACCATTACCGGACGATGCTGGGTGTCTCGACATCTTCCTCGGGGGGTCAGCGAGCGGAGGGGGTTCCCTCTGCGCTGCTGCTATTGGAGCGTATGCGATCCGTTGATGCCCAGAGCTTCGTGGCCGGTGTGTCGACTGTGGCCGAACCGAAGGACCATCATGACACACAGAGAGTTCCAAGTTGTTCGGTCGGAGTGATCCCGCCATTCGTCAGACCCGAGGGGCCCTAAGATGGCGGCTTCCTTCGGTTTGAGATGAGTGGAGTGTTTCTGTAACGGTCTTTGTTTGTTTTCTCAGAACCCAATAAAGGAGTGTGAATAAGGAATTCTTTTCACTCTTTGCTCTGGCTGATGGTGTAATGAATGATGAAGGTGGTGTGGTTTGGCCCTGTCAATCCGCAAGGGATCGGCGTGGGGTGTTGTGAAGTCTCCCTGGCCTGAGGTCGAGTCGGACCCACCGAGGCGCTGGGGACGATACCGGAGTGAAAACTCGGGTGTCGATCCCATTAGGTCGGATCTGCCGAGGCGTTTGGATTATGACAAAAAGAGATTTCTTTTGTATAAGATAGGGAGGGCCGCTAAGATGGCCCTTTAAACATGAGCGCTTACACAAAAACATATTTACATTTAGCCAGGCTAGAACCTATGCTCGTCCCTCAAGGAACTTCATTAGGTGCTCGGCGTCGACTGGGACCTCCTCCAGCTTAACGACAGGTTCGGGAGCAGGGCCGTCCCTCCCAGGCTTGAGTTCAACGGCGTCGAGGGGGAACACACCTCCCCCGACGGTGGTCATGTAGCATGATCGCGCTGCTTCTTGGCTGCCTCGGACGATGCCGACTCCTTGCGGGGTGGGAAATTTAAGTTTCAGATGGTAAGCCGAAGGCACCGCTTGGAGGGAGCATAGTCCGGGTCGGCCGAGTATGGCATTGTAAGCCGCCTTGACGTTGACCACCATGAAGTCCATGGACTCGGTCCTCTTGACAGGAGCCGATCCTGCGGTAACGTCGAGGGTAACAATCCCTTCTATCACGACAGGAACGCCGGAGAACCCATGCAAGGTGTATCTGGCCGGCTTGAGTTTGCCTCTAGGTAACTTGAGATTCTCGAAGGCTTCGAGGAAAAGAATATTAACCGAGCTGCCATTGTCGACGAGGATTCGGCGAACTTCACAATTAGCCATGTGGAGGCTAATGACGAGGGTATCGCAGTGGGATAGGCGAACGCCTTCGAGGTCCTCTCCTGAGAAGGAGACCGGCATCGGTTGTAGCTTGGGCGAGGGGTTGTCTTGGACAGCATTCACCTCTCGGATGAAGTCTTTTCGGGAAGTATTTGATTCTCCTCCCATTGGCCCTCCGTGGACACAGTGCAAGATGAATGGCGTATCCGCGGCTCCCTCGGACTCGGGATCCCGACCCTGGATGCGGTTCGGAGTAGGGTTCGGAGGCGAGAGCCTCCGGTTTCTAGCATCTCGCCGATCCCGTGGGCTTCTCGGGTGAATTCTCGGAGGTACCCTCTTGAGATGAGTTCCTCAATTTCGTCTTTCAGGGCCCGGCATTGGTCGATTTCGTGTCCATGATCTCTGTGGAAGCGGCAGTAGAAGCGCTGATCTCGATTCTTGTTGTTATTAGGTCGGGGAGGTAGTCGGACAATGCCTTTGTCTTCGATTTCTAAGAGGATGGCGGATATGTTATGCGTCAAGGGAGTGTACCTCTCGAAGCGGGGGACCGGCGGGACCTTCTTCATGGCCCCCGTGTCCCTCGGAGCCTTCTTCGATGGTTCGACTTCTTCGGCCTTCCGCTTTCCCTTCCCGGTGGCCTCCCCGGCATCTTCGGGGTTAAAGGCCTCTTCTGCCCTAATGTATTTCTCGACCCTATTGAGGAGGTCGGAAAAGTCGACGGGGGGTTTCTTCGCCAGAGAAGCCTTCAGCTGTCCATGACGGACGTTGTGCCGAAATGCCGCGGAGGCGACGCCTGGATCAAGGGAGGAGACCGACCTTGCCTCTGCGGTAAACCTCCGGACGAACACTCTGAGTGACTCCCCCTCTATCTGTCTGAGCCCAAGTAAAGAGGCGCTGGTCCTTTCGGCCTTCCGGCTGGTGACAAAGTGGGCAAGAAAATTGCCCTCTAGTTGGTCGAAGGAGTAAATGGAGCCGGGGGTGAGCTTCGAGAACCATTCCAAGCCGGACCCCAAAGGGTGGCAGGGAAGGCTCGGCACAGCAGGGGATCCGAGGCGCTGTGAATCATCATGAGGGTTTTGAAACCCTCCATGTGATCAGCAGGATCTCCCTCGCCGTCGTAGGTCTCGAATTGAGGTGGTCGGAAATTTCTGGGTATTTCCGCTTGGAGGATGGGGGCGGAGAAGGGAGGACGGACAGGTCTGTACCCCTGAGCCGCTCGTTGGCCGCCGTCTCCTATGTGATCGAGGCGATCCTCCATTTCTTGGAGGCGCCTTAGGAGTACGCCATCGTCCTCTGGCTGGATTGTTGATGGGCGGGACACGCTGGCCTCGGCGTCCGACCCGGTTTGGGAATGGAGGGTTTCCTCCCTGGGGGCCCGTCGGAGAGCCCCAAGAATTTCTCTTCGGAAGTCCTGGAACTCCTTGTGAGTGACGGGGGCTCCCTCGACCCTGTTCGGTCAGTCTGAAGGTTGCCTTCTGACGCGGCTGAGCGCTGGCCTCCGTCCATCGGGCGGCGGTCTGGGATGGTTCGGGGCCGGGTTGGAAGCGGCTCTTTCCCTGCTGCGGCTAGCTTGCCGATTGATGATTATCCCTCGTAGGTCGGGCTGGACTTGACGGGTGACGCTCCTTTGGGACCCCTGATGGGGAGCCCTGTGTTTTGAAATGTGTGGCCCGGCGTTAGCAGTTGGTGGGGGTGAGTCCCGTCGGTTGACGGAGGAAGCAGCCCCCTTGCCCTTGGAGGCCATGAGAGTTTGGCTGTCGAGGTCCCTTGATGGTCGGGCTCGGGTCGACTTCTGAAGCAGTATTCCCACAGACGGAGCCAACCTGATGCGGTTTGTTTCTGGGAGACGTGTGGATGCACCAGGTGTGAGTTCGGACTCGATCTGTATTGAAGGAGAAAGCTGCTTGTCAGACGACCCTCGGCTGACCGGGCGGTACCTACGACGGGCTCGGAGTGAGGTGGATGTCTGGGCTCGGATCAGAGGGTTTGGATCCGAGGTCTTGTGTACCTGCAGACGTTCCTAAAACACCGGGGTTTATCCCGGTGGCGGACCCTCCGACGATCTAGTCAGTCTCTGTGAGGGAGTAGCAATAACTAGGTGAATTTAGGTGGCAAAAGATTGGTTACCTGAAAAGGTGGGTGAGGGCCTTGTATTTATAGGGAATCCCAACCGGGTTTGGATCCGCTTAGGGGCCGGGTCTGGACCCGAAAGCCCATGGGCCTGACGTGGCAGGAGGCCCAAGGGGTTTAGGGCGGACGTGGCAGTGCCCAGAGTGGTATAGGGCTGACGTGGCAACGCCCTAAGGGGTATTTGGAGCTGACATGGCTGATCATGGGTCTCCTGTGACTCTGGGAGAATCGGAAGGCCTAGGCTGTGCCAGGTCATCCTCATGCCTCGCCAGGATGGGGGGATGGCCCGTGGGGCTGTCACGGATCGGAGGCCGAGGACCATTGAGGCTCGTCGGATACGAGGAGACCAGTTCTGTGGGGGTGAACTTGAGGCTCGGCGCCGATCCTATAGTGGCTCGAAGCCGAACTAGATTGCTGTTTTTACCATTTTTGAGTGAGAGTTGTATTGGGCCCTGGTTGGGCCTCAAGCCATTTTTACCCTACCACACTTTTCATTATCCAAGTCCACATCTATGGCCACGATGATGGGTACCCTCATGGCTAAAATCACTAGAACAATTATATAGCATCACATTCACTTCGGGGAATGGAGCATGTCCAATACATAAGACGAAATCGTCATTTTTCCATACATTTATAGTTAGCCACAGTTATACATATTTAGATCTACAGGATCGTCATCAATTCATACTCATTGTATTGTTATTATACAAACAATATTTTCTTCATTTCGAGAGATCTCCAGGATCTTTAATTTTGATATATCAAATTCTCACATAATTCTTTTTGCTAGATGAACAATATTTTATTTATCTTTCAAGAGATTTTCAGGATCATTGATTTTGATACAATCATCTTTCACTCCTTCAGGGAGATTGTGACAAAAGAAATTATAGCTTTCGTTATATCTTTCGTATGATCTCATTTCGATGATTCTTTGAATCCATCAATTGTCTCTTTGAGATTTTCGGTATTCAAATGAATTTCAACATCCAAAACTAATGACAAGTAATTCTTGTCGGTTATTATCAAGAGATTTGAAAAATAAGAACATAATGAAATTATATGCATAATTAGAAATAAAAAGACTAGATCAAAATATAACTTTTCTGATACACAAGATCCATTAAAAAAATGGCGAGTGTAGAGCATACTAAGTTATATTGATCTTAAGGAAATGATGAAAAGTAAAAAAAAAAAAAAAAAAAAAAAAAAAAAAAAAGATGAACTCGAGATTAACGTACTTATATATATAAGACCAAACATTTTTTTTTCTCCGGATGAACTTGAGACTCGAAAGGTAGAGACTCGTGCTGATAACGTATTGTAAAAGAATAGAAACAATAAATAATGAAAATAGAGACAAGAGGAAAGAAGATTATTCTCATTCATAGGTTTTTCATGTATCTTACAAATGATTCATCCAATGGCCTATTTATAGGCTTACAAAGAATACAAAGAGACAATTATATAATTACTACATGTGAATAAATATGAATGAATGCAATGTGATGGTGGAGAATGTGAAAAGAGTAGGAGAAAGTTCAATAGGCAATTTACACTTAATAATTTATTTATAACA
Organism: Hemerocallis citrina; assembly: GCA_017893485.1. Lineage (NCBI taxonomy): Eukaryota > Viridiplantae > Streptophyta > Magnoliopsida > Asparagales > Asphodelaceae > Hemerocallis > Hemerocallis citrina. Next base: position 621,964 of record JACEHZ010000293.1, read on the forward strand.
TCATTAGTTATTGGCTTGAGTGTATTGAGTTTGTCTGATCTTTTATTGTTGCTTTATTCAGATTACCTTCTTGCAAACTGCTGACTTGCATGATATTTTTCAATTTGTTATATATATTTTTTGGGAATCCTTTATATCAAAAATTAAAAAAATAAAAAGATTTCGAGATTCCCCAATTCCACGCTTCCTCGTGCCGACTGCCGAGCAATTCATCCTCCCCAACAACCATAAAACCCGTAAGGGCATATCCGTAATTGTCTACTTAGACCCATTCACTTAATCTAACGGTCCAGGTTTATTCACCGCTAGATTTTTACCGATTCCAACTGCGGTAAGAATCCAGTGGCATTTCCGTAAAAACTCCCCCCGATCCGGAACGGTTTTGTTTTCCACGCCTTCTCCTTTCCCCCTCTCTATACATACCCCCCTCGCTGGCTCACACCACCTGCTCCCTCCTACCTACCCTCTGCTCTCCTTTTCTCTCTCTTAGGGTTTCAAAACTTCGTTACTTTTTTTGTTGCGATGGCTGAGGAGTGCGTGAACGCGTCGACGGCGGCGGTGACGTCTCCGCCGGTGGTGAGTTTTACGGCGATGAAGGCGCAGGTGGTGGTGCCGGCGGCGAAGGCGGAGGAGGCGGTGAAGTTCTACGCGGAGGCGTTCGGGGCGGAGGAGGTGAGTAGGTCGACGTACCGGAAGAGGAAGGGAGGGGACGCAGAGGCGGCGGCGGCGGCGCTGCTTTGCGCCGAGGTAAAGATCGGCTCGACCGCGTTTCTGGTGTGCGATCAGAACGACGGGTCGCAAGTGTAAGATTCTTCTAGCTCCGATCGTTTTCCTTTAATTTTCGCGCCATTTTAGTAGTTTTGAAAGGTTTATGTACAGTTAGTTTGCGATTAATATGTGAAAAGGACATGTATAAATGGTTAGATCCGTTGTTTGGTGATGATTTATTGCAATATTTTGCAAAAATGATTAGAACGGTGTGTGAAATGGAAGGTTCGAGTTCTGGTAATTTTCCCGCGGGTTTTTTAGATTTTCGTCTTAGTTTGAACGGTTATTTTTCTGATGATTATTTGCAATTTTTTTGTAAAATGATTAGAACGCTGTGTAGGAAATGTAAGATTCTAAGATCTGATTCTTTTTCGTTAATTTTACTGCCGTTTTTTTTAATGTCTGTTGTGGTTTGGACGTTTATGTATGGTTACTGTTTGATTTGTGGATGTTTTTTTTTTCCGTTGAAGTCTGACCTGGAATTGTTATTTGATGATTATTTGTGACTTTTTTAACAAAATAGTTAGAAGGATGTTGTTGCAAATGGAAGAATTTGGATCTGATAATTTCTCCTCCGGTTTTTAAACTTCCGTTTTGTTTTGAACGTTTTATCTTCAGTTATTATTATTATTATTATTATAGCAATTTGTATCTGGTAGTAGCGTTCGATTTGTGAATATTTTCAATATTGTTTTAACAAAAAAGTCTGATAGAGATTGGTATGTGAAAATTGGTATTTAATGATTTTTTTTTATTGTAAAATAGCTAGAGTGGTGTGTGAGCAATGAAAGATTCTAGTACGGTTATTGGTCGATGTTTTTATCGAGGGAGTAATAGTATTTGATATGTGAATTTTTTTTCAGTATTTTGTTGAAGAAATAGTGAAAATTTTGTATTCAAGCACCCAAAATGTCCTGTATATATGAGGATTAAAATGGCTTCAAGAAGTTTGATTCACTATTTTTGATGTATGATTTGTGAATTTGTTAAAGTATTTTGTTGCATACGACAGGGAAAATTCTCTATTTGATCCTTCAAATGCGTGAACATGACTCTTAGAAAAACTTGGTATTGACTATTTCTGATGATTGATTATATGTGTTTTTTTGCAAATGATTAGAAGAAGCTCAGAACGCTCTCGATTATTATCTAAAGAGGAAAAATAATAATATCTAGAGGAGAACTAGTTACATAATTTTAAGAGTAATACTACACTCTCTTCACTACTACGTTGGGCGGCATACTGCAATTGGAGAAATCTACCACCTACTCTATACCGAGTCCACAATAACTTTCACTAATAATGTGCCACCAAAGTTAGTAAATTTGGTGGTAGGTGTAGCATTACTCTGACTAGTAATTTACACGTGCGATGCACATTTTAATAATTTCAAAAAATAAAATAAAAACACTGACGTTGGGATAATTTAAACCGGAAACCTCTTTTATATTAGTTTTGTACATGCGTTGCACATGTTGGTTGAATAACAAAATGATAAATGACACTAAGGCTTTCTCCCATTATAATTTTAGAGATAAGAGATTAGAGATATATAGAGATTAGAGATTAGTGAAGAAGAAACAAAAAATATAACTTTTACACGTGTGATGTACGTTTTAATAATTTCAAAAAATAAAATAAAAACTCTGACGTAGGGAGGATTTGAACCGGAAACCTCCTTTATATTAGTTATGTACGTGCGTTGCACATGTTGGTAGAATGACAAAATCACAAATGACACTAAGGCCTTCTCTCATTATAATATTAGAGATTTCTTGCAAAATGACTGGTTAAGAGCATATGTCCTTAAACCCAAAATTTGGCTTTGAAATTAAAGAGAGTGAGAGAGAGGGGCAATAGATGTAGTTTCATCCCGTTTTTAAAAATTAAAAAAATTTAATATGCTCTCGAACAGGGATCATTTTGTGTCCGACGAAATTGTATTTGTGGCTAAATATGCATTGGAAATAATTTGTTATTTCGTACGACTTTTTTTTTTTAAAATCCTTCAAACAACTCTATAAAATCATGTTCACATAAACATTTCATCTCAAAGCTAATATGTACGCATAACAATTTCCATAGGCCTAATCTCATAGAATACACCCTTCACTTTTGGAGGAAAAAAAAGATATCGGATGAGAGATCAATTCCCGTCTTCTATTTTTTTTTAAAAAAAAAAGGAATAAATTTCATGTATCGACCGATCACTTTTATTGAATTTTTTTTGAAAGGACGAAATTTCATATTTCTTGAGCTATATTTTCCAAATTCATTTTTCTATTACTAAATATGGCAAAGATTTCTGTTTATCTCAAACCCAAATTTTGAGTATTTGACCAACGACTGCTGGACTGTGTTGGCCAAATTTTGCAAAATTTGGCTGTATAGCCAAGGAACTACAGATGCTTTGCTGGCTCGTTGATGTTAACAGAGCCACCTGATATCTTCTAAAGATATAATTATTATTTTATTTTATTGAGTTATTGCAGTCGAATCATTGCCATAAAGGTAATTGGATCCCCCGAGATATTTTCTTGTTTGAAGGAATATGAGACAATAGATAAGTAGATTTGTCCTCTAAAAAAGAAGAAGAATAAGTAGATTTGTTAGTTAGCAGAACAATAGGAGAAATGCTTGTCGGAGCCCCCTCTATGCCATCCCTAGGGAAAATGATCTATAGAAGGGCACTAGATTCTTTCAACTTGAATTTAAATGGTTATGGTTACTTTCTCTTGCAAAATAATGCTCCCATATTCCATCTCTTTCTTGAGGGAAAGAAAAATGAGATAGAAGGCACTAGATTGGTTACAATTTGAATTCCAAACTAATAGTACTAGTTTTCTAGATGGTTTTTTTGGGCCAAATAATAACAATATACCCAGTATTATTCATATTCTGAAAACTGATGTTTGTCTTATTTGTTACTAATAGTAGTAACACAGTCAAATTTCAATTTCATTATTTCTTTCTGTGCTTTGATTTAGTTGGACCGGAGTTGTGTTCCGATTGGAGACTAGCGACGTCAACGGTGCAATTTCCAAGGCGGTGAAGGCTGGAGCAATCCAAGAAGGCGAAGTCACTGAAGAGGAGGGCGTTTGCGGTGTGGGCATCTTTGGCAAGCTGAAGGACCCCTTCGGCACATCCTGGATCATCGCCTCTGCTGCTGCTGCTGCCAAGAAGAGCTGCTGCTGCGACGCTCCCGCTGCTTGAACCTGCCTACCAACCTACCTAACTAACTCGTCTGTCTCTTTAATTATCTCTTTGCTCTGGGGCTCCCTCTTTCTGTTCCAATCTCTGTCTCTTAGTTTAGTATAGCTATATTATGAACCGTACTAGTGTTGGTCTTTGTTTTCTTATAGAATCAGGAATCTTGATATGGTTATTATCTTATATTTGCTTTTGTTCTTGCATGTTTTTTTTGTCTTGATTGCTTTTGCTTTAGTTGTTTGTCTGTTTGACTCGACTTGTTGGCAATCCTAGCTAGGTTGAGAGCTATTATTATTATTATAATAAAGAGAATGATTTGGGTTAAGCTAATAATAGTGTGCACTGGACTAGCAAAAAATTCCGTCGAATTTTATAATTTTAGAACTATATTTGGATATATATATATATATACTAGATTTGTCCGTGGACCACGTCTTCAGAACCATACAACATATGAAAAGCCTTGTAAACAGTACATCAACAATTATATAGCTCAAGTTTGAATAGTATGACAATAATTAATTATAAATAAAAGTCCATGTTTTCATTAGTATATGTTGAAAAATAATTATAAATTAGGGTATAAAGTTCATGTTTCCATAAGGAGAGAGGAGAGAGAGAGAGAGAGAGAGAGTGAGAGAGAGATAAATAAATAAAGGAGTTGTTTTTTGGGATTTGAATTTGAGTTTTGGGGGAAAAAATGTGTTTTGTGATGTTAGATTTGGGCCTTTAATTTTGAGGAGATTGAATGAGAGCCACTTGATAGCTTTCTTTGTATTTTATTATATAAATATATATACTAGATTTGCCCGTAGTCACGTGCCTACGGCACATCTTCAGAACGATACAGCATATGAAAAGCCTTATAAACAGTAAATCAACAATTATGAAGCTGAAGTTTGAATAGTATGACAATAATTAGTTGTAAATAAAAATTCATGTTTCCATTAGTATATGGTGAAATATAATTATAAATTGGGGTGTATATATATATATATATATATATATATATATATAAAATAAATTACAAAGAAAGCTATCAAGTGGCTCTCATTCAATCTCCCCTAAAATCATTGGTCTAGATTGATTCTCACAAAACATATTTTTCCGTCTAAAATTTCAAACCCAAAATTAAATCCCCCCCCCCCAAAACTAAAAAACTCATTACTTTATTACTATCTCTCTCTTCTCTCTTTACTTTTTCATATTTCTCTCTCTCTCTCTCTCTCTCTCTCTCTCTCTCTCTCATTCTTTCTTAACTTAGAAATTTAGATTTTAAGATTTCGGGTTTGTAAAATTTTCAGAATTTTTATGTTTTTTTATTGCACATGTTATATTGAAAATAACAAATATCTTTTCAACAGTTAAATTTCATCATTTTCCACCTTTAAAGTTCTAAAAAGTTGGATTTTACACCCTCATTTATAATTATTTTTCAACATATACTAATAGAAACATGGACTTTTATTTACAACTAATTATTGTCATACTATTCAAACTTGAACTACATAATTGTTGTTTTACTGTTTACAGGAATTTTCGTGTGTTGTATCGTTCCGGAGACGTGCCGTAGGCACGTGTCCACGGGCAAATCTAGTATGTATATATATATATATATATATATATATATATATATATAGAGAGAGAGAGAGAGAGAGAGAGAGAGAGAGAGAGAGAGAGAGAGAGAGATGAGTTGTTTTTTTTTTTTTTTTTGTGGGGGGGGGGGGGGGGGGGGGGGGGGGGGGGGGGGGGGGGGGGGGGGAATGGGTTTTGTGAGGTTAGATATGGGTCTCTGATTTTGAGGGATTGAAGGAGAGCCACTTGATAGCTTTCTTTGTGTTTGTGTTTTATTATATAGATATATATATAGAGAAATCTTCAGCTGCACACTACTTTGGTGAGCACTCCGTGAGTACTCACGAAATAGAACACCTGTGACAAATCTGAACCGCTCATATTATTCTATATACTTAAGATAGCCTAACAATAAAAAAATCAATTAATTTGAAATTCATTGTCCATGATTTACATCATCACAAAATTGTATGGCTGAAAATTCTAACAGCATGATGGATGGGCAAATGAACTTCAAATTACTTGATTTTTTATTGTTAGGCTATCTTAGGCATATAGAACGATATGAGCGGTTCGAATTTTTCATAGGGTCTTTATTTCATGAGTGCTCACGGAGTGCTCACCAAAAGTAGTGTGTAATCGAAGGGACTCTATATATATATTAATCTAATACTGTATGCTCTGTGTTCTATTAATTTTTAATGACATTTCATGACGGATTTGTTTGTCAACATATGACATGTGTGAATTGTTTCTGTACAATTAGTTTGAATGTACCAACTTCAAAGCAATAAAAAACTCAACCAAATTAAACAAAGAGACACTTATCAAAGTGACCATTTCTTGGAGGGAGGGTGACCTGCTTCCTGCTTTTGAGCAGGAATACTGCAGAGATGGGCCCCACGTGTCAGGGTCTGGGGTGAGGTCCGGAGAAGTGGGAATTGAGAGGTCTGAGGTGGGGGGTGGGGGGGGTCGAAGAGAGACGCCATTGGATATGTAGAGACGCCATTGGATATGTAGCTACTCTTCTTTTTCTTCCTCTGCTTTTTCCGTCTTTGGTATCATAGATTTCTTTTAAATTTTAAAGGCGGTTTTCTCAAAGTTGAATATGGACATTTTTTATATCTCTACTATTTTAATGAGAAAGTTAAGGTTGTAAACAAATAAATCCTAATTTTGTAACTGGGCAAATCCGTGCAGTATACGGCCAAACTAAATTTTCTAAACATACCCGTGTGATGCACGTGCAATCCCTACCAAAAAAACAGCCCCTTCATCTTCTCTGTTGGAAAAAAAACCCTTAAATCCAAAACCCCAATTCACCTTCTCTCTGTTCGAATCCACTCTCCAGCTGCACGTCGATTCGTCGAATCCAAAACCCTCAAAATCCCACCTTTTTTGTGATGAAATCAACAGTGGGGGTGAATGGCAGAACGGACTACATTCTGCATCTCCTCCATCCCCGGTTGGTTCTCCGAGATAAGCCCTATGTGGCCTGGTAATCTCCCAATCTCCTCATCCTTTTTTTGTTTTTGTTTTGAAGGGATAATGATGATGATAGGAGTTGGTATTTATCTAATTTGATTAGTGTGATCTGAATTTGATGATAGTTTTGTATTGATTAATTTGATTAAACTGTAAGGATTTGTTTCCAATTAGACTGTTAAGTTTGTTTATTTATGTGGAAAATTGATGGAAGTTGATGGCGAAAACCCAAAAAAATATTAAATAAAATATTAAATTGGGATACTGGGTCAGAAATGCTATAATATGACAATATGCGAGGAGAGTTTGGCAGAATGTCCATTCCGGTATACACAAACCTATGCACGATGAGGAGACTGGATCGTAATTTCTGATAGTGAAATGCTATAATATGACAATCAAAAATAAAATATGTTCAGATGGAATTTAGGAACTCTAAGTTCCGTCCTGCAAAAAAGAAAAAAAAAAGTTCAGACGGAACTTGAAGATCCGTCGGAGGCGGAAATAAAAAAAATTTTAAAAAAAATCCATGGGACGGAATCCGTCCAAAAAATAAAAAAATTAAAAAAAAATCCATGAGACGGAACTTGATCAAGGTTAAAAATGAAAATAAAACAATTTCTTATTTGGGACGGAACTTGAAGTTCTATTCGATCAATTTTTTATTTGAAACGGAACTTGAAAATCCATCTGATATAATAAAAAATTAATTTTTTATTTGGAACAGAACGTTCCATCTCTTATAATTGCATATTCTCAAATAGCCTCTCAAAAATAGCAATCTCCGGTAGCAATTTTGTCAAAATATAAATAACTAACAAACGACTGTAGATGAACTTATGCAATAATATGCATAATATAGAAATTTAGCATCCGACCGTGGATACTCTAATAATCTCATACAATTTTCAAATATCATGCACGACTGCAAGCAGAGACAGTTGAATCAGTATACAACATAAATGAGACTACTACATGGAGTACAAAAAAGTGTAAACCGAGCATGGAAAATAGAGCATACGTGCCAGTCTTTCATTAGTTAAATTTCCTTCTCCTGCGTTACGGTGCTTTCTGATCTGCTCCCAATCAATACCACCAAATTAGTTAGCGATGAAAACGGGGAAAATGAACTCCAGAAGTATACAAAAAACTAGTTCACTCATTCAAACAATAAACGTAAAACAGAATTAGTTGAAAACCTACAAGCAAGGTTTGAAATCTAGATATCAGTATCAATCGACAAGTATTAGGTACTGGCGTCAGAAGCACCCCTTTTTGGATCAAAGAATCATTTATTATATGGGTAATTTGATTTATACAAAAATTAAGTAATATAGCAAATTTTAACATGTTTTATAATATTTGATGACAGTTATATATCAGTACTCGCAGAATTTAAATATAACTGATTATTAATTATAATAAACCCTTTTATGCTTCACATAATGTGGTCTATTAGATAACTTTTGTATGAATATAGTATGCAAATGAGATTATGGGTTCACTTTTCTTTTTCCCTGACAAATAAGGGGTGGTCTGGTTGGATGTAAAGGAGATCAAGAGAGGAAGGTACACTTTAGCGAAAGCAAATTCTTGGATTTGATTTCTTGAAATAGTTTTGGTTGGCTGTAGATTTTTTTTATTTTTTTATTTTTTTTACTTGTCATTCCCCACGGCGAGGACATTTACGCTTAGACTCGCTGTTGGGAACGGCGAGTTTAGTTCATAAAAATTTTCTAAAGAGTTTTTTCCAAAAATATACGAAGTCCGACAGAGTATTTCACTCTGTGAAATTTCCTGCATCCTCGCCGTTTCAACAGGGAGTCTAGTATAAATGTCCTCGCCTTTGGGAACGGCGAGCTTTTATTGAAAATTCTAAACTAAACTCGCTATTTCCAACAACGAGTCTAGTGTAAATGTCCTCGAGCTGGGAATGGCGAGCCTTCATAGAAAATTTTGAACTGAACTCACCATTGGGAACGACGAGTTTCTCAAAAAATTTGCACTAAACTCATCGTTCCCAACGGAGAGCATGAAACAACTAAACTTGCCGTTGGAAACGACCAGTATAGTTGTTGGGTCCACAAGCGCAAATACTAAAGCAATTATTCTCTTTCTGCAAATAGTTTCGAAAAGTGGCATATTATAAAAAAAAATCTTGATTTTGCAAGATTTATAGGATAAACCCTTTTTATTTAACTTCAAGAGAAAATTCAAGTTAAATCCTCACATTAACTCAAGTAGTAACTATCATGTCTTTTTAAAAATCCCAAGCCTAAAAATTTGAAGTATTGGCCAGTCTGTGGCAACCAAGAAGGCTCAAACCATCTGTAAACCATTGTGGTTTCGTTAAGACACTTTAAATAAAATAAAAAAATAAAAAATAAAAAATAAAATCAACTTCATCTATAAATAATAATAAATAATAATAAAATCAACTTCATCTATAATGTCATAACGGAGTAAACACAGAGTCCAAACAAACAAACAACAACAACAACAAAAACAAAAAAATCAATTTATTGTAGCAAATAAGAACAGAGGAGCCAAAATCAATTTATTGTAGCAAATAAGGACAAAAGTTACATGCAGTGATCATGATATTTTCCGTTCTTCATTAATATATTCCTGATAAGCGGATCAACCAGCACAAACCGTGACTCCCTTTCATGGCTCCAATTGATAAAAATGAGATATAAAGATTTTGGGTGAAGAAAGAAAGCATACAAATTGGAGAAGTATTTGGGAAAAGAAGAAAACATGTAAAATAATGGAGGAATGAAGGATTACATAATAATGATTGCTTTTCATTAACTGGCCTAATATATAATATTAGCCATCCAAAGCACTTTTTAACAAAGCAACCACATCTTCAAGTTTCTCTCTCTAGAAAAATCTAGAGCGAGAAGCTCCTCCAAAAAACTCCAAAAAGCAAAGAGAAAAGATGGTGAAGCTCAATCGGGGAGGGGGGAGGACTCCCTCGTCCTCCTCAGCCTCCTTCTCCCTCCTCCCCCTCCCCCTCCCCCACCACCATCCCGATTGCGCTGTTGGGTGGTGTGGTTTTCGATTTGGCCGGTGTTGATGTTGGTTGGGTTTTTGAGGCACGGTGTGGAGTGGTCGGCCTCAAGAAGGCAAGGTTGACGGCAGGAATAGCGCCGCCCGTGGAAGGCAAGACTTCGGTGACGTGTTATCGGGATCTTCCAGTGCTTGAGTCCTTGTCGACAGATCTGAGAGCTGACGGTGAGTATTCGGGGTTGTGTGTAGTGGTGGAGATGTGATGGAGGAGAGGGAGAGGTGAGGGTTTGTGGACGATGAAGTGGTGGTTGAGGTGACCAGGGTTGCGGGGTGAGGGGGCTGGTGACAAGCGATGCTGGCTCCAGGGTCAGGTTGTACTCTTGCTTTTGTCGACAGCATAGAGGGCTATCGAGGAAGGAGTAGAGAGGGGTGGAGGTGGCCTTCCTTGGGGTTGGGAGCGACAAGCTAAGCTCAACGTTTGGTTTCATCGATGGTCTTAGTACGGATTAGAGCGCCGGAGAGTCAAATTAGGGTTTGGCTCGTCGACAAGAGGTCTAGGACCTGACTCGTCGAAGGGAAATGAGCAGTTGCTGGTGTCGGGTGCGACTAGTGCTGCTGACGACGTTGATGGCGCTGTGTTGGATGTGGCGGAGATGGAGGAGAGAGGTGTGGAAGGGGTAGGGATGAGGAGTGAGAGCGAGAGACAATCGAGGCTGGAGGTGCTCGGTGAGGGTGATCATCAGTAGCGACGGTAGGCTAGTGCAGCTAGTGGAGGATGTAGGGAGGGGGGGATATGTTTGAATTTTGAATTTTGAATTTCATTTTAGGGTTTTGAAATTCAAATTTAAATTGGAGTAGGGATTGTGAAGGGGGGGTTTTATTTCAATTTTGAATTTCATTTAGGTTTTTGAAATTCAAAATATAGATGGGGATGATGGAGATGATATCTTGATGTAATTTGAATTTCAAATATGGTTTTTTGAAATTTAAATTATGGTTGTGGAGCTATGGACCTGACGGTGGGATCCCCTAAAATGTGTTGCCACGGTGGGGCTGTTCGTCGGCAAAGGAGGTTGACGAGAGCATTGATTTGTCGGTGGATAACTATAGATACTGTTGAAGGCTGGATTTGAAGCAATCGAAAGATGGTGTCGCGGTGGTTAGATTGGCGGTACAACGGCAACATCGTCAGGAGAGGAGGATGCATGCCGGCAGAAGATGGTGGATGTGGTTGGTGCCAAGGTGGACGATTGGGGAAAGGTAGAGGGAGTTACTGGGGTGGACAGTAATTTTGATGGAATGCGGATTTCAAATTAGATTATTTTGAAAACCAAATTACATCGGGTAGGGATGGAGGAAAAATAGAGTGTAGAAAGCTTTCGTCTACAAGTTTAGTTAGGGAAGGGACTAGTTAATGTTGTATGCTTAGCTTTGTATTTGTTTTTCATTGTTCCGTTTTAGGAACAGAGAGATGTATATTAGTTGTAATACTTATTTCGTTAATTATTATTAATGAAGGATGACGATGTCACCTTTTTTCTTTAAAAAAAAGCACTTTTAACATTTTTTGTCAAAAAATCTTTATCGCAGATTAGATGGGATGAACTTAACGACAAGAAGAAGTGGCAATATTACTCTTTTTTACTTGAACTTAAATTACATAGATACTACATACCAAACTATATGTATAATAGTTTTTTTTCTTTTTTTTCCTCGGCTAATTTACAACTAAAATAGTTGAAGCTATGTTTTCTAGTCTAGTAAGGCCTTACGAGAATAATGAGTAAGTGAAGTTGAGGAGAGATAAACAATATGAGGATAGATCTCAGTAAGTCTCAGTTCTGAAGGACAACTATCTAAATTTGCACTTAGAGCATCCACGGTCGCAAATTGCTTAAAAATAGCAAAATATATACTGTACATATAGCAAAGTGGAGTTTGCTGCAGTGGTGAAATGCTATAATATAGCAATCAAAAATAAAATATGATCGGTCCGTCCCAATAATAAAAAAAGTCAGCACATTTTTTAATTAATATATTGAATATTAACAATTTTAATAAATGGATAAAATTTTTTCTTTAAAAATTTAACCATGGGACGGATCTTCAAGTTCCTTCCCATGAATGGGCAGTTCCGTCCAAGGTAAAAAATTAAAAATGTATAGTATTTTTATTTGGGACAGAACTTGAAGTTCCGTTCGATATAATAAAAAAATAATTTCTATTTGGGACGGAACTTCGAGTTCCGTCCGATATAATAAAAAATTAATTTTTTATTTGGGACGGAACTTGAAACTCCGTCCTCTATAATATGCATATTCTCATATCGTCTCTCAATTATAGCAATCTTTGCCAGCGATTTTGCCAAAATATGAATAAATAGCAAACGATTGCAGAAGCGCGAGTGCTATAATATGGATAAAATGCAAATTTAGTAAATGACTGTGGATGCTCTTACAGTGACAGAGTCAACCATAATAGCTAACCAGGTTTAAAATTTCATTTGTATACCTAGAAAAATACATCTGGTAATGAGACCTAAGTAATTGGACACAAAACGATGCCTCTCATGCGCCAAATGTAAGAAGATTTAAAATAAAATTATATATATATATATAAAAGAAAAACCGGAACATGAGTCGAATTGTCACATACATTATCATAGATGATCTCTTGATGACCTTTAGCTAGTTGAGGAACAAGTAATCAACCTGCAAAATTATGGGTTACAGATAAACAGAGAATGGATGATTGTATAGGTAGTAGCTAATAAAACCCCGGTTTCAAATATGTTGCACCGGCCCAATCATAAAGTGATTTGGCCTACAGATATTTCCAATATTTGATGTTTATGACAAATGACAGATCAAGACCCTGATATATTTCATACCAAGTTTTTGAATCATGAATAAAACCAGAATGACAACAAGCCTATGATAATTCCATTAACTGCAGTAAAAATAAGTTAACAGTACCTGATCTTGGTCTTTCCAAATCAAGTAAGGTAGGTAAGGTAACAGAGAACTTCTTAGCCAGCGCCCGAGTAAGTGGATATTGAGGTGCCTAAAGAAGTTTTTTTATAAACAAATTATCAAACACTGATGATGAGTTACATACAAAAGGATCTTGCAACTAATAGGATCTCAAACAATAGAAACGTGAAAGAGCTCATGATGAATTTTACGATTACAAGTATGTCTGATGGTCCACCATTTACCGGACAAGTAGCATTTACTTTCCTAAAAGAATGTCCACAGAATGGGTGTTGTAAAACATATTTCCTCCATGAAACTGGTAAGCCTTGAACTACATAATGCCACATCATTTTTTTCTAATAGTCCCATTAATTGATAATAGTGTAACAGTCAGCATATTTTCTGTTTTTTTTTTTCTCTGTGTGAAGGATGGGGGTGGGAAAGATGAGACTTTATGTTGTCTCCAAAGACTGAAGTTAACACCTTTTCCACCTTTAGTTTTATTTTGATGCTAAGTGAGTCCAGTGCCCACTATTATATAATACCCTATTCAAATCACATTAAATCATCAACATGGGGGTGGGAAAGATGAGAGACTTTATGTTGTCTCCAAAGAGTGAAGTTAACACCTTTTCCACCTTTAGTTTTATTTTGATGTTAGTGAGTCCAGTGCCCACTATTATATAATACCCTATTCAGATCACATTAAATCATCAACATCACACGAACATTGCGGTTTCAGTGGGTTAACTTGTGTTAAATCCAACAAGTAATATTCAGTGTTTTAAACAATGGGTATTAAACAAGTTCCAAGACAAGGTGATTAAACGGTGGAAATGAGAATTAACCCTACCGTCTTGTTATGTTTCAGGTTTTTGAAACCTTGGTAAGCTTGCCTAAACATACCAAGGTGCTTCACAATTGAAATCATACGGAAACAAACTGACCCATACCATTCAAGTGATTTCAACTCAAACAACTTTGTTATACTATTTGGAAAAGACCCACGAAAGAGTATTTAATAATCAAATCAAATTCATCTATTTTAATGGCCTCAAGAAATAAAAGGTATCATGCAAAATTGCAATGAGCTATTAAAGTGCAACGAAATTTGTAGCATTGAGTGCAAACAATATACAGCTTGCATTTGTGCTGCTGTTAACGTAAGTTCTAGCTGGCCATGCCCATCATACAAGCCTAAGTACAGTAAGTATTTAAAGAAAAGAAAAACAATTAAAATTAATTCATTAAATATGCCCCGTTAGTTACATAGATCAGTAAACCCACACAATGAAATGATGTGAGATTGGAATTTCAGATCAGACATAGATAACTCAGTGACTTACATGAGGATAGCTTGTTCTCCAAACTGTATTTTGTCTTCTCGCATTCATTGTTTTATCTTCAGTAGGTTGTGCTTCTGTTAAAGCATCAGACTGTACAACCAATTTAGGTTTAAGAATTAGAAAAGGGGAAGAAGACAAAAATCGAAAGAAAAAAAAAACATCTCTCAGTGCCAGCTCAATTTCCACCGTTCGAAGGAGATTAACAGTCTATAATTTACCTCTTGATTCCGTCGTAGCCTTCTTACTTTCTTTTCGATCAGTAGGACTTCTGGGGATTCATTTTCATTTCTACATCGCCTATTTGATGAAACTGGAGCACCTTTAATAGTGCCAATTTGACTAAAATCAGCTGAAACATTTGTGCAATTATGATCTACAGTCTCCAAGCTGTGCTCATTTTCAGCCTCGGATCCCCTATCTATGGTTGGAATTTCAAGCATTTGTGTTCCTCTTTTACACGAAAAATGTAAGTCTTCATTCACGCACTGGGACTTGCAAGCACTGGAATCGGAAATCTCTCTTTGCCCGCTTCTAGTATTGGACATATAAACGGCATTCTGAGATGTACTTCCAGAGTTCAGATCTTTAGTTCCAGGAAAAGGATTCTTTTCCTTAATATCGTCCTCAAACTTATTTACTACGCCACTAACTTCCTCTATCATCTCTATAGCATGCCCATGAGCTCCCTGATCATCTTTCTGATTGTATTTTAGGTTTGATAAAGCTTGCTTCCTCTGCAGAGTCTCTCTAACCTCCGACGTTTTACTTTTGGTAACATCTACTGTATCCATCATAGAACTGCAATCCTTCACAGACAGAAAGTTATCCTCAAATTTCTTTCTGATGTTTACATAAATTTCATCTACTTTATTTGTTGTGATTCCTTTAAATGCTTCTGTAGACTTATCAGGAGATATTGGACAAGAAAGAAGAACTGCACTTTCATTCTTAGCCGAAACAGTAAATCTTGTATCAGAATTTTTAGCATCCCTGCTTTCGTCCTTCAATTTTGAAGCCTGGTGTGAATTTCTAACATTATATTCAATCAACTCCGATGTTCTAGTTTTGGTTACATCAACAGTATCCATTGTCAAACTGCAATCCTTCACAGACAGAAGGTCATCCTCTAGTTTCTTTCTGATGTTATGATCAATCTGATCTACCTTATTTGATGTAATACCTTTCAACATTCCTGTAGACTTAGCTAGAGATACTGGACAGGAAAGAGGAACTGCAATTTCATTCTTACAAGAAATTGTGAATCTTGTATCAGATTTTTGAGAATCCTTTCCTTTGTTCCTCAAGTTTGCTATATGATATGAGTTTCTAAAATCAGATGCAATCAACGGTTCTAATGACACATTCATTTCAACCATCAACAGATCAGAATTAGCTTTTTCAGAATCTTCCCCCCCTAGTATCCCCTCTGAAGAACATGTCTTGTCTACTCCAATCTTTATAACAGGATTCCCACTTCTTAATGCATATCCCCCTAATACTGTTCCCTCATCTTTATGTGAGACATCATTTTCTTTTGGCAGTAAATAATTTGTAATGCTATCTGCTGAAAGATTGGCAGTATTTATGGAATGATTATCATTAGACTCACCTATGTTGTCAACTCTTATCCTTTCAGGACGACGCCCGGACCCTGCATAACCTCTCAGCCGTCTCCAATGTTGAGGACTTGTTAGTGTGCTTTGCCTTGCTGATGAACAAACTGAAGCAACTTTACTTGAAGTTGGAATGCTTTTGTCATCTTCATTTCTCTGTGTAACATTTGACGGATGCGAAAAAGAATCTTCCAAAGGAAATTTCATTTTGCTTGGTGTACAACAAGTATCTTTCCTTCTAGAGTCTTCTTTTACTTGTACATCATCAGAACCATGTCCACCATTTCCTCTTGTTTTTTGAGCACTCATTTGTTGGTTGCATTGCTGAAGTTGTAAGGAATGGTTTTCATTTGGAAGTATATCATATGAAACACCCTCAATTGTCAAATCTGTTTTGACTGTGATTATTTCATCATTATGTCGCAATTGAGAAACTGTCCCAAAATTCAATGCATCTGAGTCAGACATAGCTAAATTTTTACCCTTATCAGATTCAGCCAAAGAAGCATCAAGTGGTACATTAGGATTCCTTCTAACTTTGTCATTGACAACAGATCTTTCACCATTAAGCCCAACCATATCAAATCCTCTTCTGGAAGCATCACTAGTTGCATTGCCTTCAACATCACGGTTAATGATTTGAGTAGATCGTCCAATATATTCGCAATTTTGTTTAATTTTATCCACGACATTCTTCCACACACGGACCTTTCCTGAAGTACTAGTAAAGTGCCTTTTCAACACATCATCTATTGAATGATCAGGGCTGGAGCTCAAAACATCAGATGTCTTCCTGACCGAGAAGACATCCGAATGAATTAGAATACTTTTATTGTTCCCAACATCTCCATCAGCATAATACTCCCAGTTATATGGAAATCCAATCAGAAAACGACGGCAGACCTGATAAAGGAAAGGCTAAGCAAATTAAAAATGCATTGGACTAGTATTGAATACAATAACGGTACAACATATAAGTTGATATAGCTTGATGTGTGTTCTTAATTTGCTTGACCTCAAAACAACACATCCATAAGAGTGCACCAACACGAACAAAATGCGAATAGCAAACAAAAACACGGTAAATTCTAAAATTCTACATAAAAATTAGTACAAACAAGAGGTGAGGTGTCAAGTCAGATATGCACACCCAAAAAATTCATAACATCCAGATAGACGTGCATGTGTTCCATAGTTAATAGCGCTACACAATCTATTATATGAACAAGCCTAATCATAATATTTCATTTTGAATGCGTGAATAATCATTCCATTTATCTCGACTTTATGAAATCCACTCAAAAAAAAACATAATGATTAATGACAGTCCCCACACAGTTCTTTTAGAATGCCCCCTCCATTTCACCCTGCTTTCTTCCCCAAACCTTAAAATTGCGCCCCTACTCAACTCAGTAACTTGATGGCGCTTCCGCATGGACCGCATCTCATCCAGATCTTCATTCCTCCAACAATATCCTCGACGATGAAAGGACGCGAACATCATGTAGAATTTAATTTTCCATCCATAAGTGATAGAATACTACTACTACTACTACAGGGCATCTAAGTCTAAAACATAAAACTTATGGATACCTAGTAATAAAAAATTGGGTCATGATCTAGTAAGTAAAGTAACATAATTGAAAACTTATTTCATATATTTCCTCATTTCAAATGCACGAGTGATCAACATGTCATAAAACATACAAGGATAAAACATCACGAAGTTTGAACATGATTTATCCGTGCAACTACTTGTTGCAAATGAACAGTTTTTCAGCAATTGAACAAATGAAACCGCTCAATGCACTGACTAAACATATCTGAACATTGCTATATTTCACCCTCCCATATTTAATGACATGCAGATCACTTTGAACAGTGTGTGGATCATGCATACCTGAAACACGGTTCCACTTATTTCACTTATCAAATGTGTCACTCACTAGATCATGAGGGGGGTAATTAGTACTAAATTATCAACACATTAGCTTACAAATAACAACAATATACCTCAGGAGAAAAGCCATTAATCACCGACAGGGATTGATCGATGCAACCCTCAATCCTGACAGTGATCCCATCAGCTGTCTCCACAGTGTACGCATCGTGTCGAACTACAATCGGAGCAGATGTGAACACTCTACTCTCTAACTTCCTACAATTAAAATAATAACAACAATAAATTCAAAAAAAAATTACCAAAAAAGTTAGGGTTTTCAAATGAGAGAGATTCTTGATTACCCTCCATGGGCAGTGAATCCGGCGATCCCCAGCCTCTTTCCGGTGCTTTGGGATTCCCGCTCCGCTCTGATCAGCCACCAATCGAACAACGACACCTACACATTCCCATTTTAAAGCATTTTCGTTAAAAAAAATTTAAAAAAATAAAAGAAAAGAATAGAAAATAAAGAAAGAAAGAGGGATTACGCATTTGGAGAAGGAGGAGGTTGGAGAAGTGACCGGTGCTGACGTGGAGGGTGGTAGAGGGGACGTTGTTGCCGTGGCGGGCGGAGTAGTCGTCGGAGACTTCTGGTTTTCCCGCCGCTTCGGAGCCCGGATTTCGGCCATTTTAGTGATGGAAGCGAGTGTGAGTGAGAGGAAAGGGATTTGAATTAGAATTTATTTGGGCCGGGCCTTTTTTTGGTTTTGGAAGGCTCAAGGTTATATTTATTGGGCCTTTAATGGAATTTGGATTGGGCTATGGAGGAGAAGGTTAGTAATTAGTAAGTATAATGGGGGGAGGCTTATAAAAAATAATAGGCTAAATTTGAAAGAAGAAAAAAAAACATGAACTATATTTTCAAGTTTTTTTGCACGGGAATACAAGTTCGTGACAATGGCCCAGCAAATGATATTAATATCATCCATAAGCTGTACCAGTCTTAACTCAACAACATGAAAGAAATAATCACAACCACGCAGATAAATATAATCACATAAACAATAACTGAGATAAAAATATGCAGTAGTCAACATAATAACCAACAACTGAAAAAATAAACAACAATTACGGGTCAACAAGCCCGAGATACAAAGTTCAACAAAAGAGTAACAATGCGATAAAAGAACAATATGGAAGAAGATAATTTATTTTAAAGCAGCTCCTGCTCCAATCTAAGAAGAACTGCTCACCAATGCCTTATGGCAATTCTCCTTGTACACCTGTAGCTGGATCAACTAGAGTGGAAAAGAAAATATACTTAGAGCAAGTATGGACAACAAGTAGTGAAAAGTAAAGAGTAAGGGAACATGATACATCAGGGAATATGAAGCAAGATCAAAGTTCAAAAGCAATAATAATATCAATAAATAATGGTCAAGTGTTCAAGTGTCAACTTAGATTTATTAGCATTTTATTTTCCTATTTAGTGCACATACTACTGCGTCCCATACCACAGATTCGGTGCATGCAAAATAGTGTACGTTTAAGACACAGTGGTGGGATCTACAGAGTGTGTACTCGGCGCAATGAGATAGTATGATAACAAGATAACAAGTTCACAAGTATTTCTCCACCTTCCATGTCAATAGTATGAGTACACAAGAAGGGCCCTACCGAATACATTTTCTGAGATTATCCACTACTAAGTCAACCTTATTAACCCCGGCTTGTTTAATGTTTTATTATTTCATTCATGGTCATGCAAGTATATATATAAGAGTGTCAAGGCAATGATAAAGATGCAACAAAATGATACAATGCATGATAAAATACAAATAATTGAACATCTGAAAAGAGTAGACACAGCAGTACTAACATAGCAGTAACTCACAAACTATAACTCGGAATTCGATTCCGCCAAAAGGAAAAGTAAACTAGACATCCGGGGCTACAATTTATATTCAGTAAGTTTAGTTAATTCTGGTCATAACTAGGCTGATTACTCTAATCTTTACAGGTTAACGGTTCTGCCAGCAGCTTATAGTCAAAAAAAATTTGGGTGAAAACTAGGTGTAAAATTAATTAAAAAATCTACAAAAATTAGGAATGGATCCTAAGAATGTCTACTAAGTGTCTGGAGAGTTTCATGGCATTATACTACTATTATCATGGTGTTTCAACTGAAAGTTGTGTCGGTATTTCATTAATTGTAATCTGGAAAGTACAGACCAGTAGTGACTAAAACTGCGATATCTCACAGCTCACAGATCGGAATCTAGATCCGTCAATTGTTCTGGAAACTAGATTCATTAAGCTACAATTCTTTTTTATATGGTTTTGGTTGATTCTTATTGCAATATGGTCGAAACCTCAGTACAATACAGAATAGGCAGTAAGACATAACAAAAATCATCATATATATTTATCAAAGTGAATAATCAACATGTTCTTATTATCATGAAATGCATTAACATTAATGTACAATAAGTTGAGATGAAATTCTACTGTATACAAAGCAAGATTATCATGTCACGATTCAATTCACGAGATCTCAATCAATCAACATGTATCCATATCATTATATATATCTCATATGCAAATTCTAATCAATTTGTTCATGTCGTGTGTGCATGCAAGTTTGGGTTTGAATCAATGGATATTGGCACGAGTCAAGGATACTTCGGATTAGCTCGTGTAACCCGTAGATATCCCCAACGAAAAGTATACAAAGCAATATTAAGATAATCGAAGTGGAACTACTTGCAGAGGAAATCAATAATCTTGAACTAGAAAAATAAACCGAGTTTAAGTGGACTTGCCTTTTGTGTGAGAGAAAAGACAAGTCCACTTGAAGAAAACCACACTTAAGTATGGTTGCAAAAAGTTCTTGTGAAGTATATTTTCAAAAAACCACATCTAACTTTTCTGCTTGTATTAGATAATCTCATTCATCTTTGCAAGTTGGTTCAAAAAACATCATGCCTCTTTTTCATTATTGTCAAAAAACATCACACAACTTTAGCAGAAAACTCGGGCTGTTAGAGTGGATTTTTTGCAACGATACTTGAGTGTGGTTTTCTACATAAAGGGCAAAATAAGTTTATTTAAAATTTATTTGCTCATCCATTGTGTTTTTTTTTTTTTTTTTTGAGTTAAAAGGTGGAATAACATCCATTGTGTTGTTGAAGATAACTTAAGTTTATTTAAAATTCATTTGCTCATCCATCGTGTTGTTAAAGATAACTTATAGTCAGAGGGTATTTTTGTTGCAATACGCGTTAGTACAGATTCATTAGAAAAACATTTAGGCTCTGTTTGAAGATGATATTAAGTTATCTAAGGAAATTTTCGTCCAATTATAAAGTAAAATTAATATTTATTTTCAAACTGTATAAAGCTTAATTAACCTAAGTCTCTTTCATGAAATTTCTTGTCAATATATCACTCGCAAATTCTTTCATCTTGTTTTAGACTAGTACGTAAGAATCTAAAACTGTATATAAAACTAGCATATATCAATAATTTTGAAAACTAAAGGAGAGTAAATGAAAGAACTAGATCTCTTTTTCTACAAAAGGACACACAAATAATTTTCATATAATTTCACATCGACTTCTCTTTAGCAGTCAAAAGACGGATTTTCTGGCGGGAAAAAAATGGGGGAGAAATAGCAGTCAAGTTGGCATCTTCTTCTTTGGTTTTCCCGAGCATTCGAAACTGGTTATAACTTAGAAAGTCGGAGAGTTGTGTAATTTATCGGCAACTAACCTATTCAAGAAACAGTTAGATATTCTTGAAGTCGAAGTTGTATGATCATATGACTGTTGGAAATCGATTCCATCATATTGTACTCATCAAGACGTACAAAATGATGTACTCATATGTCCTAACTTTTTCCAACAAAGGTTCCTATCAAAGATCAAGTTTGGGGGCTCGGCGCTTGGCAAGTATGGCGGCACCCACCTAGTTTTTTCCAACAAAGCTGCCTATCAAAGGCCAAGTCTGGGGGCTCGACATTCGGCAAGTACGGTGAGAACCCATCTAGCTTTTCCCAACAAAGCTGCTTAACAAAGGTCAAGTCTGGGGCTCAGTGCTCGACAAGTACGGCGAGCACCCACCTAGCTTTTTCCAACAAAGTTGTCTAACAAAGGCCAAGTCTGGGGGCTCGGCGCTCGGTAAGTACGGCGAGCACCCACCCAGCTTTTTCCAACAAAGTTGCCTATCAAAGACCAAGTCTGGGGGCTCGACCCTCAGCAAGTACGGTGAGCACCCACCTAGCTTTTTCCAACAAAGCTGCTTAACAAAGGCCAAGTCTGGAGGCTCGACGCTCGGCAAGTACGGCGAGCACCCACCTAGCTTTTTCCAACAAAGTTGCCTATCAAAGGCCAAGTCTGGGGGCTCGACGCTCGGCAAGTACGGCGAGCACCCACCTAGATTTTTCCTACAAAACTGCCTATCAAAGGCCACGTCTGGGGGCTCGACGCTTGGCAAGTACGGCGAGCAGCCACCTAGCTTTTTCCAACAAAGCTGCTTAACAAAGGCCAAGTCTGGGGGGCTCGGCGCTCGGCAAGTACGGCGAGCACCCACCTAGCTTTTTCCATCAAAGCTGCCTATCAAAGGCCAAGTCTGGGGGCTCGGTGCTCGGCAAGTACGGCAAGCACCCACCTAGATTTTTCCAACAAAGCTGTCTATCAAATGCCAAGTTTGGGGGTTCGACGCTCGGTAAGTATGGCGAGCACCCACCTAGATTTTTCCAACAAAGGTACCTAACAAAGGCCAAGCCTGGGTGGCTCAGCGCTCGGCAAGTACGGCGAGCACCCACCTAGCATTTTTCAACAAAGCTGCCTATCAAAGGCCAAATCTGCGGGCTTGACGCTCGGCAAGTACGGCGAGCACCCACCTAGCTTTTTTCCAACAAAGATGTCCTTGAGGCTCGAAGCTCGGCAGTGACCTCGAGCACCCACTCAGCTTCTTCCTGAAGTTTTCTCACTCAAAGCTCTCCGAGCCGACCCTACAAGCACGGAGCTCGACAGCGATAGCGAGCACCCGCCCGGCTCCTCTCTTTAAGCTCCCCTCACGAAGTGCTCGCTACCTTACTGACGAAGTCATCCCTCGACCTTCGGCCCTTGTCCTCCATCCCTCGGCCATCGGCTCTCTGTTTCGGCCCTTGGCCTTCGGCCTTTGACCAAAATTGCGGCAAGTTCTAATAAACATCCCTCTAGGGATTCAGAGCAACAAATCTTTGCCAAATACTCTCCTCCTTTCTTCCTACAAAGGCTGACTACTCCTACATGGCTGGGTTATACAGCCCTCCAGGAGTGGGGGGCTTATGATGTGGTATAGATAACGTGGCCCAATCAGGGCCATCAGATCTCCTCAGATTACGCTCTCATTTGATCATCAGGTCAACAAGTCCAACGGGCTTTTGCCAACTCCAGCCCACAGGCAAACGGGTCGGACCAGGCCTGTTAGGGCCCTAGACCCGTTTACCCATGCCTATAAATACCAGACCCTTTCCTCACTTTCAAAGGTAATCAATCTTTCTCCACCTGAACCCTAACTACTGTTGCTTTCTCAGTGACTGACTAGATCGTCAGAGGACCTGTCTCTGGGAACTCTCCCGGGCTCTCTAGGCATTGTGCAGGTCCAAAGATCTGAGCCGAGCTCCCAACATCTGAGCCGAGCTACGAGCCTCAACCTACTTCCCGCAACTCCCGAGCCGGTCCTATGACCGGGGATCAGACCAGCGTCAGAGTCGTGCCTTCCGCTTCCTAAAATACAAGAACTCACACCTGTTGCCCCCACACCCGAAAGAAAACAAGCAGCATCATTAATAAAAATGATTGATCTGAGATTGACATTAAGCATGATTCTTGATTACGTGATTCTTGATTACATGATTACATGATTATTGATTAACTAATATTGGGTTACCAATTGATTATACTTTGAAGTCTTAAATACACTTGTTTATAGTTGTTACTTACATGATCATATTGTTCTAAGTCTTTACTTCCTTTCATATTGTATTGTACTATTTTTCTGTAATTGCACTATTACTTCTTATTCCTTCCATGTTATATCTTGTTATCTTACCATTTTACTGATTGTTGCTACCTGCTGTCCGAAGCTTGCTCTAACGAACATTTTCTCCACTTTTTTAAGTTAATAATTATACAGGTATTGATGGTCCTGACAAACAGACTCTCTAGACGAACGTTGCTGCATTATTACTACTAGTTGTTTTCCTTTCAGTCGCTATTTTATCTAGTTGCTATAGCGAACTGTTTATCGTACTGTTTTAATTCTGGTACCTTGTATTTCTGGACATCTTGACTCGATGTTATGTATTTTTCAGATGATGGTTATTCTATTTCCAACTTATGTGATCATTATATTAACCTGCATGAATGTGTTATATATATCTTGTTGAGCTATAACTGTACAGCTTATGGATGATGTCGTATCATTCGCTGGGCCTTAGTTGCGTGCCCGTAGTTCCGTATAGTAGGAAGCGGGGCGTGACATGTCATCGGCTCCAAGTGGGTTTATCGAAAGAAAGAAAACATAAATGAGAATGAGGCTCCTAACTACAAGGCAAGGTTAGTTGCGAAGGAATTCTCACAAAAGGAGGGAGTTGATTATGATTAAATTTTCTCTCCGGTGGTCAAGCATACATATATTCGGATGTTGCTATCTCTTGTGGCATCGCATGACATGGAGTGGGAACAACTTGACGTGAAGACGACTTTCCTTCAAAGGGATTTGGAGGAAATTTTCTATATGGCTCCACCGGGTGGATTTGTGGAAGTAGCAAAGGAAGACCTTGTAAGCAGATTAAATAAATCTTTGTACGGGCTCAAACAATCATGGTACAAGTGCTTCGACTACTTTATTCTCCAAATTGACTACAAGAGAGGTGAGTATTTGTTGCTGCTGATTTTGGTGTGGGAGCAAATAGATAGTATTTGTGGATTCTTGGAAAAACCTGAATAGCAAACCTGAACCTGTTCTGTTGGAGTCTGACCGCTGACTCCTGCCGTTCACCTGCAAAGAAGTGCGAGACACCGGGGTTGATCCCGGCGACGCACCCTCCGACGCTCAAGTCAGTAACCAGAAATGATTATGAAAGAGCGTTTAACTAGCAAAAGATTGATTACCTCTTAATAGTGGTGGATGGGGGGTATTTATAGCCGCCTTAGGGATCAGATTAGGAATGTAATTCCTGTGATCTGATAAGAAGTAAAATCCTCGTAATCAGATTAGGAATGTAATCCCTTAATTCCCGGTGAGAGGATAGTCGCGAATCAGGCCCGTTGATTTGGTTCAATCAGAGATCCTAATTCTATCCTGTCGGACTGGGTTTGTATCGGGTCGGGAACCGTACCCAGTTGAGGTGGATCCGTTCGCAGGTTATTAAATCTATGAGAAGGAGACCCAGTACCCGTTTCGGACCCATTTGTATGTGAAATTACCGTTTTACCCCTGAGCTTTAAGATTCGTGTCCGATGTGAACGGTCCCGATTTAATCCTATTTTTAGCCATATTACGAGCCCTCCACTCCTGAAGACTGAGTTTGGTCAGCCTTTGAGGAGTAGTTTTACTGTTCTAATGGCGTACGAGATTTTATCGGTGTTCTTAAGGGAGTTTGGATCTTGCTCGGGGTGTAACGGTGTTATTCTAGGCTTGTAAAATGCCCAAAAATATTCTCAGAATTTTCTGGATTTTTGGTGATTTTTTCCAGATTTTTCTGAATTTTTCCTCATTTTTTTAAACTTTTTATTCATTTTTCGAATTAAATAATTAATTATCAAAAATATTAATTAATTATTCTAATTAAATAATTATTTTTTTCAGAATTTAAAAATAATTTTTCTGAATTAATAATTATTTTTAGAATTTTTAATTAATTTTTTTCGATTTTTTAATTATTTTTTCAGATTTTTTAAATAATTAAACAAATAAATAAATAAATAAATTAAATATTACCTAGACACGTGGCACATTTCTGGACGTCGATCGTGATCAGATGGCGCGCATCGCAAAGCAGATCATGCTCTGGACACGTGGCGCGTTTCTGAGCGTCGATCATGATCAGATGTGCGCGCATCGTGAGGCAGATCATGTTCTGGACACGTGGCACATTTCTGAGCGTCGATCTTGTCGCGATGCGAATTTTAAGACGATCGGACGGATCGTATGGGTCGGCGGGTTTTTTCTCCATATACGAGGGTCGGTTCTTCGGCTCCTCGGATCGGCACCTCGGCCAAGTACCTCGGCAGCTGTCCAAGCATGAAGTTGACGCAACGTGGCCATCACGTGGCGCACGTGGGCTTTTTCTTCTTCTTCTTCTTTCTTCCCCCGTTGCTTCTTCCTCTTCTTCTTCGACTCTTCTTCTAACTTTCAACCGCTGCTTCTTTCTTCGACTTTCTTCCGAGCCTTCGTCTCCTTCTCCGACGCTATCTCCGAGCATAGCCAACCGAGGAGATTTTGGTGCGTCGCCGAGTGGAGCTCGGAGCTTCATCGAGGAAGAGAGCTCGACGGAGGAGATGAAGCTTGAGTTCGGAGCTCAGTCGCGAGGGGAGCTCGTCGGAGGAGGTCGTCGAGTGGAGCTCGGGGCTTCGTCGAGGAAGAGAGCTCAACGGAGGAGCTAGCTTCGGCGTTGGAGGTTGGCGAGCTTGGCGATGGGTAGTGCTCGACGTCGTCGGAGGAGCTGGCAAACGACCGAGCTCGACGACGACGTGGAAGGTGGCAAGGTATGAGGTTGAAGACGGGTGTTCGGTTCGCCGGTTCGGAGCTTCGCTCGAGGGAGTCGAGCTCGGCTATGGGATCGGCAATATGGAGGTCGACGACGTGCTCGGCAGCGCTGAGCTCGTAATTGGAGAAGAGCTCGGTGGAAGTGGAGCTCGGCATGTTGGAGCTCGGCGCGTCGGAGTCGAAGCTCGTCGAGGCTTCGACGAGGAAGAGGCATGGCGAGGAGCTTCGGCGAACCAGCTCGACGAGCGGAGTGGAGCACGTCGGAGGCTTGGTGAGTGGAGTTCGGAGATTTGACGACGGAGGCAGCTCGGGAAGGAGATGGGCCAAGCTCGGCGATGGGGGAGTGGAGCTCTCCCGTGGGTACGTCGAGGAAGGAGCTCGGCGCGTCGAAGTCGAAGCTCGCCGAGGCTTCGACGAAGAAGAGGCATGGCGAGGAGCTCCGGCGAACGAGCTTGACGAGTGGAGTGGAGCTCGTCGGAGGCTCGGTGAGGGAGGAGCCGAAGCTCGGTGGTGAAGTTGGGTTTATTTTTCTCTGGTTTGTTTTGGCGGGAGAGTGGAAGGGAAGAAGAAGGGAAGGGTTCGGGTCTGGGACCCTAACGGGTCCGACCCGACCCTTCTCTCAAAAATTTTTTTTTTCCTTTTTTCTTCTCTCCTCTGCTTCTTGTTCGGCAGATTCGAGCACGGATTTTGAAGGGCATTTTTCACCACTTTGCTGCTCGGTAGATCGGTAGCTCGGATTTCAGATCTGAGCTATGTGGCCCCATCTGGACGGTTGATCACGATCGTGGCGCGAATCACGAGACAAGAGGCTCTAATTTCGAGAAAACGTTATCTTGTCGTTTTGTGAAGACGTGGCGAGATCTGAGCCGTTCATCATGTTCTAGCACGAATTTTGAGATGATCCAACGGTGAAATGGGATCGACAGAATTTTTCTCCATATGTGGAGGTCAGTACCTCGTCCACTCGGCTCGGTAGTTCCCCCTCTGCCCATAGTAGCTCGGCGTAGAGGAGGGGTCGGAGATCTACCTCTGCTTTTCGGCTCGAGAGGATGGGTCGGCATATGGGAGAGGTGAAGAGCTCCGGAGCTCTGCCTCTGTTCTGTTTGGCTTGGGAGATTTTTGAAGAGGAGCTCCACTCCTAGGGGGAGAAGAGGTGCTAGGAAGATCTTCGTAAGAGCCATGAGAAGACCCATTCTTTCAAGTGAGTGCAAGGAGCAACTCTATGGGAGAGTTTTGAGCTCCGAACTCGCTTAGAAGAGGCCCGCTTTGGAGGCGAGCGGAGTGAAGAGCTCAGACCTAGGAGAGAGTGATCTGGAAGACGATTTTGAGGAGCAACTCTAGGAAAGAGTTTTAGCTCCGAACTCGTTTGAGAAGAGGTCTGCCTCGGAGGTAAGCGGGGTGAAGAGCTCGGCTTTTAGGAGAGCCATCTGGAAGACGAGTTTGAGGAGCAACTCTAGGAGAGAGTTGTGAGCTCCAAATTCTTTGAGAAGAGCTCCGCTTTGGAGGCGAGCGGAGTGAAGAGTTCGGTTCTAGGAGAGAGCGATCTGGAGGATGAGTTTAAGGAGCAACTCTAGGAGAGAGTTTTAGCTCCGAACTCGTTTGAGAAGAGGTCCGCCTTGGAGGTAAGCGGAGTGAAGGGCTCGGCTCTAGGAGAGAGCCATTTGGAAGACGAGTTTGAGGAGCAACTCTAGGAGAGAGTTGTAAGCTCCAAATTCTTTGAGAAGAGCTCCGCTTTGGAGGTGAGCGGAGTGAAGAGCTCGGCTCTGGGAGAGAGCCATTTGGAAGACGAGTGTAAGGAGGAACTCTAGGAGAGAGTTGTGCTCCGAACTCGATGAAAAGAGGTCCGCTTTGGAGACGAGCGGAAGTGAAGAGCTCGGTTCTAGGAGAGAGCGATCTGGAGGACGAGTTTGAGGAGCAATTCTAGGAGAGAGTTTTAGCTCCAAATTCTTTGAGAAGAGCTCCACTTTGGAGGCGAGCGGAGTGAAGAGCTCGGCTCTGGGAGAGAGCCATTTGGAAGACGAGTGTAAGGGGGAACTCTAGGAGAGAGTTGTGCTCCGAACTCGATGAGAAGAGGTCCGCTTTGGAGACGAGCTGAAGTGAAGAGCTCGGTTCTAGGAGAAAGCGATCTGGAGGACGAGTTTGAGGAGCAACTCTAGGAGAGAGTTTTAGCTCCGAACTCGTTTGAGAAGAGGTCCGCCTTGGAGGTAAGCGGAGTGAAGAGCTCGGCTCTAGGAGAGAGCCATTTGGAAGACGAGTGTAAGGAGGAACTCTAGGAGAGAGTTGTGTTCCGAACTCGTCGAGAAGAGCTCCGCTTTGGAGGCGAGCGGAGTGAAGAGCTCGGCCCTAAGAAGAAAGAGGAAGGGGAGGAGAGGCATTCGGGTTCTCTCCTCTGCCTTGTTCTTTCGCACAGTGAGGAAGAGCAGAAGTGTTGGGTACTTTTGGCGAGAAGACTAAAGAAGGAGAAGAATGAAGGAGCTAAGAAGGGAATGGGTCGGACCGTGGGTATCGGATCCGACCCCGACCCGTTAGCCTCTTTTTCTTTCTTCCTCTTTATCTGCTTGCTTGTTCGGCAAATCCGAGCACGGATTTTGAGGCACATTTTCCGCCACTTTGCTGCTCGGTAGATCGGTAGCTCGGATTTCAGATTCGAGCTACGTGGCTCCATCTGGACGGTTGATCACGATCGTGGCGTGAATCACGAGACAAGAGGCACGAGTTTCGAGAAAACGTTATCTTGTCGTTTTGTGGTGACGTGGCGCGATCTGATCCATCCATCACGCTTGAGTGCGAATTTTGAGATGATCTAACGGTGAAATTGGGTCGGCGGTATTTTTCTCCATATGTGGAGGTCGGTACCTCGTCCGCTCGGCTCGGTGACTCAGTAGTTCACCCTCTGCCCGTAGTAGCTCGGTGTAGTGGAGCTCGGAGTTCGGACAGCTCGAGTGTGAGGAGAAGCTCGGCGAGTTGATGAAGGGGATGGGTCGGCATATGGAAGAGGTGATGCTCTGTTGGTTTTGGAGATTTATGAAGAGGAGCTCCACTCCTAGGGGTGGAGAAGACCCATTCTTTGAAGAGAGTGTAAGGAGCAACTCTATGGAAGAGTTTTGGGATCCGAACTCGCTTAGAAGAGGCCCGCTTTGGAAGCGAGCGGAGTGAAGAGCTCGACTCTAGGAGAGAGCCATCTGGAAGACGAGTTTTGAGGAGCAACTCCAGGGGAGAGTTGTGAGCTCCGAACTTGTTGAGAAGAGGTCCACCTGGAGGTGAGCGAAGCGAAGAGCTCGGCTCTAGGAGAGATCCATCTGGAAGACGAGTTTTGAGGAGCAACTCTAGGGGAGAGTTGCGCTCCGAACTTGTTGAGAAGAGGTCCGCTTTGGAGGCGAGCGGGGCGAAGAGCTCGGCTCTGGGAGAGAGCCATTTGGAAGACGAGTTTTGAGGAGCAACTCTAGGGGAGAGTTGTGCTTCGAACTCGTTGAGAAGAGGTCCGCTTTAGGAAAGCCATTTGGAAGACGAGTTTTGAGGAGCAACTCTAGGAGAGAGTTGTGCTCTGAACTCGTTTGAGAAGAGGTCCGCCTTGGAGGTGAGAGGAGCAAAGAGTCCGGCTCTGGGAGAGAGACATTTGGAAGACGAGTTTGAGGAGCAACTCTAGGAGAAAGTTTTAGCTCCGAACTCATTTGAGAAGAGGTCCGCCTTGGAGGTGAGCGGAGCAAAGAGCTCGGTTCTGGGAGAGAGCCATTTGGAAGACGAGTTTGAGAAGCAACTATAGGAGAGAGTTTTAGCTCTGAACTCGCTATTTAAGTGACAGAATCAACGGTTGCGGGAGCAGTTCCGAATGGCGAACCACTTCTAACCCGCTGATGAGCAAGTTATTTGAAAAGGAATTGAGCCAAGTGTTGGACTCCGAACCATCGTTAGAGTTATTCAACGGTTGTGGGAGCAATTCTGAATGGCGAACCACTTCTAACCCGCTGAAGAGCAAGTTATTTGAAGAGGAATCGAGCCAAGAGTTGGACTCCGAACTATCGTTAGAGTTATTCAACGGTTGTGGGAGCAATTCCGAATGGCGAACCACTTCTAACCCGCTGAAGAGCAAGTTATTTGAAGAGGAATCGAGCCAAGTGTTGGACTCCGAACCATCGGTAGAGTTGTTCAACGGTTGTGGGAGCAATTCCGAATGGCGAACCACTTCTAACCCGCTGAAGAGCAGGTTATTTGAAGAGGAATCGAGCCAAGTGTTGGACTCCGAACCATCATTAGAGTTATTCAACAGTTGTGGGAGCAATTCCGAATGGCGAACCACTTCTAACCCGCTGAAGAGCAAGTTATTTGAAGAGGAATCGAGCCAAGTGTTGGACTCCGAACTCGTTGTTAAAGGTTAGTAAGTTGCGGGAGCAGCCATGTAGAAGAAGCTAGACTCCGAACCCACCATTTAAGAGAGTCGTGACTCGGAGAGATAGAGAAGCAGGAGCAATAATTTTTAATGAAAAGATGTAAAGTTTGAAATAAACTAAGTGGCCGCTTCAATAGGGCGAGCCATTATTACATACTATTGGCCGAGTTATAAGCATCGGCTTTATTAAAAATTAGGATCCTACTTCTACAATAAGGTGAAGACCTCCTGGGAGGAGCTGGGAGATTCTGAGTCTTGAAGCTCGGCGGGTCCTTCTGTTCGTTTGTAGGCTCCTCAGGAGGGAAGCTCGGCCCCCTCTTTTTGGACGAACTTGATCAGGTACCCCTGCTGTATGAGTTCTTCGATCTCCTCCTTGAGAGCCCGATAATCATCCGTGTCGTGGCCGTGGTCCCTGTGAAAGCGACACCACTTATCCTTGTTCCTCTTCTTGCCATGTGTATTCATTCTTAGGAGAGCGCGGAGGAGCCCTTCCTTGTCCACCTCCATAAGAACTTCTGATATATTGGCAATGAGGGGGGTGAACTTCTCAAACCGAGGAGTCGAGCGACGCTGTCCG
Source organism: Hemerocallis citrina (assembly GCA_017893485.1). Classification (NCBI taxonomy): domain Eukaryota; kingdom Viridiplantae; phylum Streptophyta; class Magnoliopsida; order Asparagales; family Asphodelaceae; genus Hemerocallis; species Hemerocallis citrina. The sequence goes on from JACEHZ010000293.1 coordinate 653,558, forward strand.
TTTTCGTCCTTCTGGGATTTTTGGGACCCTTTTTCGCTTATGCTCTTCCGTTTGTTCCCGGAAGATGTCTCCTCAAAGCCCGGGAGATTCTCGGCTTCTTCAGCCCGAATGTACTTCTCGCTCCTAAGAAGGAGGTCGGCGAAATTATGTGGGGGCTTCTTGGCAAGGGAGGAGCGAAGGCTAGAGTTGAGGACGTTCGATTGGAAGGCGGCCGCTGCAACAGGCTGATTAAGGGAAGCGATGGATCTTACTTCTGCAGTGAACCTCCTCACATAGTCTCTCAACTTCTCTCCCTTCTCCTGGCGGAGCTGGAGTAACGAGATGTTGGTCTTCTCCGTGCGTCTGCTACTCACAAAATGAGTGATGAAGAGGGTCTGGAATTGCTCGAAGGAGAATATGGAAGACGGGGCGAGGCGGGAGTACCACTCCCGAGCCGAACCCTTAAGAGTGGCGGGAAAGGTTTTGCACAGCAAAGCATCGAAAGCTTGGTGGATTAGCATGAGGGTCTTAAAGCTTTCGATGTGGTCCACGGGGTCCGACTCCGCTGAGTAAGTTTCGAACTGCGGGGGTTCGAAACCTCTTGGGATAGGAGCCTCCATGATGGTCCGGGAGAAGGGAGGTCTGGTCGGGCGGATGGTCCTTCCTCTTAACTCCTCATCCTTGTTTATTCGGCCGATGCGCCTTTCCATCTCGTGGAGACGGCGGTAAAGAGCATCGTCCCTTCGACGGTAGTCAAACGAGCCTCTGGACTCGTCTTCATAGGAAGGGGAGCGACGACGGTAGCTCTGGGAGCGGCGAGGGCTAGGCATGCGCTGTTGGTTGCTAGGAGCCGGAGGAGGAGTTATGGACCGATGGCGAGGACTTTGGACCCGTGGAGGGGTAGGAGCTCTCTGAGCATTGTTATTATTGGGTCGGAGGTTGAGGACTCGCAACACCGTTGCTTGGAACTGCTGGAACTCGGCACGGGTGATGGGTGCCTCATCGTTCCTCGGATGTTGTCGACCGGCAGGGGAATGAGGTCTTCTCCTATGGTGTTCGGGGGACTTTTTCATCCCTCTTCGAGTAGGGGACCTTCTGTAGTCTTGGTGGGGAGGAGATTGTTCATCTGGACGTTGTTGGCGGGAGGCTCCCTCTCGGGCCCGCTTTTCATCCAGACGGCGGCGAAGATCCTCACCCTTCTGCCGATTGAGAATGGTATTGCAGAGGTCGGAAACTCGAGGATTGTGGGAGGCCATGGAATCTGAAGAGGCATTGTGTACCGAAATGCGGTCCTGATGGAGGGGTTGCTTCTGCGGGTTGGGACGCGAAGCCCCCACACCGGCATTCTGAGGACCGGCGGGACCCTTAGGGGGTTGTTGATTCTGAAGAGGAGGCTGATCTTGTTGAAGAGGGTCTTCCGCTTGGAGAGGAAGTTGCCCCTGCTGCTGAGCGGGTTGGATGGGGACTACCTCCTACTGATCAACGGGGTTGGGTCCACGGTTGGACCCTCTGGATCTTACTTTTCTAGGAGGCATGGCTGGAGAAGATCTGACCAACGGAAAGAGGAGAGGCTGCTATTCGTATGTTTCCCACAGACGGCGCCAATTTGTTGCTGCTGATTTTGGTGTGGGAGCAAACAGATAGTATTTGTGGATTCTTGGAAAAACCTGAATAGCAAACCTGAACCTGTTCTGTTGGAGTCGGACCGCTGACTCCCGTCGTTCACCTGCAAAGAAGTGCGAGACACCGGGGTTGATCCCGGCGACGCACCCTCCAACGCTCAAGTCAATAACCAGAAATGATTATGAAAGAGCGTTTAACTAGCAAAAGATTGATTACCTCTTAATAGTGGTGGATGGGGGGTATTTATAGCTGCCTTAGGGATCAGATTAGGAATGTAATTCCTGTGATCTGATAAGGAGTAAAATCCTCGTAATCAGATTAGGAATGTAATCCCTTAATTCCCGGTGAGATGATAGTCGCGAATCAGGCCCGTTGATTTGGTTCAATCAGAGACCCTAATTCTATCCTGTCGGACTGGGTTTGTATCGGGTCGGGAACCGTACCCAGTTGAGGTGGATCCGTTTGCGGGTTATTGGATCTGTGAGAAGGAGACCCAGTACTCGTTTCGGACCCATTTGTATGTGAAATTACCGTTTTACCCCTGAGCTTTAAGATTCGTGTCCGATGTGAACAGTCCCGATTTAATCCTATTTTTAGCCATATCAGTATTATTGTTGCGTTTACTCGCGTACATTTGATGGTGGACACATGATTATCTTGATGCTATGCATAGATGACATGATTGTATGTCGAGATATGTTAAAGATAAATGAACTCAAAAGAATGTTCAGTAGAGAGTTTGACATGAAGGAACTTGGTGCTGCCAAGAAGATCCTTGGAATGAAGATTAAAAGAGACCAAGAAAATAGGAGGTTGTGTCATTCTCAAAGCAAATACATCAGCAATGTGCTTGAGAAATTTAACTTGGTGAATGCCAAGCTCGTGTCTACTCCATGGACTTTGCACTTAGTCTGGAGTGTAAAGCAAAGTCCGTATACTGAAGCCAAACTTGAAGAACTGAAGATGATTCCGTATGCTAGCACAGTTGGGTGCTTAATGTATACGATGATGTGCACAAGACCTGATCTCGCTTAAGTTATGAGCGTGGTGTCAAAATATATGCCAAATTTGGATAGAGAACATTGGCAAATTGTTTAGTGTATTCTCAAGTATGTGAATGACACAAGAAACTCTGGCATTATGTTTGAAAGACAATATCGAGAGACGTACATCATCGGTTTTGTTGACTCCGATTATGCGAGAGATTTGGACAAACGACAGCCTACTACAGGCTACATTTTCACTTGTGGTGGAAGACCAGTATGTTGGAGGTCTATGCTCCAATTTACTAGTGCTTTGTCTACTATAGAGGTAGAGTATGTGGCATTAACCGAAAATACAAAGGAAGCTATATGGCTCCAGGGTTTGGCAATTGAAATTAGTTTACAACAAAGCTCTGTGACAGTTAAATGTAACAGTCAAAGTGTTATTTGTCATGCAAAGAATCAGGTGTTTCATGCCATGATGTCAGGTGTTTCATGCAATGATGAAACACATGGAAGTTCGCTATCATTGGATTCTAGATTGGCCCAACTCGGGAGAAGTCAAGGTGAAGAAAGTTCACACGGACGAGAATGCACCCGACTTCATCACTAAACCAGTTACGGCGGAGAAGTTCAAGTATTGCTTGAGCTTGCGGAATATGAAGACTTGTTAGGTGACAAGTCCACCTAGCCACTAGAGGTGCATGGAGGTGAGTTGGATATCACGTCAAGGTCGAGATTGTTGGTGGTTGGCTCGATTTCAACATACTCAAACTGTAGTTTTCTGTGACATGTTACAATTTTGGATAGAAGTTTCGAGCATGCTGCTGTCTTTATTTGGCTCAGTGTTCAATACAAAAGTTGTACGAAATTATACCAGGTGCATCTCAGGCTTTGAAACACTAAAATTGGAGCTGTATTGAAGAAATTATCCTCATTCAAAGTACCATGTTCGTTCACATTCTGGGTGCATGGAGAATTTCAATGGTTGTGACTCTTTGGCTGAATTTGTGGATTCCCAAGAGCTCCTATGCATTCATGAACATGGGAAGGTGATGAGATTGACCTAGAGAGTTCATTGAAGCCTATAAATAGGCATGATATTTGTTGTGGAGAGTAATTGAGTATCCTAGGCTTTTCTTGATCCTATATGAGTGTTGTGCGATTGTAAGGCATTCTCTTATTCTCTTGAAAGTATAGAAAGTGTGAGTGAATAAGAGTTTCTCTTTCTTGTTTGAAGGGAATTCTTGCGTTGAGTTGTTGGAAGTGGGTGTATTTGAGCTGTGTATGATGGAAGTCGGGTGTATTATGTGCCTGTACTATTTTGTTGATTCCAACGCAGTGAAGCCCTTCCGAGCTCCAAGCTCAACCCGCGGTTCTTTCTGTTTGGGTTTTCTACGTAAATTATTGTGTTCATCTGTGTTGTTACATTACATCTATTTTGTGTGATTATTTTCTCTTGTAAGAACAAGATCATGAAGTGTTGATCATAACGCCAACAATACCAACTAGCAACTGCATAATATCATGTGAAATATGATCACTCATTATGCCTTGAGTGACCTCATCAATGAAGAACTTAAAATCCCATTCGATCAAGACCATACCCTCATGAAAAAACATGTGTATTGTCCTGAGAGCCATCTACGATGCTCTCCTTGATGACATTAATCGACTTAGAGGCGACAACAGACCCATCACCAACCAATAGTAACTTGCCCCTTCAATCACGAACGACAGAACCATAGTTTGTTGAGTTGCCCTCAAAGGAGCCATCAAAATTTAGTTTGATTTGACTCTTGCGGTGCATACTAGCTGATCAAGAACTCTTGCATACTACGATGAGGGGGGAAAAAGTTACCTGCTATTGCAGAATTTACTTGTTCTAAAACACAATTTGGACCCCCAAGCCCATGTTGGACCTGGATTATTGCGGCACATTAGCCTCCTCAAACTCATCCACCAATTTACTTACAAAAAATAAAAAATAAAAGGAGAGAGAAATAGGGAAAGAAGAAGATCCTCAATTTGAGAAATTCGAAATTCCAAATCTGTTATGATCTAAATTTAGTCCCACATCGGTTATATGGGAAACCAATGTTGGGTAGTTATAAACTTGGGCTCCCTCTCTTTAACAGATAGCTTTTAAAGGTGAGGTTTCCTAGGTTCCTAACAATTGATATCAGAGCCAACCCCATACTTCTTAATTCGCTCTAGAGGCTAGATTAAAATTACTGGTAGACCCGAGTCAGGCGAGTTCTCCTAGGTTCCTAACAAAATCCTAGTCTCCGTCGACTTCCAGTCTCAAACAAGGGATTTGGTATTTCTTAACATTTTTTGTAGATTGATTATCTTTTCCAACCACTCTTTTGTAATTGTAAATAGTTTGATGTTTTTGAGAATGCCCACTAGCTGTTTGCGAGAATGCCCAAATATGAAATTCTAGGTTGGTTTGTGTTTTACACTCTCCAAAACTTTGTCAGAAGTTATGTAATGATTATACTAGTTTAGTGTTTGCAATGCTCATGAGAGGCTAAGTGTCGATTGTTAGCAATAACTCCCAACTTAAAATGTCTAGTTGAGATTTATAAGGCGAAAGTTTTATATAGAAGTCAGAGGAGGAATTTTTCTCAGTTGCGCTCTAAAACTCCAATTTCCACAATATAAATGAATGTTTCATAATGTCCATAATGTTCCCATGCCTTAAAACATATACATATTAACATTTTTTGGTTGGATCGCAGGAGGAAAGTATTGATTGGTTCCATAATCTCTTTGATGCACGGTTTGAAGTAAGAGGAATTTTAAGATTTTTTCCTTGCATGTAGATCATCTTTGAACAGTCATGAATTTATGGTTTAAATTGGAGTTTCGGATGACACTGGATGAAATTTCCCCTTATCCTGGCTGGCGTCCAGTTTTCTCCTCTATAATACTAGTAATCTGCACGTGCAATACACGTTTTATGGGTTAGCACGTGCAATATGGACTGGGGATATGCACATGCAATGCACGGATTTGATGGAGGGAGAGGAAGAGACGTTTTCGATTTTTGAGGGAACAGAATTTTATGGAGACTTTAAATGTGAAGTGAAAATTACAAAATTAACCATATAGATTTTTTTTAGCTTTTTATGTATATGGAGACATGATAGTAAAAAGCCGCTAAAATGGAACTTTGCTTAATGATAGTATAGATATTCTTGTTTCATTACTTCGACAATCTCTTTCTAAAGAAACTAGCGCATTGCTTATATATATGCGGTTTACCCAGCATGTCCTATGGCATCGCCGAGGAGAGTGTTCACCTGAGGAAGAGCGTTCAGAGTTTATCTCACCACGTCCAATTCCTGGAGTCTAGCTATATCAACTTGTTTGCACTTGCACTGCATACATTTTCTGTTACTGGTCACTACTATTCAACTATGAAGTATTTAACAGCATTTAACTAGGAGGAATTTGGAGTGGTGGAAAGCCCTTTTCCATTAAAAGAATATAAAACCAAATTTCATCTCCCATTAGATCCAGATAAATGATCAAAAAGGACAATGAAACTTTTGTTTTTGATAAAAAGATGACCTAGTCATGGCTTCATTAATGCGGAATTAAGGAAACATAGTAGAACTATTTACAAACATCCATCCAAACTATCTACAGTCATATTACATCGATGCTGAAATAAAGACTAGCAAAGCAGAGAAAGATACAAGATAAACTAGCAAAGCAATAAAGATACACGGGTACTATGTCAATTCCCCAATTGTGACACTCCAGCTCACGACATCTGCCACTCCCAGGACCTACTGAGCACTGTATTCGGTCCTGTCCATTCCTCTGCTGCAGCCTGAAACTCTCTAGTCCTCCTCTTCCATTCTGAGCCTCTTCATCGCTCCCCTGTTACCTGTCCAATCACGTGATAGAGATATAATTTTATGCATAATGACCGAAAAAGTACGGCTAATTTTGCGAAAACATAAATCATTTCTGCTTAACCACAAACACCACATCATAGTTGTGGCCATCACACCCCAAGCCTCTCTATCCTCTTTTCTAACTAATTCTACCCACCAACGTCCCCAGACCTCAGAGGTAGACGACGGACTTTCTAACACCCCAAACCCAAGGCTGACTACCTCCCATGCTAGTTTGGCCTTAGAACAGGAAAATAAGATATGATTCGTGTCCTCGTTCTCAATCGAACATGCCTCGCATCTGACATCGATATGCATATTCCTCTTCCTGAGATTGATCTTGGATAATATAGCATCGTTAATGACAAGCCACGCAAAAACCTTTATTCTCAATGGGACCCAAAGTTTCCATATAATTTCAGCCTCCTTATATCGCATTCCACCATCATTTAGCCGCTTGTACATTGAGGCTACTGAAAACTCCCCAGATGTCTCTAGCAACCAATCTCTGCTATCCTCGTCGTCGCTAGTGAACTGGCCCCCTTCTCTAATAAAAAGATTTAGGTCAGTCAGTTCAGACCTTGCGCTACTGGATAGATTTCTTTTGACTACCAGTTTGAGCCTTTGATTCTTCCACACATCTGCCACCACAATGAAACTTTTGTTCTTAGGTATGTATATAATGAACGATAAGATCCGATGAATTTGTTTTAAATAATATGTTAGGTATGGATTTGAATTTATTTCCAGTTCGAGCATAATTTTTTTTTGTTTACTCGATAAAAGAAAAAACCAGCATAATTGTGAATACTTTATTTCAAACATTGTAATAATAAACTAATTTACGATGAAGTCATGAAGATGACAGAATCAGAAAACAACTCTAGCTAGCATGAAGATTCCTGAAGAAAATTGTATACAACCAAGCTTTTTTGTTATCATATCATACTCCGTTTCATTTTAAGTGATATTTAAGATTTTCTTCTTGTTTCACTTTAAGTGATATTATCCAATTTTTTCCAAGAAAATTCTTATTTATGTTGAAATTTTATTTTAATTACTCATTTTAATTCTATCAAACATTCTTAGAAAATTGTAGTTTCGACTTTCTAAATTTTATTTTCTCCAAAAAACTAATGCCAACTCACCATCTAAAAAGAATGTCATAAATGATGTAAAAAGAATGTCTAGAAATCAGAATTTGTATTGAGAAAATATTAATTACAATTTCTTAAAATCAGAATTTGTATTGAAAAAAGAATTAGTAATTAAATCATAGAGACTTATTAATAAGGATGTAAAAGTAAACAAATGTTTATCTCACTCTTTCTTAATCCGTGTGCAAAACTCTTGAATATCACTTAAAGTGAAACGGATGGAGTATAGAATAACAGTCTAAGGCATTGGATAATCTTTAACAGGAATGCCCTGCATGATGTCTCCGAGCTTTCAGATGATCGTCTGTTTGAGATTCTATACGATATCATGTACGCATGAGCGTAGATGATGTTTACCAACTCCCCTTGTCTAATTGCTTTGGTTTATATAACAGTAATTAACATTTTTCTCATTAACCAAAATATTAGCGTGACTCAGAGAAAAAATAGTCCATTCAATGTATCCAATCATGTCTTAGTCGGGTGAAAATTATGTACACACCTGCAATTCTACACAAATCTTTTTTCCTACACGAACAATGCTACACCTACTACCTATTTTATAATTTCCACTCCTTACACTCTAATGTGGTACTCATCTAGTAGAGGTGTCTATTATATGTATATATAGCAAACACCTCTACTAGATGAGTGCCACATTCGGCTATAAGGAGTAGAGGTTGCAGGAGAGGTTATAGATATAGATTTATCATTCCTATATTCATTTTAGTTTCTAAATTACCCTATGTATTAGTTCAAATTTGTTTATAGTCCTCTCAATAATACAATTATTCCTTATAAAAATACAATATATGACTAAGAAGTTATCTTAACATTCAAACTTGTGAAAGGCATTGAATGGATTATTGAGTCTCTTCGAATAACATATCCGGAAAAAAGGTTACGAGGATATCGGAATAGGAATCTAAGTGTCAAGAACACTATAATGGATTTTCATATTTTTGAACTTTGCTATTTAAGGTACCACATGCACATCCCTCTTAAATGCGTAGTTCTGATTTGATTGCTATGTCCTGACAGGCTTCTTGTCCAAATTCATTGTTTCTACGTGGGAGCAAACAGATAGATGAGTTTTCTTTCCTACGCAGGAGCAAATATATAGATGAGTTCTCTTAATGGAAAAACAAGAGTCCTAAATTTGATCGGATCCAAGTTCATGACGGTTGACTGCTCTTTTTCTGGACTTAAGGTGCTGATACGTAACCTGCAGACCTGCAAGAAGCCTAAAACATCAGAGTTGGCTTCGGCGATAGATCCTCCGAAGCTTTAGTCAGTAACTCGGAATACTTTAAGAGTTTTGATTGCAAAAATAAGTCTGGTGGAGGTGGAGGAGGGTATTTATAGCCTTGGGGTCAGTTTCAACAACAACAACAACAAAAAAACAGGGCATATTCTTCTGGTTCTCTTAGTGAAGATATAAAATTAGTTTATCTTTTCTTTACGAAGAGATAGAGTTAGTTGTTCTTCTTATTGAAATAATAGAATCTGTTATCTAAGAAAAGATAGAGTTTGTTACTCAGAGAGGAATTTTGAATGACAAACCTATCAGGCTAAAAACCCCTCGTGCTTAGACCGTAAATGAGTCTAGATGGCTGCTTGGTTGAGTTGATGTTTTAAAGAAGTTGCCCAAGTTTCTCTTGTGGGGCCTACAATTGTTGTGAAATTACCGTTCTGACTCTAGGAGCTGTAAGATCCGTGTTCAAATCGTATGGTCCTCGTACGATCTTGATTTGCTGCGATATTTGCCAGTATCATTCATCATGAACATAACTCTAAGCTGAATTCATATTTTCGCTCCTCATAAGAACCAATGATCTCTATCATGTTTGATATGGCTAAAAATGGGGTTAAATCGGGACCGCCCAGATCGAGCACGAATCTTGAAGCACAGGGGTAAAAAGGTAATTTCACATACAGATGGATCCAAAACGGGTATCGGGTCTCCTTCTCACAGAGCCAACCACCCGCGAATGGATCCACTTTAACTGGGCACGGGTCCCGACCCGATACAAGCCCAGTTCACCAAGAGGAGAATCAGGACCACTGATTTGACTAAATCAAATCAACAAGCCTGATTGGCTCCCACCAGGGAATCAGGGGCTAATTTCCCAAAACAGAATAGGAGGATTTTCCTCCTGGCTGTTAGGCAGGAAATCAGGCCCCTAACCGTTCCAAAGGCAACTATAAATATCACCCCTCTACCACCATGACCAGGTTAATCACTTTTTCACCACTTAAGCTCTTTCTTAATCTTTTTCTGATTACTGACAAGAGCGTCGGAGGGTGCGTCGCCGGAATCAACCCCGGTGTCTCGCACTTCCTTGCAGGTTGCGGCAGAAGCAAGAAGGCCGAGTCAACTGTTCAGGTTTTTCTCGGACTCACAAATTCTATCTGTTTACCCCCACACCGAAATCAGCGGTAACAGATTGGTGCCGTCTGTGGGAAAAACCACACGAACAGCCTCAGCCTATTCTCCGTCGTCCTCTGCAGTCATGCCGCCGAAGAAGGTCAGATCCAGAGGGTCGAACCGCGTGGGCAACCTCGCCGACCCGGCGAACGAAGTCCCAGTCAATCCTATTCCTCAGTCCGACCTCCCTCCGCCGACTCAGCAGGTCCCACCTCCTCCTCCCAAGCAGCAGCCCAACAATGGTCCGTCCGGTCATAACGGTCGGAAGGAGAAGCAGCCCCTCAATCCGGGCCATGTCTCGGTCCATAATGCGTCCTCGGACTCGATGGCTTCTCATCATCCCGACCTCCGCATCACACTTCTGAACCGCCAGAAAGACGACGACCTCCGCACCCATCTTGACGAGAGGCGGGCCTGAGAGGGAGCCTCCCGCCAGCGTCAGGGTGAGCGGTCCCCCCGTCGTCGAGACGGCAGAAGTTCCCCGGACTGCAGAGGCCGAGCGGCGTCCCCCGAGCGCCGAAGGAGGAGGTCCCGTTCCCCCGGGGATCGGCGTCATCCGAGGGACCGAGAAGTGCCTATTAGCCGGGCCGAATTCCTCCAATTTCAGGAGACCATTCTACAGGCTCTCAACCTTCGGCAGAACGTCCAGAATGCTCAGAGGGCTCCGACGCCCCCCAGGGATCCCAGTCCTCGTCGCCGAACCCGAAGCCCTTCCCCGGCTCCCAGCCGCCAGCAGCGGCAACAAAGCCCTCACCGGTCCCAGGACTACCGGCGCCGCAGTCCACGCTCCCCTTCCTATGAAGAGGAGTCCAGGGGGTCATACGATTACCAGCGGAGGGACGACGCCCTCATCCGCCGACTCCATGAGGTGGAAAGGCGTATCGGCCGCATGGACAGGGAGGAAGAGTCCCGAGCAGGAACCTTCCGTCCCAGCCGACCCCCCTTCTCACGGTCGATCATGGAGGCCCACATACCGAGGAGTTTCAAACCACCACAGTTTGAAACATACTCAGGGGAATCCGACCCGGTCGATCACGTCGAAAGCTTCAAGACCCTGATGCTGATCCATCAAGCTTCCGACGCAGTGCTCTGCAGAACCTTCCCTGCCACCCTCAGGGGGTCGGCTCGGGAATGGTATTCCAGGCTCGCCTCCTCATCCATCTTCTCATTCGAGCAGTTCGAGACGCTGTTCATAACTCACTTCGTGAGTAGCCGGCGAGCCGAGAAGACAAGTCTTTCCCTACTGAACCTGCGGCAGGAAAGGGAAGAGAAGCTACGGGATTATGTGAAGAGATTCACCGCAGAGGTCAGGTCTATCGCCTCCTTAGACCAGTCCGTGGCCACCGTGGCGTTCCAGTCGAACGTCCTTAACGCCAACCTCCGATCATCCCTGGCCAAGAAGCCCCCGCATGACTTCGCCGACCTCCTCCTGAGGTGCGAGAAGTACATCCGAGCAGAGGAGGTCGAAGCCCTTCCAAGCTTCGGGGGGCCCTCCACAGGGTCGAAGAGGAAGGCGACGGGGGAAGAGGGGTCCAAGAAAGCTCAAAAGGACATTGGCGGCCAGCGCCGCCCTCCCCCCAGGTTCGAAAAATTCACTCCCCTCACCACTAATGTCTCTACTATCCTAATGGAGGTGGAGACGGAGGGAGTCATTCCTCCGGCTCCGAGGATGCACACCCCAGCGAAGAGGAGGAACAAAGATAAGTGGTGTCGTTACCACCGAGACCACGGCCACGACACGAATGATTGCCGGGCTCTGAGAGATGAGATTGAAGCCCTCATCCGGAGGGGCCAATTGGCCAAGTTCGTGAAGGCGAACGATCGGGTGGATCGCAGTTCTCCTTCGGCTCGGGGGGCTAACAAGCGCTCCGAGCGGCGCGAGGAAACACCCGAGTTCGAGGAGGAAAGAATTCTGCACCTGATCCATGGAGGCCCCATGGGGGGCTCCTCTAATACCTCCCGAAAGGCCTTCATCCGAGAGGTCAACTCGGTTCACAGTGCTCCTCCTCCCAAAGGTCTCGGCGTCCCTATATCTTTCTCCGATGCCGACCTCGAAGGGGTCCGAACCCCACACTGTGATGCCCTCGTCATCGACCTCCGCATGGCCAACTTCAAGGTGCAGAGGATTTTGGTGGACAATGGGAGTTCGGTCAATATCCTTTTCCTCTCGGCCTTCCGAGGCCTGCAGCTATCCCGGGACCGTCTCAAGCCGGCCGGTTACACACTCCACGGGTTCACGGGGGTCCCGGTAACCGTCGAAGGGGTGATAACCCTAGACGTTACTGCGGGAAGCACCCCTACTACCCGGACCGAGCCGATGGACTTTATGGTCGTCGACGTTCCGGCAGCATATAATGTTATTCTAGGCCGACCCGGCCTAGCCGCCCTGGAAGCTGTCCCCTCGGCGTACCATTTGAAAATGAAGTTCCCCACTCGGTCGGGAGTAGGGGAAGTCAGGGGAAGCCAGGAAACAGCCCGGAAGTGCTACATGACTTCCACCGGGGGACCAGTGCTCTCGCTCGAGACACTGGAAATCCCCGAGCCGAAGGCCCGCCAGACGTCCGAGCCGGCGGATGAGTTAGAAGAAGTGCTCTTCTCGGAAGAGGATCCGAGCCGGAAATTCCTCATCAGCAAATCCTTGCCGACCGCACTGTGTTCGGACCTGATTAAATGCATCCGGGACAACCGCGACCTATTTGCATGGTCGGCCGCGGACATGCCCGGCATTTCCGAGGAGCTCCTCGTCCATCGCCTAAGTGTCGAACCGGGGTGCAAACTGGTCCAGCAGAAGAGGCGAAAGTTCGCTCCCGAGCGACCGCAGGCCATCAAGGAGGAGGTTGATAAACTTGTAAAGGCCAAGTTCATACAGGAGGTGAATTACCCCGAGTGGCTGTCGAACGTTGTGATGGTCAAGAAGTCCAATGGCTCGTGGAGGATATGCATTGACTTCACCGACCTGAACAAGGCGTGTCCGAAGGATCCCTTCCCGCTCCCTTACATCGACACCCTTATCGACGCCACCTCGGGCCATGAACTCCTCAGCTTCATGGATGCCTTCTCGGGGTACAATCAAATCCGAATGTTCCCTCCGGACATTCCGAAGACCTCCTTCGTCACCGACCAAGGCCTCTACTGCTACCGGGTAATGCCGTTCGGCTTGAAGAACGCAGGCGCCACCTACCAGCGCCTCGTCAACAAAGTCTTCCAGAGCCAGATCGGCCGAAACATGGAGGTGTACGTTGATGACATGCTCGTCAAGAGCATCCACGGCACTGATCATGTAGCCGACCTCCAGGAGGCCTTCGGCGTGTTGAGGAAGCACAGCATGCGGCTGAACCCGAACAAGTATGCGTTCGGGGTCTCCTCGGGAAAATTCCTCGGCTTCATGGTAAGCCAGCGAGGAATCGAAGCTAACCCCGAGAAGATTAAGGCCATATTAGACATGGCCCTGCCTCGGAACATCAAGGAGGTGCAGAAGCTCATCGGTCGGCTCGCAGCTATCGGTCGGTTCCTCTCGAAATCGGGGGAAAAGTGCCTCCCCTTCTTCAAAGCACTCAGGGGAGCTAAGGGTTTTGAATGGGGACAACCACAACAGGAATCATTCGACCAGTTGAAGGCGTACTTGATGAACCCCCCTCTACTCAGCAAAGCTGTCCCGGGCGAGACCCTCTTCGTCTATTTGGCTGCTTCCGAGCAGACCTTGAGCGCTGTCTTAGTGAGAGAGGAGGACCGAACCCAAAGGCCTATCTACTACGTGAGCAAGGTCCTCCAGGACGCCGAGCTCCGTTATCCGAAGATAGAGAAGATGGCCTACTCACTAGTCACAGCGGCGAGGAAACTTCGGCCATACTTCCAGTCCCACTCCATTGTCGTCCCCACCGACCAACCTCTAAAGCAGGTCCTCTACAAGCCCGAGACCTCGGGTCGGCTAATGAAGTGGTCCATAGAGCTGAGTCAGCATGACATCTCTTATCAGCTTCGGACGACAATTAAGGCGCAGGCCCTCGCCGATTTCATCGTGGAGTCCACTATCCCTGAGGCCGGCCACGTCCCGAAAGGACCCCCCGTCTGGACAGTCTTTGTGGACGGATCGTCCTGTAACGAAGGAAGCGGCGCCGGCATCATACTGAACGGCCCTGACAACTTCGTCCTCCAGTACGCAATCCGCATGAACTTCAAGGTCTCGAACAACGAGGCGGAGTACGAAGCACTCATCGCCGGGCTCGGACTCGCCCGAAGTGCTGGAGCCCAACGCCTCCGGATTCACAGTGACTCCCAACTAGTCGTGAACTAGGTCTCGGGCGAATATGAGGCCCGAGACGAGCGAATGGCAAAGTACCTCGCCAAGGTCCGGGACCTCCTGAGCCGGTTCGAAGAGGCCACCATCGAACGAGTCCCTCGGGAAGAAAACTCACAGGCTGATGCCCTCTCCAAATTGGCTTCGTCCTCACTTCAAGGTCTCGAACAGACCGTGCTGATCGAAGTCCTCTCTAAGCCGAGCATCGAAGACGAGACACCCGCTTCGGCGGAGTCGTTGCCAGTCATGCTACAAGACAATTGGATGAAGCCATTGATAGAATTCTTAAGGGATGGAGTTCTGCCCTCGGATCCCAAAGAGGCTCGCCGAGTCAGGACCCGGGCCGAGCGGTTTGTCCTGGTCGAGGGTATCCTGTACAAACGCTCTTTCTCTCAGATAGACAGCCGACCGTACCTAAGGTGCCTCTCTCCGGATCAGGCCGAATATGCCCTGCAAGAGCTCCACGAAGGCATCGGAGGGGCGCACTCAGGATTTAGGTCCTTGGCCCGAAAAGCTTTGAATTATGGGTATTTCTGGCCGACCCTCCTTCAAGACGCCGAGCGACACGTTCGGCAATGCAGTTCCTGTCAGAGACACTCTAGCATCCGACGCTTCCCTCAGGCCAACCTCGCCTCCCTATCAAGTCCCATCCCCTTCGCAATGTGGGGCATGGACTTACTAGGGCCCTTCCCTCCAGCTCCGGGTCAGTTCAGGTTCTTGGTCGTAGCCATCGACTACTTCTCGAAGTGGGTCGAGGCCGAGCCCCTCGCCACTATAACCGAGAATAAAGTGGTACAGTTCTTCTGGAAGAGCATCATATGCAGGTTCGGAGTCCCCCGTATCCTCATAACGGACAACGGGACTCAGTTCGCAGGCGCAGCGTTCCGAGCTCTATGCGACGACCTGGCCATTCAGCAGCGCTTCTCGTCCGTCTCCCATCCTCAGTCGAACGCACAGGCAGAAAATGCCAACCGGCAGATCCTCGCAGGTATCAAGAAAAGGCTCGACAAAAGCTCCAAGGGCTTATGGGTCGACCAACTCCCCAACGTCCTATGGAACTACCGCACGAGCAAACGGACCCCCACAGGCGAGTCCCCCTTCAACCTCACCTATGGGTCCGAGGCCGTGATACCTCTTGAGGTCGGAATACCTTCCCCTCGGCTCACAGCCTATGACGAAGCACAGAATGCCAGAGACCTCAGAGCAGAATTGGACTTGATAGATGAGCTGAGGGAAAGGGCATCGATTCGGCAGCAGATCTACCGAAGAAGAGTTGAATTGGCGTACAACAGGAAGGTCCGGCCCGCCAACCTTAAACAGGGAGATTTGGTCTTGAGAAAGCTAGCTATATCCCTCCCCAGTCAGAAGAACAAGCTAGCCCCGAACTGGGAAGGGCCGTACAGGATCACGAAAGTTGTTCGGCCAGGAACATATCGCCTTGAAGACCTGGAGGGCAGAGAGCTTCCGAGGACTTGGAATGCCGACCACCTCCTGAAATACCAAGAAAGCGCTCCGGCGCCACTCTAAGTAACATGGAGTATCGAGCCATTCCAGTCCTCCGACTTGTAACCCATTTTTCACAAATTGTACTATGTAAAACGGTTCGTCGTCAAATATCAATAAAGAAAGCTCTATTATGTTTGTGAATTCGCATGTTTTTCTCCCCTCTTATCACCTGCTTTTTATATTGTGATTTCAACCAATGGTTCGGAGTCCACGTTCGGTTCGGCCTCATCCCCTCAGTTCGTCTCCGGACGGACCAGAGGTAGACCGCCGTTCCGAACTGCTCCCACAACCGTTGAACTACACCGATGGTTCGGAGTCCAACACTCGGCTCGACTTTACTTCCTCGGCTCGTCTCCGGACGAACCAGGGGTAGATCGCCGTTCGGAATTGCTCCCACAGCCGTTGAACTATACCGATGGTTCGGAGTCCAACACTCGGCTCGACTTTACTTCCTCGGCTCGTCTCCGGACGAACCAAGGGTAGATCGCCATTTGGAATTGCTCCCACAGCCGTTGAACTATACCGATGGTTCGGAGTCCAACACTCGGCTCGACTTTACTTCCTCGGCTCGTCTCCGGACGAAAAAGGGGTAGATCGCCGTTCGGAATTGCTCCCACAACCGTTGAACTATACCAATGGTCCGGAACCCAACACTTGGCTCCCAGTCCCCCCAACTCACTTCGGGCACATAATCCGAACTCTCCTAACTATTAGCCGAAGCCCGAAGGCCCACGCCTTCGGTCGGCTACCGAGTAAGTGCCTTCCCGAGCTTGTGAACGGAGAAAACACACTTTCCCCTCAACTTTCGTGCACGATCTCGATCAGACGGCTCAGATCTTGCCACTTGCGCTAAACGACAAGATAACGTTTTCTTGGGAACTGAGCCGCCTCGAGATTCGTGCCTACGTTCGACGGCTCAGATCTTACCACCTGCTCTAAACAACAAAAAAGCACTTTCTTGGGGACAAAGCCGCCTAGGAATTCGTACCGTACCGTGTCAGAGTCGCTAAACGACAAAATACCGTACTCGTTGGAACACGGTCGGTTCAACACTCTCGCCGAAGAAAATAACGCTCTCGGCTCAAAGACCTCGGCACGACCAACACAGTTATAAACAAGACAAATATGCAAAGCAATGAAAGGGAATTTTATTAATGGTCGGCGCATAGTACAAAACATTCCATTACAAAGTGTTGGCGAACGAAACACACAACGCCCGACCTACTACACTTGTCTCTCATATAGAAACATCCTCACTAGACTGTTCGTCCTCCTCGGCTGGCAGCTCCCCTGTGCCCCCCCGGAGCTTCGCCATCACAGCCTGCAAGTGCCGAATTTCCGAGAGCAAGTCATCCCGCTCGGCTATAATCTTCGACTGGTTGTGCCGAATGCATTTAACCCGAAGAGCGTTGCTGAATGCGGTTTGCGAGTCTTCATCCCCTCCTACGGGGCTCAGCTCGACGATCCTATTCTCCAAGCGTTGGATCTCGGCCTCCCGGAGATCGAGGACAGACGAAAGGTGGGCCCGCTCACTCTCAGTCCGGCGTAACTTCAGATCGGCGGTCCTAGGGCTCAGAACCACCGTCCCAGAAGTGGCCTCAGATTCGGAGTCATCATCCGTACGGTCGGAATCCGAGCCATGGACCGTCACCACAAGCTGAAAAGAAGAGAAAATGAATAATGCAATTTCAATACACCTCCGAAGTCCAACACTTGGAAAAATTTTCTAAGGAAACTTTCAAGATTCACATTCAGATGTAGTAGTGTTACAGACGGCCGAACCGACCCTACAATTGAGTTCGACAACAACCAATAAAAATGAAAAACGACATGATCAAAGCCTCCTCGGGAGGGGAATGCTTCGGTTTAGGGAAACACGAGGACGACGAGGCCTGCCCTCCGAGCTCGATCCTAAACCAACGAAGCGCGTCCCCCCTTCGCTGCTGGCTCTAACTGCGGCGCCTGCCGAGGCCCCGCTCGACGAGACGGCCGCACTGCTCTGTGCGTCGGCTGGACTCCTCCTGGTGATGGGCGACCGTGTCGCTAGTTCGTAAAACGTAATCCCCCTCTCACTCTCTTCGCGGGTGCACGAAGTACTGCGAACGTTAGCCCTCTCCGGTACAGGCTTGAGCGACGCGATCTCCTCCTCCAGCTCAATGATCCTGTCTCTCAGAACGTCGTCCTTCGCCGACTTCTTCGGACGAGAAGGTCTTGACGAGCCAGAGGCATTACCACCATCGGCGGCAAGCCGGCGGAAGTGGGTGACCTCGATTCCCCTATCTATCGTGATCCTTCTGAGCCTATTGACTTCGGCCAACAACCTCTTGCGATCGGCCGACGCCTTCTCCAGCTCGGATGTCAGCTTCTCTACCTCCGCCGAACGCTCCTTCTCTGCTAATTCCAAGTGTTGGACCTCGGCCAAAAGGTCATCATTCTTCTGCTCGGCGACAGTAAGCTCTCTACGGAGCTGTTCGACCTCCCCTTCGGGACAAGGAGCTTGGGAGTGCTTCCGCAGTTGATACAGCTCGCGGCAGTACCTCCGTAGAGTTGCCCTCGTCTCCTCCAGTTGGCCGAGCAACAGAAACTGCCTCTGTCGGCTGTCCGAGAGCTCACGCTTCGTTTTGGCCAGCTCCTTCCGAAGGTAGACAACCTCCGTGATCGGACCGAACTTCACCTGAAAAGCAGAGATAAATCCGATACCCAACACTCGGAAACATCTACGACTAGTCACACACAAATCCGAAGCTCAACACTTGGACAAATTTTGGCCAAACAAAATGTTTTTCATTCAAAACCGAAGAGAAGATCTTACAAAGGCGGTGGCCAGTCCGCAATAAGGCTTACAAAAAGAAAACAAAACAATAAAAGACTAAAAGAAGACAACCGAGTCAGGGGTCGACCTTTTTGCCGTTCGGGTCCGTCGACCCCCCGGTCTTGTCCTCGCCATCGCCCTCGCCCCCGCCTTCGCTCCAACTCTCCTCCTCGGAGTCATCCTCCTCCTCGCCCTCAGCTTCGGTCTCCCTGGGGCCTTCGACAGGTTCCGTCTCTCCCTCGGGGCCGAGTTGACCCTCGGTAATCCCTTCCTCCCCTTCCACAGGGTCGTAAAAATGATAGGAGGACGTGTCGAAGCCCGGGTTCTTGGCGGCTACGTGGAGCAGGGCTCGACCGTAGGCATCCTCCATGTTCTGGATCATGTGCTGCGCGGCCTCCTCCTGCACGGCCTTCCTCACCTTCTTCACCTTCTTCAGGTGATTGGCCTTGATCCTCTCGGCCCTCTTCCGAGCCGTCTCCGCTTCCGACCGAGCCTTGGCCAGTGCCTCCTTCAGCTCGGCAACCTCCTTCTCAGCTCCCGACCGAGCGTTGGCCAGCTCCTCCTTTAGCTCGGCTGCCTCCTTCTCAAGCTTGGCCGCCGTGTCCTTCGACAACTGAATGGCGTCGGCCAGCTGCTTCTCCAGGCCCCCCACTGCAACAGCCCTCTTCGTCGAGAGAAGCAGCTCGGCATCAAGCTGCTTCGCGACCTTGACGCGCTCCACCCTCTCCCGCTCCTTCTCCTGCTCCTTGTTCGCCAACTCCTCGACCAGGAAATTGAAGTGGCAGAGGGTCTGAAAGAGAACAACACGTTAAAATCCGAATCCAAGAACTTGGAGAAATTCTAAAGAAGAAATTTGGATGAAGAAGAGCTCGGCCTACTTACCGACATGGTATTCCGGGCAATCTGCATCACGGCGTCCCCTGCCATCCCGGCCTTCAGGGTCGCTCGATCCTTCGGGGTCGGCAGGTGCCTCACCGCCTCCATGCAGATGTTCCCGTCACCCAAGAAGCCATCGACATTCATCACCTGCCAGTCGGGGACGAAGATCTCCTTATGACGCTCGGTCAAGATCTTCTCCGCATCGGCAGTGAGGGGCGGAACATGGAGGGACATCGCATCCTTCACCCCGAACACGCTGCTCGACGAACCGGGAGCATCCGCCTTCGGGGTCGGTGCAGGTGCATCCGAGGCAGGGGGATCGGAGACCACGACCCCCCCTGCTCGGGGACCACGACCTTCGTCGGAGAGACAAGGACCTCGATCTCCCCCTCCTTGAGGACCGCGACCTTCGGTTGGTCGGCAGACTTCACGACCGAGGGCTTCTTCGAAGCTCGGCTGTCCTGAGGCGCTGCCGACGGCCTCTTCTTCTTCTCCTGCTCTGACCTGCCCTTCGCCACCAGAGCCTTGTAATCGAGCTTCATCGTCTCTGCAAAAGCCGAATGAAAAAACTTAGAAAATTTTTCAGGAACTTTAAACAAGGAGTATAAATACCAGAAGCATACGAGGGTCGATCGGACTGAGACCCCCACGGAACAGATGCTCCTCCATAATATCTTTCCAGCTTAGCGCTGGCAGGGCGAGGAGCTTCTTCTGGACCTCCGCCTCCTCATCACTCAGCGGCGCCTCTCTCTTGGTCCTCCTGGGCAGACCTTCCTTCGCCCAAACCGTCGGTATCACCCATGGCGTCAGGGCTCGGACGAGGAAGTACTTCTCCTTCCAATGTTTGATCGAGTCCGGGTTCTCGATCAACTTAACTCCCGTCCTGGGAGAAAGGAAAAACCTCTGCTCGTCCCGCCTCGGCTGGCAAGGTCGGAAGAGACTCCGAAAGAGGAACATAGTCGGCTTGGTGCCGACCTCTTGGCATCGGAGGACGAACGCCACGACGTGCCTCCATGTGTTCGGCATCAGTTGGGCGGGACTCAAACCGTACCAGACCAGGACTTCAACCACGAACGGGTGGAGGGGAAAGCGGAGTCCGGCAATAAGGGAGTCGACCGGAAAGACGCACACGTCCGACGAGGACTTTGTGTTGGCTCGGAATCCCGGCCCAGGGAGGAGCAGTACATACTCAAGCGGGATCTGGAAACCCTCTCGGATCAGACGAAGATCGGTCTCGGTAAGAGTCGAGATCCTATGGTCCACCTCGGACAGCTCCCTAGGCTCGTTCTCCTCCACCAGCTTAGCCGTACCTTGGGTGACTCTCTCCAAGGTATCTTCGGCGTAGTCCCGGACGCCTCCCATGCTCGACAGGGCGATAGGCTGCCGACCGAACGCCCCCGCTCTCTTCGGTGTCTCCACTATCGTGACCACGCCTTTACCCTTTCGGGACTCCGCCACGACTTCCTCGGGTAGCTCGGCCACTTCGCCCTCTTTGTCCGGGCGAACGACATCCTGCTCGCTCGGCTCCACTACTCCCTTCCCTTTATCCCCTCGGCCAACGGCCTGCTCCGAGGTGGGGGTCTCATCCGTAATCTTAACCATTTTTCCTAAAAGAGAAGGGAAAGAGACTGACCTTGAAGTGACAGGTGCGGTCGGAAAGTTCGCCGGAAACAAGGAACGCTACCGCAAAAGCTAGCAACGCCACCAGAGAGCTAAAAACTTCGAAGCAAAGTAAAAACTGAAGAGAGAGAGTAAAAGTGAAAAGGTGAGACCTGGTCTAAGGGGGGGTGAAGATTTATAGTATAAATGGAACGTCCCTTGGACTTCCAAACGAAAGTTTGCGACTTTTGGGCTGCTCTCGAAACGTCGCGAAGGCCCATCACCACTGTCTCCATCACCAAGTCAGCTAGCTCGGCTCCAGGGGATCTGAATCCGAGTTACAAGCTATCCGAACTTGTCCGCAACAAGGTCCGGTCGGAATCCGAGCAAGTGCCTTCCCGAGCCTGCAAATGGAGAAAACACACTTTCTCCTCAACTTTCGCGCATGATCTGGATCAGACGGCCCAGATCTCGCCGAGAACACTAGACGACAAGATAGTGTTTTCTGGAGAATGGTGCCCGTCTTGGGATGCGTGCCACCATCCAACGGCTCGAATTCCACCATGCCGCTCGGACTCCTGAACCCTCGGACATCCCAGCTGTGTCTAGAGGAACCATGAAAAATTTTGATTCAAAGTTTTAAGGCACCGCCCTCGGCGAGCACCCCCCAGGTCCCGCGTTCGGTCGATATTCGACCAACCCACGGGCCCCGGTCAAAAACAGATCGGCACTCCCCCCATCTCTAACTCCTCCGGGTTGACATCCATCAGAAGGCATCAGCCCGGAAGGAAGACAGAGATGAGAGGGGACCCATCAACACTCAGAGATCAGAAGAAGCGCACCATTCCGAGCTAGTTGCTTGCAACTGGAAGGCTCGGCCTAGCAGAGGACTCTGGCAATCGCGCCTTCACAGTTACAAACAACGAGCTCAGATGGCCCGAAAAAAATCTTGATGGAGGACCGACCGCTCGTCCTTCCGAACAAGCTCATCCCTCGGATTCGGACATGGATGGTCACCTCTCCCACCATGATCTCTGCCGACCCTGACACCCGCTGCGGAGCAAACAGGGAAGGCAGAAGATCTTGGTGGGGGAACGACCACCCGTCCTTCCGAAGTAGCCCACACCCCGGGTCCGGACTATGGTCGCCGCCACTTCTGTCTTATTCCCTCTCGCTCCTGACATCCCCTTCGGAGCAGTGAGGAACGGGAAAAGAACAAGGTAGTAGGGCGACCTCCCGTCCTCCTGTAATGACTCATCCCTCGGGTCCGGACTTCGGTCATCACCACTACTGCCTCGTCCCGCCCCCCCCCCCCCCCCGCTCCTGACATCCACTTTGGGGCCGTCAGGAACAGAGGGAAAACCAGGCAGAAGAGCAACCACCCCTCCGGACCTCAAAAGAGAAGTTACCCAAGGCAGATACCACCGAGGTCAAAAACTCAACATTGCTGCGACTGAAATGACAAAGGGAGTGGAGTACTTATAGCCTACCTCCAAGAACCAGCCATTATGACCCTCGGAAGTTGAAACGCCGCGTATTAATTGAGGGGGTTATCCTTAATGACCTTGGGAAGGCAGAACGCCGCGCAAGTCCCGAAGCACCATTAATACCCTTGGGAACAGAGTCATCTCGGATTGCCAAAACCACAGGCCCTCGGTCGGCCACCGAGCAAGTGCCTTCCCGAGCGTGTAAACGGAGAAAACTCACTTTCCCCTCAACTTTCGCGCCTGATCTCGATCAGACGGCCCAGATCTCGCCGAGAGCACTAAACGACAAGATAGTGTTTTCTTGGGAGCTGCGCCCGTCTCGAGATGCGTGCCAACATCCAACAGCTTAGATAGCGCCACGTCGCTCGGACGACCGAAGCCACACTTCCTCGGTCGGCTTCCGAGCAAGTGCCTTCCCGAGCTGGTAAATGGAGAAAAAAGACACCGAGCTACTTAGACCGTTGGATCTCTCAGAAATTTGCGCTCCTAATGATGAACGGCCCAGATTGTGCCACGTGCGCTAAAAGACAAGATAGCATTTTCTTGGGAACCACGCCCGTCTCGAGATGCGCACCAGCACCGACAGCTCAGATAACGCCACGTCGCTCGGCCTGCCGAACCCCCCTGCCCACGGCCGGCAGCCAAGCAAGCGCCTTTCCGAGCTCGTAAACGGAGAAAAACGCTGCCGAGCGGTAACAGCCGTCAGATCTTTCCGAAATTCGTGCCCGTCCATGATTAACGGCTCAGATCGAGCCACGTCATTAATCGGTATTTAAATCGTTTTATTTATTTAAAAATTGCGGAAAAATTGCTAAAATTTCAGGAAAATTAACTAAAAATTCTGGAGAATAATTGGAAATTTGGGGGCACATTTTCGAACCCCTGAACGAACAATTATCGCTTAGAATGTACTGTTAAAGGCCCCCGAACGATTAGTGAACATGCCGCAAAATTAAATAAATAGTCCGAAAAAATAGATAAAAACCCTCAAATACCCGATGTGACCAGAGAACAGCAAGCGGCATCAAATAATTACCTCACTACCCCCTTTCTAGATTCAAGATCCCACATTTGGACTCCGATACAACTCCACTAGCCACTAAAACAGTTAAACTACTCCTCAAAGTCTGACCACACTCAGTCTTTAGGAGTGGGGGGCTCGTGATATGGCTAAAAATGGGGTTAAATCGGGACCGCCCAGATCGAGCACGAATCTTGAAGCACAGGGGTAAAAAGGTAATTTCACATACAGATGGATCCAAAACGGGTATCGGGTCTCCTTCTCACAGAGCCAACCACCCGCGAATGGATCCACTTTAACTGGGCACGGGTCCCGACCCGATACAAGCCCAGTTCACCAAGAGGAGAATCAGGGCCACTGATTTGACTAAATCAAATCAACAAGCCTGATTGGCTCCCACCAGGGAATCAGGGGCTAATTTCCCAAAACAGAATAGGAGGATTTTCCTCCTGGCTGTTAGGCAGGAAATCAGGCCCCTAACCGTTCCAAAGGCAACTATAAATATCACCCCTCTACCACCATGACCAGGTTAATCACTTTTTCACCACTTAAGCTCTTTCTTAATCTTTTTCTGATTACTGACAAGAGCGTCGGAGGGTGCGTCGCCGAAATCAACCCTGGTGTCTCGCACTTCCTTGCAGGTTGCGGCAGGAGCAAGAAGGCCGAGTCAACTGTTCAGGTTTTTCTCGGACTCACAAATTCTATCTGTTTACCCCCACACCGAAATCAGCGGTAACAATGTTATATGCATGTTATCCGCTGGTGTTGCCCAACTGTTTAGCAAGAAAAAATTGTGAACTTTGAAGTATCTTCTGAAGTAATTTACGTATCACAGTGTAAAGGTTTATCAGGACTTAATATGTAAAATATTTACCTTAAACAACTACATAAGAGCATCTGTAGTTGTAGCTTGCTAAAATTTGGGTATATAGCAATTGGAAATAGGAAAAAAGGAATGTTGCTGTAGTCGTTGAGAGCTATATTCGATTTGTCGCATGTTTTTTTAAAGACGGAAAATTATCTTTCGTCGTTGAGTTTGCAGACGAAAAAAACTTCAGGACGAAACATAATGTATCGTCTGTGGACTGAAAAAATATTAAACAAATGAAAAGAAGCTCTTGGACGGTGTATTATCCATTGTCGGTGGTATTTAAATTTTTTTTTATTTTTTTATTTGGCAAGGACGGGAGATAATCTCCCGTCCAATGCCTTTGAATTGGTGCCGCAATCTCCGGATGATGTATAAAGTATCGTCGGTGGTTTTTTTATTTTTTATTTTTTAAAAAAAATTCGTGGGACGAGTAATCTCTCTTCGTCCATCAATTGCGCGGTGAAATTGTTGATCACGGGTGGTTGTGGGTTTGTTCGCATGCGATAAAGTAAAAATTAAAAAAAAAATCAAAAGTCAAATAATTTTGCCTGCCACCCTACAAAATATTAACGCATTTACCCTTTTGTGTCTTCCCCCTTCTCCATATAAATTGCAGTTGAGATGAAGAGGATTAAGGTAAGAAGCAAACAACATATAGCAAGAATTAAGAGTTTCGGTTTGAAGAAAAATTTCTTTCTTTCTACATCATTCCACTTTCAAATCCAAAATAAATAAAATGTCGATTCGACGTTTCATTGATAGGCTAAAATCAAAGGGTGTATCTAGTTCTGATCAAGGAAACAGAGACAAACAACCTGAAGCGGATACTCAAGAAGTTGATTTAAGCGATCCAACAATGTGGACACAGGTGGTCGACAATGAATTTCATATCTGTAAGAATGTTACTGAAAATTCTTTTGGTGGGTTCTGTAACTTTAGGGATAGTTGGAAGGGTCCAATTAAAGCTTATAAGATATGCTCTCGTATCCCCGTAGTGAAACAAATAATAGATAACACTGGTTGGCAAAGTTTTTTTATAATTGATACCGAAAAATCATTCCAGAAGATTACCGAGTCTTTGGTTGAGAGGTGGTGGGACACTACCCACACATTTCATCTTTCGTGTTGCGAGTTAGGATTTACCCCGTTGGATTGGGCAATGTTAATAGGAATATCCATTGGAATCGGAGATCAATCACCATGTCATGACGAGGAATATCCATTCGAAATTGTACAATCCCGCTTCTTTCCAGAAATTACTTTCGATGATTGGAAGTCTCAGGGAATATGCTGTTCGTTCCTGAAGAAATATTTCCACAGTGGTGTGTTTGAGGCAGCAAAAATGTCATGCCCCGCTTCCCAAAATATGGAATATAAGCGTGTGATGAAGCTCAGCGAATGATATAAGTACGCCAACTCATATCATCCATAAGCTGTAGGATCGACTCAGCATCATAACAAGAATATAACAAGATTTATATATAACCAAGCATGCATGAATAATTTATTAAGCAACAAAAAACAATTGAAACAATAATAATATTCAATTAGTTTTCAAGTCTGGAACAAAAGGAAAAACTCGGGAATATCAGCCCGTTACAAGTCTTAAGCAACAACAAATGAAATAACTCAATTACAAAACAAAATGATTAAAGAAAGCTTTTCCCAAGCAAGGCCTAGAATGTCTGCTCACCGATTTCAGCAGGTAGCACGTCTCCAAAGTCTGCTTAATAAATATAAAAAGGGAAAAGTAGAGAAAATAAGAGAAAATGCCCTTAGTGCAAGTTAGGGCCACAAATACTAAAAGCGAGTACAAGTAATGAGGAACAAGAATTGGAATCAAGAATGTAACAGGGATACAACAAGTAGTGGAAAACCAAGAACTAGCTAGTAAGAAGGACAACTCGAGTATACAGGCTGGATAACAAATACTAATAGTGGAGTAAGTGACAAGTGAACATGTAGGGGTATCTAATCTCAAGTGACAGGCATCAAGTACAAGTGTCAGATAACAAGTCTCAAGTCTAGTATCAAGTTGTCAGGTCTCAAGTATCAAGTTATAAATGTCAAGTGTTATTATTCAAGTATCAAGTCTCATGTAACAAGTCGTCAACTATCAATTAAACATGTATCAAGTTTAAGTTTCATGTTTCAGGTTTCATGTATCAAGCAGTCAAGTGTCGTGTAAGCAGGTATCAAGTTCGAGTTTCATATATCAAGTTTTATGGCTATTACTATCTAGGTAGCACTTCATGCATCCATACTTTTACTACATGGTTACTACAGTCAATGCAATTTCGTTTAGGCCTAGTAATGGATTTTATAGGGCGGTGTACTCAGGTATCAAGTATCAAGCAAGCACGGTTTATGAATACGAATTAAATAACAGGTTCACGAAGTAAGTTCGTGAATACTAACAGGTTCAAGACCCACACAGTGGTTTCATGAATACAACAAGTTCATGAGCCAAGTAACTGACTCCATGAATACATCAAGTGCAACAGGTTCATGAACCGAGTATTGGGAAACACGGGCCCCCTTCCGAGTACACTTACCTATATTGTCCACCACTATAGTCTTTCCCTTAAACACCGGCTTGTCATTTTTATTAATTCTTATCAAGCAAGCATACAAGTGTGCGAAAACAAGTCAAATCCGCGAACTACACTGCTAATGTGTTCAGACAGAATTTATGAATCAAAGTTTAAACATGTGAAACAGGGTCGAAATATCGTTAATTAATTCTAAGAAAAACTGGGGATGTCCTATAGGGTTTCCAGCAATTGCATATAAAATTTCAAGTCAAACTCTTGCTGTTAACGTAGTTAAATTAATTCACAAAGTAAAGGTGTGCAGCAGTTTTGCGAATCTGCGTCTACCAACATAGCTGCAGTAAAACTGCAATAACTCCTAGACCGCAACTTTAAATTCAAAAATTCCAGAGGCTATCGACATCTAGACATCTAGAGCTACATTTTCTATTCAGAGCTCAGGTTCAGATTCTGATGTTAAAGGGGTCAAAACAGCATAACAAGATTCAGGACAGCAACATGTGGGAATATCTTACTAGTATAAGTTGCATAAAAATTGGTTATTAGGCGTCTAGGTTAATGTGTGACACAAGTACGGGGTAAAGGTTATCAAAACAGAAAGTAATATTTATTTCTCGACTCTAGTGGGTGCGAGTTCATCACATACAAGATATAACATATGTCCACAAATCTAGGGTTCCTTAATTTCATGTGTTCATGTGTTCAGGGGTGTAACGACCCGGATCCCCGTTATCGGACATCCGTGACATCACCAAGATCATTGCCTTCAAATGCATCTCAACACAGTAAATTACGTGGAAATTTAAACATTTTTATTGCCATCAGAGTTGTTACATTAATAATTACAAATATCAAATTGTCATTGGACCAGAAATACAAATTACATAACTTTATTACAACTGACTACAAGAATACTTAAACATTTCTTGTGAAGCCATTGGCTGTCTTCAGATCGGCAATTCCTTGGTAACTGCCGAAACTCCGTTGAGTGGTCTATCTGCCCCCTCTGGGACTTGCCCCTCGGCTTGAGCCTTCTGCTACGCGACCCTGATAATTCTGTACCCGCTCGAAGGGTAGACGTGCATACTGCCACTACATGGATGCCCTGCTGATCTTGGGCTCTCCTATACTCGTGACCTGATATCCATGTACCTAAAAGGTGGGGTACATTAGTAATTCTACTGACGCAATGCTGATAAGGAAACAGCGATCCTCAAACTATCACACTCACAAATTCATCTTGAATGGAAAATTCAACATGCATCCTGATTTTCTAGTGTTCGTGTATGTCATGACCTGAGTCTAATGCAACAATACAGAGTATAGAACAGATGCACTTAATCTAATGTCAGCAAGATTCTGGATGCACATGCATCCCATACTACATGTGACCCAGGTCAAGCCAACGTACTTAGTCTAATGCAAGCGAGACTTTAGAAATGTATGCATCCCATACTACATACTTTCCAAATCAAGCCGTTGTCTCCATGTTTAGGGATTAGAACCCTCGCTATGCAATGCATTCTAATTTGGTCTACTTCCTGTTCCTGATAGTATGACATGGTTGAGGAGGTGAAAATAAAATAAAAGAAATAATGCGGGGCGCTACCCCGAAGTCACCAATACTTACTGCGTCGAACCATCCTCGAAAGCAGTGACGAACTTACAGATATACCGCAGTATATCCATTGCGCAAAGATCCTTTATGATCCGTTCGTGTCCACCAACATAGAACATGACTACCTCGGAGGTTTAAACTACCCCCGATCCGCCAGGATATCAGCATCCCGTTCTTACCATGGTATTTTAGGAATTAACAGTGCAAGATACGCACCGCAGTGCGTATCCCTAATGACAAGAAGAGACAACCAGTATCACCACTTAGTGCTAACTCTCAGAACAAGTTGGATTATAGGGAATCACCCCTAACACCAATTCGGTCTTTAAGCGAAATAATAAAAGAAAAACTAATCAATGCAATTCACTGAAACAAGTTGTTACTCAATCATACTCGGTGTTAATTAATAAAGTCGAGCCTGACTGGTCTGTCAAGGTAACAACCATCCCGGAATCACATCCACTGATTCTCAATACCTTCATAGGTCAGCAACCCAAAATAATCCCGGCCCGTGACCCTCAGTGAGTGATCCAACGGCGCCCTGATAGTGTAATACAATTTAGTGAAGGTAAGCACGCACATAATTATCCATTCTTGACTATTGACAGACTCAGGTATCGAGACACCAATACAATCCAACAGAGCTATATCCCAACTCACTCATGTCCACCATGAGTACATGCACAGGAACTTGCTTAAGTTCCGAATAAAATGCTAAAAACTCATCTTTTAAATCTGATAGCTCACGATCACCATATTGCGGTAGGCAGAGGGTTCCTCATCAATTGTCCGATGGAACAATCAAGAAATACCAGTAGCTGTGATCCCAGCCACACTCATCGGAAACCAATACGCTCAGAATTTCTTAGAAGGGTGAGGAGATCCGTTGCCATCCCCTAGTCGATGATTCCCTCAATTTCCTTTTAAGGGACTCAAGTCCCCGGATTAACTCAAAGCTTGAAGTCAGTCTAGACAATAGGTTGCTAAACTCATCATGTCCATAATTTCTAGCACACAGGTCAGAATTGCTTGGTACCTCCCATTCTGGAAAGGTAAGACCCTAGTCTATAACTCTTCAGTTGACTATTTCCTCAAATTCAATCGTCTTGTCATCCAATAACCCTTATATACTCTTAGTAGTACGTTCCCTTTCACACTTGCTGTGCTTGTCCGATATCATAAGAGTTCACTTAGTTATCGGAATCACTCAATTCCGGGTCCTATGGGAAGGTGGGATTGTCTACCTTAACTTCCTATTTGGACACGTCCTCAGATTCAATTCTTAATGTTCTCAAGAAACCAATTTCCATTGGGTGCATAACAAGGGAAAGGTTTATATCTCTAGTAAACATTTTCTCGACAAGGCCAAATTTGTCCCACTTTGGAAAATCATAACTTCCAACCTACAACCTGGAATTTCAAAATCCTAGTTGGGTTAGAAGGCTATGATTCCCTACTGCCAATCTCTAGTTGGCCAGTCGCCCAAATTCTTAACAGATAAGTCTAGGAATATCTATCTCCACGAACTAGACAACTCGTACTAGGCTAAACGCATCCTACTTTAAAATTCAATAGTAAATCATTCCTAAGTCCAACGATCATGAAATTTGAGATTCTCTATCTACACATATACCATTTCATCGTGTCCAAAATTCACATTCAAATTCATTTCACACAACGATCTACGACTCCTCAAACATAGCCACATTTCAGATGTTCATTTCCAGCAGGGTGTTTACTGCCCCTCACTAATTACCCTTGAAACCTCATCAAATGACTTCTAAAAATTCTAAAATTTGAGATTCATCAAATAGACTCATACCCCAAACTACTCCCAAAATTTCGTCGTAAAATAATAAACGTACACGAAGTTATGACTTTTTGAACTTCATCACAAAGCACAGTCAGCTTCAGCCGACACCTACGGACCAGTCGCATTCTACTATTTTTTCGGGGCATCAAACGACCTCGGAAAATTTCGAAACTTAAGACTATGGTTGTAGACACATACAAGAGCGTCCACAAAAACTTCCAGCTCAAAATGCTCTGTCATTTTCGAGATATAAAATCGGAAAGACACACAAAAATCATCACAGCCAGCAGCCATTCTGGCTGCTTACTGTCCGAACTTGGACCCACTGTTTGGGCTACTAAAATGCATCCAAATATTATGAAAAAAATCATGGATACTCTAAATACATAGAAGAACAACTTTCTAAAATTTTAGCTCAAGATCCCAAACCGTTTGGGCGTAAGAAATTCCCCAACATACCCTCACAATCATGCTATTCAATCAAAACTCAAAAGAGTTATTCTCTACCATACAATTTATTTTTTCCTAGCACTTCTCATACTCAAACATGGTAACAAAATCATAGCTACCATTACTACACATCCATTCATACCAAAACAAAATAAATACAAAGGAGTTCAAGAGATCACCCACTTAAAGTTGCAAGAACACTCCTTGTAGGCTTAGCTCCTATCTTTGCTTGCTTGCTTGTCTTGCTCCTTGTGCTTGTATACCTTGGCCAACACCTTCTCCTACACTTCTTCTTCTCCTTCTCTACTACTCCTTCTATTCTAATAGACTTCTTCCTTTTTCCTACATATACATGTATTTATTTTTTTTTGAACAAGGAGGAATGGAGAAAACTAGGAGGAGAATGAAATGGAGTGAAGTGAGAATGGGAGGGGGATTATATGGGCCGGCCTTGGAGGGGTGGGTGTGGGGTGGATGGTGGTGAGGTGTAGGGATGAGATGGAGAGTAGAATGGGTGAAGGAATGAAGGGTGGATTGGGTGCCAACACATCCTAGTTAGAAGCTTCTTGGAAACTTCCTTGAAGCTCCTAGGAAATTTCCTATCTAAAGGTCAACTCTCACATGGTGAATTAATCCCACCATTGGATCTCATCAAGATCCAAGCCATGATGTGATGCTAGGGTTCCTAACCCTAGGTTAGGTCAAGGAACCCTTGGTCACCACCCTCCGATTCTAACCCTAGTGCACAAACTCATACCACATTCACTTCAAGCACTAGCTTAATTGAAAATAACCAATACATATATATTAAAATCCTATAAAATACATGTTTTATGAAAATTATAATTTCCTCCCACAAATTGTCTGGTCAAAACAATCGGGACAAAACTACAGTTTAATCGAGACGATATTCCGAGTTTACCTCATCAGATTCAGAACAGCCCGTATGTCTGAAGTCGCTCAATTTAACTGATAATTTCTGGGAGAAAATGTAATCGTGTGCAATACTTAGTCAATGCACGGGTTACAGTGCAAAATAGCCATATGCTATTTTGCGGGGTATTACACGGGGGTAAAATGAGTCCAAGTAATTGTAATATAATACAATGAATTTATTGTGACTCTTAAGATTATGAAATTGAGGAGGTTTAATATTTGATCAACAACTACAGTTAAGGAGGAGTCACAATTTCTAACTATTTGTAGTATTTTTAAGGAATGCTTGTACTAGAACAAAAATGTGTACAAGAGGAATACTTGCCTTGATTGACGACGATTCGGTCCGATAATTGAAGAAAACGGAATCAAAAATTCTCCGGCGAAGTCTCCTAAAAGCACGTGTGAAGCACGTGCGAAAATCTAACAGTAGCGCGAAAATCCCCCACAACAGATCCATCCAGAACAGCAGACAGCAAGATCGGATTCGCTATGCCAAAACACGTAACACCCAAAACGACCAATAGAAATTCTCCCGCACACCAGAGCTGGGCC
This sequence comes from Hemerocallis citrina, assembly GCA_017893485.1. Taxonomy (NCBI): domain Eukaryota; kingdom Viridiplantae; phylum Streptophyta; class Magnoliopsida; order Asparagales; family Asphodelaceae; genus Hemerocallis; species Hemerocallis citrina. Next base: position 686,035 of record JACEHZ010000293.1, read on the forward strand.
AGAACAGCGTACAGCAATGCTGGATTCGTTGTGGCAGAACAGGGGACAGCGATCAGATCGACCCTGATTGCACGGATCTTGGTGCAATCCAAGGGCTGAGATTAAATCCGCTGCTTCTTCCCCCTTCCTTCTTCTTCTTGATCGGCAGAGAGCGAGGGAGAGAGGGAAAGAGATGGCGACCGGCAGCGGCGAGCGACAAGGCTGCTGCGGAAACGTCGACTGATGACGCGACGACTGGGGAGTCGACGGCAGCGACTGGCGGCGAGCTAGCGACGAAAATGGCGTGGCTCTGTTCTGGGTTCAAGAACAGGGGAGTTGGAGAAAGGTTGGGTTCGGGGTGTTGGCGACGACAGTAGTGGTCGGAGCGGAGGTCGAGGTGATAAGGAGATGGTGGAGGCGACTGGAGAGGGCGATCGGAGGTGGTAATGGTGATGGGTAACGGCGTCGAGGTGTGGGGATTAGGAAATGGCGAAAGTTTGGGTAATGGTGTAAATGGGTTCGGCGGAGGATGCTGGCGGTGGTGGAGGTTGAGGTGGTGAAGACAAGAGGGAGGCGAAGCGACGAGGTGTTGGGGTTGACTGCGGTGGGGGTGGCGATGAGGTTAATGGCGGAGTGGGTTCGATGGGTTGGCGGGAGTTGGGAGCCGACGGTGGGACGGCAATGGGGGTTGACGAGGGCGAGGAAGTGGAGAGGAGAGGAAGGCAACGGTGATCGGAGGTCGATGATGGAGATGGGTCTGGGCGTTGGTCGAAGGAAGAAGGGTGCGAGAGGAAGGAGATGGAGACGATGCGAAGGAGCGGGATGAAGAAGAAGGGTTGGCGGTGGGTCTCAATAGTAGGGGTTAGGGTTAGGGCTAGGGTTAGGGTATATGGTTTATATAGTTAGGGTTTCGGTTTATTGGTTATTAGGGTATCCGGTTTGAGTTGGATCCAACTAGAGAATTAGTCAAAATGTATTAAAAATGGGGATAAAGAGATAGATGACATAGAATAGCTCATTCTTCATGAAGAACAACACAAAGAGCACATACAATTGAATTAGATGAAAGGACCAAAAATCGAGTCGGAACAAATTAGTGATTTTATTCGAATGGAAACAAGATACGGGATCTCAAAATGATAAAAGAGTACAATGGGGCAAAATAGAGTGTAAAAATACAAATACGGAAAATAGGAGTTACAAAAAACCGACAACAATGTTGCTGCGAGAGTCGCAAGGACTTTTTTTGTTTACTTCTTGGGCGAATTTCTTTTCGCCAATGGTGCTTCCGTTATTAGGTGTGGATGGCTTGCATCTCTTGAAAATTTGACTAAAGTTGGCAGATTTGATTTAACTAGCAACCCAACTTTGTGCCAAAATAATATCCTCATACACAGTATATGCTCAGCCTCTAATTGGACGAAGATTAGCCATAAAATTAAATGAAAATAATATTGCAAAATTAGAGAGATAAAAAGACCAAAGTTGAAAATTATAGGAGTTCTGGATTGTGGAGATATAGAATACCCAGTTGAATGTTCTCCGTTTTGAGTTCCTTGTTGAAAACGAACAGAGAGTGAGGAAATGAGAAAAACAGATAGTGGGAGTAGATGTGAAGAAGCACATTGTAGCGCAATGTTTATTTGTAGTTGAATATTTTAATTTTTTTTTTATATCCATTGTAATTTCATGTAGGACAAAAAAAAAGAGCTGTTGAATATATTTAAAATGGAAGATGAATAATACTAGCCGTTGTATAGCCGTTGTATATATACAGGATGGAAGATTGAATTAAGTAAAGGGTAAAAGAGTAATTCGACAAAGGGGTGGGAAAAAAAATTTGGGACGGACGGTAGACAATCTACCGTCCGACCCTTTTGGCCTTTAGCGAAATTGTATTGGACGGTGTATTAAGTGACGTCCGTCATTTTTAATTTTTTTTTTTTTTTTTAAACACGGGATTTAATCCTTCGTCCGATCAATTCTTCGTACGTCTAACCTTTTATCTTTCGTCTCGTTTAATGGACGAAAGATAATGTATCGTCAGCTATATTATGGTTTTTACCAAACCGTCTTCTATATTTGGCAGTCGACTGTTCATGCGACACCCAAAATTTGGGTTTTTGGCAGACGACTACAGCGATTTATTTGCCATATTTTCTATTTTTTGGGTATTTAGCCCACGACTACAGATGCTCTAATGAGGTATAAACTACTATACATGATGACAGAAAACCATACAAAATATAGACAAAAAGGGTATATCTACAATTACAAGGAATTTTTTCCCAAACTGTCCCACTTTTTGAAAGTTTTTTCCAAACTGCCATACTTTTTTTTAAAATTCCCAATATGCCTCACTCGCTTTTTGCAAAAACGAGTTTGGTTAAAAATATGTCGCTTTTTCAGAAAGCGAGTGTGACACATTTGATTTTCGAAAGCGTAGATTCGATTTCTGGAAGAAAAAAAAATTAACCGCGCTCGTTTTTTCAAAAAACGAGTGTATTATTTTGGTAAATACTTTCGAAAGTGGATCAGTTTAGTCAATACTTTCAAAAAGTGGGTTATTGTGGTAAATACTTTTAGAAAGTGGGTCATTTTGGTAACAAGTTCCTCTTCTCTCATCATGGTATTTGTTCTTTTTCTTTTTTGGTTGATCCATTTTGTCAAACAGTTGATGTGCATTAATATTTGAGGTTGGTATTAGAAATAGATAGTTTGGTCAATTTGTTGGGGTGTCCTGCAAATGAGTTTTTGATTTGGATGAGATTAGATTTATAACGGCGAAGAAATTCTTGTTTGATGGATTTGTGAAAAATGTGAGGTCATAGCTTTGGAGTTTTCATTTTTCGGGAGATTTGAAGAGGTTCTTTATTGAATATTATTGGGAGTTTGATTATTATTCCCTATCTGTTAATGGGCAAGCATTAGAATTAGGGTCTTTATTATTTTAAAATATGAAATTGTCACTTTTGTGTGACAAAAGTTATACTTTTTTTTTAAAAGAAATGAGTTTATAATTTGTTCTTTAGATTTAATTGCAGGATTTGACGAAAGACATACTAAGGATTACAGGAAGTCTTTGTCCTGACTATACTTCAAAAGTGATAAGTGTCATGATCAAAAAGTTTTTCCCAATCAAGTAGTAAGTCACAAGAACTATATTTTGAAATCATGAATGTGAGACAACTACAACTCAGGCCTTAGAAAACACACACACAATCGGCTAAAAAGCATTAGTTAAGTGCATGCAAAGGTGCAACAAGTATGGTACCGATGTTGGCTTCTTTTTTCTAGAATAACATCAACATTTTCTTCACACTATTGAGTATAAAGGCTAAAGTTCAGTTGCTTCCATCAAAGTGTGGTCAGATACGCAAAACTTGAAGAAAGAGACTATCAGCAACCGCTATTAGGTACCAAATTCCTAAATGATAAAACTATAGTCAGGATAAAGACTTCCTGTAATTCTTAGTATGCCTTTCGTCAAATCCTACAATTAAATCTAAAGAACAAATTATAAACTCATTTCTTTTTTTAAAAAAAAGTATAACTTTTGTTACACAAAAGTGACAATTTCTGTTAGGAACCTAAGAGAACTGTAGAACACCGTATTTTCAAATATTATTTTTATATTTGAAAATGAATTTAAATTTATTTTTGGAGATTTAATGGATATTTTCAGGAAAATTTATCTTTTGTACACGTGCAAAATACGTGCAAATACTTTTTGAGAAGTTGGAAAATTAAGTTTTCTTTATGAAAAATCATTATTTAATATTTGAGATTTAATTGGTATTTTTCCAGATTTTTCTGAAATTAATTAGAACTATTTGCAATTTTTGAGAAAAGAATGACCTTTTTGCAAATTTGACATTTTTAGAGGTTAAAGTGTAAAATGTATATTCTGGACGTTTTGAACAGTATTGATTGAGATTTAGAGTTGATATTTTCTTTTAAATCCAAATTTAAATGAGTTTTGATGGAATTTCCAAAGATAGAACTATATATGTAAATTGTATTTTGGAAGGGATTGTTTTGCAAAAATGTGGGTAAAACCCTAATATTCAATCCCGGATATTTAAGAGAATTTCTCCAGCCGTCATTTCAGAAAATACAGAGTTTTTGGGGAGATTTACTTTGGTGAAGAAAGGAGTTTTTGGATCTAGCGAAAGGGGAGATTTTCGTGGACTTTTCTCAAATCTAAGGTGAGATATATAAAAATTGTTTTGTTGTTTGATTCATGTGAGTGACTTTGTTTTGTTTGTTTGATTTTGTGAGTATCATAATTCGTCTTGTTGATTGATCTATGCGTGCAAGTATCATGATGTAATGATTGGATGTTGTGAACAATATAGATATCGTATTGTGGTATGGAATCATGTGAATTATTGTGGGTGAAATAGTAGACCTTTATTATTAAAATTGTGTTGCTAAAAGCATGTTGAGATTTGAGTATGAACATCTGGACATTAGACTTATAAATCAGATTTTATTTAGATTTGTGAAAGAAATTCAGATCTTGTAAAACCCTAATAAAAGGATTTGAGATTTAGAACTTGAGAACTTGATTCTTGACATATTGATGTTTTGAGTGATATATATATACATATACATGATGAGGATTTGTGGAGATTTATCATTTTTCCTGAATACGAACTATTTTCATAAACATTGATCATTAGAAAGCTTCAGATTTTGATTTTGTAATCAGACCTAAGTTTTGAAATCTGTAGGCCGACAGTCGACTGGCCTACTGTGCAGTCGACTGGTACGAGCCTGACACTGTATTTTAGAATCTTTGAAAAAGTTGTTCTGGACAGTCGACCTAGCTCATAGGCAGTCGACTGTTCCACTGAAGAAATTATTTTTGTAAGAATTATTAGTCCTTCTGGACAGTCGACCTATAATCCTTTAAGTTGACTTATACACTTAGAATATTTTTGAGAAGATTATTGGAATTTACATCGGGTAAGTCGACTGATTCCTTTTCTTAAGTCGACTTATATGACTTAGTTTATTTTTGTAAAAAGTTGGGAATTCGTCCTCTGGACAGTCGACTTACTAGAGTATAAGTCGACTGGTACTGAAGGATCTTTGTGAACTTTAGTGCTATTTCGAATGGTTGGTTTTTCAGATAATTTAGTCTATACTTGACATTCAGTTCAGTATTTGATTAAGCATTTGACTTAGAGATATTCAGTTAAGTATTTCATTTGAGACATTTAGTTGAGCCACTTGGTTTAGTGGAACTTTGTTCGGACATTTGAGTTGAGTCTCTAGAGGTGTGTGACCCTAGTATACCGGTGTTGAGTATTTTTGTTGAGGCCCATTGAGGCATTTCAGTTATTGAACCTTGAATTTAGGCCGGTAGGGTATACCACTCTAGGAGATTCGTTAAGTAATCAATTGACCCAAAATGATAAGGACAGACACTAGTGGTGATATGATGAACGGGAACATGAGTCAAGAACCTCAGTATGGCTTTCGGTGTGGGATTTAATCTCCGGAATTATCACAGTAGATTATTAGTGGTGTGGGATATGTCTCCGGAATTATCACAGTCTTGTGGTGTGGGACAATCTCCGGAATTATCACGGTAACTACTTGTGGTGTGGGATCGATCTTCGGAATTATCGGAGTCGAGGTGAAGCACATGTGGTATTCGTGTGGTGACGTGTCAATGTTTCGGTGTGGGATGATCTCCGGAATTATTCAAGTAAAATATCTTGGGTGTGGGATCCATCTCCGGAATTATCGGGCATGAGATACTATCCATAGTTTATCTTTATCTCGTAGTAGTCATCGTGTAAGGATTAGTTCATAACGCGGGGATTGAACCCTATGAAGTGAAGACGTTAAGGGCTTGCACCGAATCTATGTAGAATGGGATGCATAGACTTCGACAAGTACGCATTAGAGAGTCTGCATTTAGAATCTGTGTTTCTAGGCTTAGTTTAATGCATGTGTTTTTCCTGTCTTCTACACCTGACACTTAGCTTAGTGACACTTGATGTTTTATGTTACCTGTCATTTCCTACTTTCCATATTCTTATTTAGTACTTGTTGTTTAAGAATTTATGAGGTATGATCATTTATGTTGTTTGTTTATTTTTATATTTCTCACACCATTTATGGCTGACCCCTTTAGTTTGGGGGTTAGGGATCATCTCTAGCCTCACATGTTGCAGGTAGTTGCTTAGAGTTGGAGATGGGATGCTTGAGTGGTTTTGAGATATAATTGACTCATAAGAGACTTGTGTAAATTTGTAATAACAGTTTTGAGATAAAATTGTGTTGTAAATAAAGAAATTATGAGCAGAGTTTGTTTGAATTCCGCTGTGATTTGTAAAAGATTTGTTGTAATAAAAGTTCGAAAATTTAGTAGTGTTGGTTGTGTTTGATATTATATTGAAGTGGATCGCTGGGAATGTGCCAAGTATTTTCTAAGATATCATATTAGAAATTCGGGGCGCTACAAGAACTCACTCTTAAAAGCTAGCTGTTAAGGGGAGGGAGCCCAAGTTTATAACTACCCAACATCGGTTCCCCATATAACCGATGTGGGACTAAATTTGGATCATAACATTCCACCACGCTTCCGTAACCCGCCGCCCTCGGCGGTATTCACTCTAGCGACACTGGCCCGGCCCGGACCTACCAGTAATTTTAATCCAGCCTCTAGGTAGCCCTTTCCGACTCTCGGCGGCTTTCACTCTAGCGTCTAGGTAGCCCTTTCCGACTCTCGACGGCTTTCACTCTAGCGACACTGGCCCAACCCGGGTCTACCAGTAATTTTAATCCAGCCTCTAGAGCGAATTAAGAAGCATGGGGTTGGCTCTGATACCAATTGTTAGGAACCTAAGAGAACTCACCCTTAAAAGCTAGCTGTTAAGGGGAGGGAGCCCAAGTTTATAACTACCCAACATCGGTTCCCCATATAACCGATGTGGGACTAAATTTGGATCATAACAATTTCATATTTTAAAATAATAAAGACCCTAATTCTAATGTTTGCCCATTAACAGATAGGAAATAATAATCAAGCTTCCAATAATATTCAATCAAGAACCTTTTCAAATCCCCCGAAAAATGAAAACCTCAAAGCTATGACCTCACCTTTTTCACAAATCAATCAAACAAGAATTTCTTCCCCGTTATAGATCTAATTTTATCCAAATAAAAAACTAATTTGCAGGACACCCCAACAAATTGACCCAACTATCTATTTCTAATACCAACCTCAAATATTAATGCACACCAACTGTTCGATAAAATGCATCAACCAAAAAAGAAAAAGAACAAATACCATGATGAGAGAAGAGGAACTTGTTACCAACATGACCCACTTTCTAAAAGTATTTACCATAATAACCCACTTTCTGAAAGTATTTACTAAACTAAACCACTTTCGAAAGTATTTACCAAAATAATACACTTGCTTTTTGAAAAAGCGAGTTTGGTTAAAAATAAGTTGTTTTTTTCAGAAAGCGAGTCTACGCTTTCGAAAATCAAAAGTGTCACACTCGCTTTCTGAAAAATCAATCTATTTTTAACCAAACTCGTTTTTACAGAAAGCGGCAGTTTGGAAATTTAAAAAAAAAAGGACAGTTTGGAAAAAACTTTCAAAAAGTGGGACAGTTTGGTAAAAAATTCAATTACAAGCGAGCATAAACAGAAGCTCCTTCAACGTTCCAAAATAAAGACACGTGAATATTTTCCCCGTAATTGCTCAACAACTTCTTAAATGTCCAACAAGCAGCCTGTCATGAAAAACTCAGAGTAGTTTAGTTGTCTCTCAAACCATGTCTCTTCCTCCTCTTCTTCTTCCTCTTCTGATCCTTCTCCTCTCATCTCAACCTCTCTCTGCAGTAACTGTTACTCATCTACCTGGCTTCATTGGAGCCCTGCCCTTTAACCTGGAAACAGGGTAAGTTGTATATATATATATATAATTGTGATGGCTTTGTTGTATTTTGAGTTTTTGTGTAAAAACTAAGTAAATTTTTTATCAAGGTATGTGACTGTTGATGAGGTCAATGGAGTGGAGCTATTCTACTACTTCATTGAATCTGAAGGGAGCCCTGGCGAGGATCCCGTGCTACTTTGGCTCACCGGAGGCCCTGGTTGCTCAGCCTTCAGCGGCCTGGTCTTCGAGATTGGTAAATTTCTTTACTTATTAGTCCCGTAACAAATCCAACATTCAAGTATTATTTCCTCATAACCTATACTTTAAAAAAAAAATTAAAAAAGGGGCTAGACCGTAGGGTGGCTCTTGAACTTAAGACCTCTCTGTTTTCATGTATTTCTGTTATGTTTTGGTTTGGTTTTCTTTGGTTCGGTTTTCTTTGGTTCGGTTCCGGTTTTGTGTGTGGGTGGGTGTGGTGGGTGTGGTGGTGGTGGATGGTGAGGGGAAATGTTATTTTCCAAATAGATCTACCGTAAATATGGGAATTTGCACATTCTGTATATGTATATTTGCGTAGATATCCCTAATCATGTGGGGCCCACACATAAAGTCTGAGGTCACTATAGACTCTTCTATGTAACCATTTTACGTCAGTGCTTAACTAAGGGTGGCTAAAGAACAAAATACTTTTCGAGTAAAATGTCCTTTTCCTCAAATTTGATCGGTTGATCCTAATTCATTTTTTTATTCCCAAGGTTAATCATCATCTATGATCTGTTGATGATATGACAGTTTCCACTTTCCAATAGACTAGTATCACACACGTGCACACGTGCACGTGGAAAAAATTGAAGGATAATAAAAAGGGTAAAAAGAGAATAATTTCCAAACTGATCCGCTGTCGAAAATATTTACCAAACTGGTCCACTTTTGAAAATATTTACCAAAGTTAGTCCATAACTCAACACGTGCGTTGCACGGGTTGGATTAAGGACTAAGGGGTTCTCCCATTATAGTAGTAGAGATAAAAATGACAGATTAAGTCAAATCATGAATCAGAACGGAACCAGCATCTAATTTCAGACAATGATAAGTTTGTCGAGGGGTATTCTGGTCTTTATTAATCGCTTGCAGGACGCTAATTAATTAATTAATTAATATGTGTACGTTTTCGAGATGTTGGCTTCACACACGAAGGAGGGTAGCTTCACAGATGAATTTGGATTTGAATTGTAAAGATGTTTGTTTTTTTTTTTATGAATCGGATAGAGCCTTACAGCTCCAGCCATATCAAAAAAAATATTGAACAAATTTACAGACAATCGCTCTACAAGAAGTAAAACCCAACAATTGAGAGCAAGAGTAGCAAAGGATAACCATAACTCATACAACACAATCAAAGAAACTGGTAGGCCACGGTCGCTAATCGAACTCGAAGCGACTAAAGATGTTAAAGAATTGTAAAGATGTTAAAGACTTATGATTGGACCCTACACATTGTGGTTAAGACCTATTTGTGATAGGAGGTGATTCAGGCTTGGTCCAAACCCAAGGTGATCATTCAATTCATAAATCTTTTTTAATTAATGCAAGGTTCAAAATTCAAATAGTTGTTGATGTACGCACTAAGAAATTAACAGAATTGAATATCATGATGGTTGCAGTCACAATTAATGGTGGTCTACTACACGCAATTCCATTGGTTGCACACCCTGCATGGTACTTTCTGTCGAAACTACAAATACGTATCTTGATTGATCCCCTCGTGTACTTTTAGGGCACGTTTGGGAAACAAAAAAATTAGGTAAAGGAATGGAATACTGGGAATAGATCCATCTTATCCTATTCCACGGTCTGTTTGTTTTGAAAAAGAAAACAAAGGAAACAACTACATTTTATTTCCTAGAGAAAGATTTCAGCCAATTTCTATTTCAGCTCAACCCTCTCGGAAAGCTGCGTAAAGGAATGGAAAGAGAGCTGAGACCCCCTCAAAAAATACTAATAATTAAATCAGAACAAAAATAATAAAAAGTGAACTTTGACTAGAAGAACGCTCCGAGATTCAAATAGGCACCGATGTCCTGCCATCCACATCCCCTTGCGATACCTACTGTAACATGTGGAAGATATATTTGTATATTATATGTAGATGCATACATTTGTACGTATTCATGATTGATTTTAGCATTAATAATTGTGGGGAAAAGTAAACCTGAAAGAATCCCTTGTAGGCTATCTGTTGGATAATGGCTCGATTCTGGTTCAGATTGTTTTGGAGTATCTGCAGCAAATGAAAGTTACAGTATATCAGTCGACTGGATTGGAGGATCAGGCGACTGTCCAGAGAAGTTTCAAAGGCTTGGGATACAGCAGCAGCAGTCGACTGCCCAGTCGACTGCCCTGAACAAGACCAGTCGACTGCTTAGGTGACCAGTCGACTGTGTACGGGATTTTGAACTAGAAAAGGCCCAAGTCGAAAAGGCCCAGTAGTTTCCCTATAAATACACTTGTTAGGGTTTTGTAATTAGTGACGAAATTAGAGACCCCTATTCGGTTTTGTAGCCGTCATCATTTGTAAGGGTTTGTTTTCGCCCATTGGTGATTATTTGAAGCAAGAAGAAATCCCAACCGCCCCGTGGATGTAGGCATGTGTTTTGCCGAACCACATTAAATCCTTGTGTTCCTGTGTTGCTTGCTTTTCTGTGTTTTTCTTCGCTGTTTCTCTCTTTGATTCCGCATTGGTTAATTAGTTTTGTATTCCGCGCACAACAAGTGGTATCAGAGCAGTTGGTTCGACCTAGAGGGAGATGGCGAGTGATGCAGATGCAACCAAGGATGTTGTGGGATCAAAGTTCGTCCAGAACAACGATTCACAACGCAAAATTTGAAGTTGAAAAATTTGATGGGACAAACAATTTCGGGATGTGGCAATGTGAGGTGTTGGATGTTCTTGTTCAACAAGAACAAGATGTTGCTTTGGAGAAAGAAAAACCAAAGGATATGTCCGAAGCAGATTGGAAGAAGTTGAATCGAGTAGCGTGTGGAACTATTCGGCTCTTTATTGCGAAGGCTCAGAAGTATGATTTGATGAGGGATACCATTGCTGCGGTGTTGTGGAAGAAACTCGAAGATAAATACATGAGGAAAAGTTTGGAGAATCGGCTGTATTTGAAGAAGAGGCTTTTTCGCTTCACCTATACTGAAGGTATGTCTATGAATGCTCATGTTGAATCATTTAATAAATTATTGGCTGATTTGTTAAATTTGGATGAGCAAATTAAAGATGAAGATAAAGCCCTAATTCTGTTGAATTCATTACCTGAAAGTTATGATCATTTAGCAACAACGTTAATATATGGAAAAGATACTGTGAAATATGAAGATGTTGCAAATGCTTTGTTGAATAATGAAATTAGGAGAAGGGATAAAATGGTTGATAGAGAAACTTCTGAAGCATTGATTGTAAGGGGTAGGACTGAGACCAGATCTGAGTCCAAATCTGGGAAAAAGGAAAACAAATCTCGTTCCAAATCGAGAGGAGTTTTGAAGGACAGGAAAATACCGGCCAAAGATGAATGTGCTTTCTGTCATGAAAGGGGGCATTGGAAAAAGGATTGTCCAAAGCTACGAAATAAGGGAAATTCGACTGCAAATGTGACTGTTGATAATTTAGATAGTGGCGAGGATTTTTTCTTTTGCACTTGCTTCTAGTCCCTCACTTTATCAAGAAGTATGGTTTCTTGATACAGCAGCCTCCTATCATATGTCTTGGAAAAAGGAGTGGTTTACTTCTTTGGAGTATATGGATGGTGGTGTAGTTTTAATGGGAAATGATGCACCTTGTAAGAAGGTAGGAATCGGGAAGATTGAATTGCTAATGCACGATGGTCTTATTAGGGAGCTTTCAGATGTATGGTATGTTCCAGATTTGAAAAAGAATTTGATTTCACTTGGTGCTTTGGAGGCCAGTGGATTGAAATTTGCTAGTGAAGGTGGCATTCTGAAGGTGACTAGCGGATCACTCGTGGTGATGAAAGGGCAAAGAAAAAGGAACTTGTTTTTCTTGCAGGGAAAAACATATTTGGGTCAGGCTGCCAGTGTAACTGAAAGGCCTAAACAGGTTGTTCCCGACTCTACTAGGTTGTGGCATATGCGACTCGGACATGCAGGAGAAAAAGTCTTGCAGGGGCTTGTGAAGCAAGGGTTGCTTAAAGATGCTAAAGGGTGCCAGTTGGAATTTTGTGAACATTGTGTTTTGGGTAAGCAAACTAGGGTGAAATTTGGTACAGCTGTACATCAGACAAAGGGTATCCCCGATTATGTGCACACAGATATTTGGGGCCCTACTCAGACACCTTCTATGAGTGGTAGACACTGGTTTGTTACATTTGTGGATGATTACTCCAGACGAGTTTGGGTATATACCATGAAGCACAAAGATGAAGTTTTGACATTGTTCACAAGTTGGAAGAAGAAAGTTGAAAATCAGACTGGTAGGAAGATTAAGGTTCTGAGGTCAGATAAAGGAGGGGAATATAAGAATGATCCGTTTCTGAAATTGTGTGAAGATAAAGGGATCCAGAGGCACTTCACAGTTAGGAAGACTCCACAGCAAAATGGGGTTCCAGAAAGGATGAACAGAACCTTACTTGAGAAGGTGAGATGTATGTTAGCACAGTCTGGATTGAAGAAGACATTTTGGGCAAAAGCTGTTATATATGCAAGCCACATTGTCAACCGTTTACCATCAGCAGCACTTGAAGGCAAGACGCCTATTGAGGTATGGAGTGGTAAACCTGCATCTGATTATAGTTTTTTGCATATATTTGGTTGTCCTGCTTATTTTCATGTAACTGAAACTAAACTTGATGCAAGAGCCAAAAAGGCTATATTTGTTGGTTTTAGTACTGGTATCAAAGGTTACAGGTTGTGGTGTCCAGAACAGAAGAAGTTAGTAATCAGCAGGGATGTGACTTTTGATGAGACCAGCATGATTAGCTCGGGACAGTCGACTGGTGGTATAGGACAGTCGACTGGTGAGCAGCAGAAGAGTAGGACAGTTCTCCAACAGGTGAGTAGCAGAAGCTCGGGACAGTCGACTGGTGTACAGGAGCAGTCGACTGGTGGTCCAGAACAGCAGAAGAGTTGGAGCTCGGGACAGTCGACTGTTGGCAATTACCAGTCGACTGGTAGGAGAGTTCTCCAACAGGTGGAGTTAGAAAAGTTGTCAGTTGAAAATCCTGTTCCTGTCCAAGATGAAGATGATGTGGTTGATACTGAGAATGATGAAGAAGTTCCTATCCAGCAGGTAGAATCAATTGCAGTAAGAAGGCAAAGAAGAGATATCAAACGACCGTCTCGCTTCACAGATACAGTTGCATTTGCTCTTCCCATTGTGGATGATGAAGTTCCCTCCAACTTCAAAGAAGCTACTAGAAGTTCTGAAAATGCAGATTGGAAAGTTGCTATGGATGAAGAGATGAACTCTCTTCATAAGAATAAGACTTGGGATCTAGTGCAACTACCAAAGGGGAAGAAAGCAATTGGTTGCAAGTGGGTGTATACGAAGAAAGAAGGTCCAAAAGGCAGTGTTCGGTTCAAGGCTAGACTAGTTGCAAAGGGGTATGCTCAACAGGAAGGTATTGACTATAATGAAGTGTTCTCTCCAGTTGTGAAGCATCCTTCTATTCGAATTTTGTTGGCATTGGTAGCACAGTTTGATCTTGAATTGACACAGATGGATGTGAAGACTGCGTTCTTACATGGGGATTGTGACAGTGTAAAAATGGCCTGAGGCCCAACCAGGGCCCAATACAATTCCTACTCAGAAAAGCAAAAATTACAACCTGGTTCGACTCCGGACCACTTCAGGGTCGGCGCCGAACCTCGTGTTTCCCCTCACAGTGCCGGCCTCCTCGTGCTGACGAGCCTCAGTACCCCCCGGAGTCCGATCCGGAGCAGTCCCTCAGGCCGTCCCCCCTCTCTGGCGGGGCAGAAGGATGACCTGGCGCAGCCTAGGCCCTCCGATTCCCCCAGAGGCACAGAGGACTCACGATGGGCCACGTCAGCTCCAAATACCACCAAGGGTTTCGCCACGTCAGCCCTATACCACTCCTGGTATCACCACAACCGCCCTAAACCCCCTGGGCCTTCTGCCACGTCAGGCCCATGGGCTTTCGGATCCAAACCCGGCCCCCAAGCGGAACCAAACCCGGTTGGGATTCTCTATAAATACTAGACCCTCACCCACCTTTGGGAGGTAATCAATCTTTTGCCACTTAAATATACCTAGTTATTGCTACTCTCTCACAGAGACTGACTAGAGCGTCGGAGGGTCCGCCACCGGGACAAACCCCGGTGTTTCAGGACCGTCTGCAGGTACACAAGACCTCGGATCCGACCCTTTCGATCCGAGCCCAACCTTCAACGTCTTTCCGAGCTCATCGTAGGCCCCAGAAGGTCAACCGAAGGTCGGCAGACGAGCGGCAATCTCCTTCAATACAAATTGAGTTCGAACTCACACCTGGTGCTTCCACACGTGTCTCAGAAATAAACAGCATCAGGTTGGCGCCGTCTGTGGGAACAGCTGCTCCAGAAGCCGATCCGACCCAGACCCTCAAAGGCCATCGACAGCCGAATCCTCATGGCCTCCAAAGGCAAGGGGGCTGCTTCCTCCGTCAACCAACGGGACTCGCCCCCACCCACCGGTAAAGCCAGGCCACGCACGTCGAAACACAAGACTCCCTCTCGGGAGTCCCAAAAGAGCGTCGGCCGGCCAGCCCAGCCCGACCTCCGGGGAATAATCCTCAACCGCAAGATTACCCGCAGCAGGGGAAGGGCCGCTTCCAACCCGGTCCCGAACCACGCGAGGCCACCGCCCGAGGCGCGCAGACCCGCGCTCAGCCAAGTCGGAAGACAACCCTCGGACCGACCAAACCGGGCCGAAGGAGCCCCCGTCACTCACAAGGAGCTCCAAGACTTCCGAAGAGAAATTCTGGGAGCCCTCCGACGGACCCCCAGGGAAGAAATCCCCCATTCCCAAGCAGGGTCGGACGCCGAAGCCAGCGCGTCCCGCCCTTCAATAATCCAGCCGGAAGACGATGACGTACTCCTAAGACGCCTACAAGAAATGGAGGACCGCCTCGATCACATAGGGGACGGCGGCCAAAGAATGGCTCAGGGGTACAGACCTGTCCGTCCGCCCTTCTCCGCCCCCATCCTCCAAGCGGAAATACCCCGAAATTTCCGACCCCCTCAATTCGAGATCTACGATGGCGAGGGAGATCCTGCTGATCACATGGAGGGTTTCAAAACCCTCATGATGATTCACAGCGCCTCGGATCCCCTGCTCTGCCGAGCCTTCCCCGCCACCCTTCGGGGTCCAGCTCGCGAGTGGTTCTCGAAACTCGCCCCTGGCTCCGTTTACTCCTTCGACCAACTCGAGGGCAATTTTCTCGCCCACTTCGTCACCAGCCGGAAGACCGAAAGGACCAGCGCCTCGTTACTCGGACTCAAACAGTTAGAGGGGGAATCACTCAGAGTGTTCGTCCGGAGATTTACCGCTGAGGCAAGGTCGGTCTCCTCCCTCGACCCGGGCGTCGCTTCAGCGGCATTCCGTCACAACGTCCGTCACAGACAGCTGAAGGCTTCTCTGGCGAAGAAACCCCCCGTCGACTTCCCCGACCTCCTCGGTAGGATCGAGAAATACATTAGGGCAGAAGAGGCCCTTAACCCCGAAGATACCCGGGACGACACCGGGAAGGGAAAGCGGAAGACCGAAGAAGTCGAACCATCGAAGAAAGCTCCAAGGGACCCGGGGGCCATGAAAAAGGTCCCGCCGGTCCCCCGCTTCGAGAGATACACTCCCTTGACGCACAACATATCCGCCATCCTCCTAGAAATAGAAGACAAAGGCATTGTTCGACTACCTCCCCGACCTAACAACGGCAAGAACCGAGATCAGCGCTTCTACTGCCGCTTCCACCAGGACCATGGACACGACACAGATCAATGCCGGGCCCTGAAAGACGAGATTGAGGAACTCATCTCCAGAGGATACCTCCGAGAATTCACCCGAGAAGTCCCGCGGGGTCGACGAGATACTAGGAGCGGGATACACTCGCCCCCGAACCCCCCTCCGAGCCGCATACCGGGTCGGGATCCCGAGTCCGAGGGAGCCGCGGACACACCATTTATCTTACATTGAGCCCATGGAGGGCTAATGGGAGGAGAATCAAATACTTTCCGAAAAGCCTTCCTCCAAGGGATGAATACTGTCCAAGACGATCCCACTCCCGAGCTACAAACCGCGCCAGTCTCCTTCCCAGGGGAGGACCTCGAAGGCGTTCGCCTCCCCCACTGCGACGCCCTCGTCATTAGCCTCCACACGGCTAAGTGTGAAGTTCGCCAGATCCTTGTCGACTACGGCAGCTCGGCGAACATTCTTCCCCTCAAAGCCTTCGAGAAACTGAAGTTACCTAGAGGCAAGCTCCAACCGGCCGGATACACCTAACATGGGTTTTACGACATCCCTATCGAGCTAGAAGGGGTTGTCACAACGCCAAGACAGCTAACAACGCCATACCCGGCCGACCCAGATTACGCTCCCTCCAAGCGATGCCTTCGGCCTACCATTCGGTGCTCGAATCTTCCACCCCACACGGGGTCGGCGCCGTCCGAAGTAGCCAAGAAGCAACGCGGTCGTGCTGCGTGACCATCGACGGAGGAGCAAGGTTCCCCCTTGACGCCTAGCACCCAGTGAACTCCTGCAAAGAGCAAGCCTAGACTGTAACTTAACCAGAAGTAAACCTTTTGTAAAGCTTTCCTTTGTATAGGACCGTTTTTAGCGGCCCCCCCTATCTTATACTAAGGAAATCTCGTTGCATCGTACTCCAAACACCTCGGCAGACCCGACCTAATACCCGGTTAGGGGGTCGACCCCCAAGGCGTCACCTCGCCCCACTCCAATTCCTCGTGAAACAATAAGGCCGAGCCACATCCCCTTCACCACTTTATATACCGTCAACCGGGGCAAAGGCCGTTACAGAAATACTCCCCTCGTCTCGAGCGGCACGCCACGTCGGAACGACGGGGGCCCACCTCGGGAAAGGAAGCCGCAACCTACGAAGTGAGCCAACTCGAAGCACATAAGCGGGGAGATCCGGAAACGACCGGCGTCGAAACCCTTGGCAAGTCCGAATTACTTTTTTATATAAACACGAAAAGGCGGGGGCCAGTCCGCGGGAGGCAAATACAATCGAAAGGAGGAAAGAAGAAAGAAAGACAAAACTATACAACTCGGTTTCCCTCCTCGGCGTCGATCGGGTTCACAGAACGATCATCGGCCGGGTTGTCAACGAGCCCCTCTACGGCAGGGACCTTCGGGGTCCCATCAATCTCCATGTCGTACTCGAAGTTCGACAGATCGAGGGTCGGATAGAAATGCCTCACGTGACTGAGCGCCTTCGCGTAGCACTCATCCTGGGCGGCTATCACCATCCGCTGGCCCGCATCCGTCAGCTCTTTCCTATCATTGGCGAACGCGGCTATTAACTCCCCCTTCTCCTTGGCAAACTTCCTCTTCAAAGAGGCCACCCTCTTCTCCCACTCGGTGTCCTTGGCCTCGAGCTCCAGCTTCATCTGCTGCTCCCTCTGACGCGAACCCTCGAGCTCGATCCGCATCTCCTTCGTCTCTCGTCCACTCTTGTCCGCCCGAGTACGCTCTTGTAACAGGGACGCTTCGTAGAGATTCTTTACATTAGCTCCCTGCATACAAGCCTGCGGCCGAAAGAAGCGCATAAGAAGAAAACTCCTGAGGCAAGACCAAACGGAAAGGAGGAGGTCGACAAGCTTACCGACACGGTGGCCTGCGCCAGGCGCGTGAATGCCACCTCCACGGGCTCGTTCTCCATCATCTGGCGATCGCGAGGCATTGCCAGCTTCTCCACCACCTCTACGGCCTGGGCTTCCTCGGTCAGACAGTCGCTCATCCGAACCGACCAGTCCGGCACCCACCGCTGCCGCAACAACTCCACCACCGGGTCCTCCTCCTCGACCCCTACCAAGGGACCTTTCCCCTTGTCAAGATCGGACGCCCTCGCCGGGCCCTTACCCCTCAAAGAGGCACCCCCCTTGCCTGTCTCCGAACGAGTCCTCTTAGCCCTCGGCTCAAGCGGTACCTCCGAGATAACAAGGGGCAGCTCCCTCGGCCTCTTCACCGCCTTCTTCTTCTCGGCATTTTCCTTCTTCATGGCGAGCCGCCTTGCTTGGATTGATGCCTCATCCATATCTGCAGAAAAAGCCATTAAGAGCAATGAGCAAGAATGTACGAAAGGATCGAGGGAAAAGAAACAACTACATACGGAGAACGGCGGGGCTCAGTCCAACGCTCGCCAGGCGAACCTCCGTCACCTTCGACCAATTAATACTAGGGGACAAACGAAGACGCTCGACAAACCCCCACTCCTCGACCGTCAGATCCCCCTGCCCCGGCGCAGGATAACTCGGCTTGGAGTAATTCCATCGAGTCGGAATGTCCCAGGGCCCTTCACTCCGGATCACCAGATACTTTTTCCTCCAGTCCTTAATAGAGTCAGGATGGCTATGAACAACCTTCCTCCTGCTCCGGGAGGAGATATAGTAAACCCCCTCGGCTGCCGAACAAAACATCAGCGTCGCTCGGAACACGTTCAAGCGCAAGGGTACCCGTTGTTCCTCGCACCTCAGTACAAAGCTGATTATCTGCTCCCAAGAGTTCGGCCCATACTGCATCGGCGCCAAGGAGGCCCAGTTCAACACTTCCCGAACAAACGGATGGACCGGCAGCCTCAGTCCAGAAATAAACGCGTCCACGGGGAAGACACAATACCAAGCAGACAGGGGATCGGTTGGGCGAAGAGTAGAGCTCGGCAGCATCAATTCGTAACTAGGACCTATGTGGTACGCCAACTGCAAGACTTCCAAATCCCCGCCGTCCAAGGCGGTCAGAATCGCGTCCATCAACACTCTCGGCCGACTCGGCGAAGAGGCCTGCACACCAAAGAGCTCCTGGTCGGACAGGTCGTCAGGATATTGACGGAAATGCTTCGGCTGCGCGGGCGAACCAGTCCCCTGGCTCGAGCCACCGGTCCCCAACCCTACCTTCCTCGGAGCCTTCTTCCTCTTCTCGGATCGCTCCGACGAGGGAGTGAATAAGGGCCCCCGACCAGTCAGCATGGAACTCGGGCATGCCCCCGGAACCGTGGATCTCCTTACAATGCCGCCCTCGCCTCTCTCACCCTCGGTAGCCGGCTCCAAAACACGGACGTCGTCCGAACCGTCAGTCGCTTCCTCCGACTCACTGCTCTCCACCACGAAGGGACGACGGGAGCGCGACCGCCTCGCACCATGTGCCGCCTCCTCAACCACCGGTTCCTCCCACGAAACCGTGTCAGAAGACTCGTCAACGTACACTGACTCCTCCTCGAGTACGGGCTCCTCCCAGGACGTCGAGTCAGAGATAGGCTCCACCTCCCCCCTAGACGTCGACGCTGATGAGCCGGACTGAGCCCTGTCCATCTATGCCTAGGCCAAGTAGACTTGCTAACTCACCTGGGGTCACTCCGGAAGGGCAAGTCTGGTACAGCAAGACGCGAAGATGAGCGCTAAAGTGTTGAGAAATTTTATTTTGAAAGAGAAAGGAGTGGACAAATAGGGGAGAGGGGGGACTATTTATAGGAGATAGAAGCGACTCCTCGATTCCCGCGAGTACTGTTCACCTATCCAACATGCAACTGCCGCCTAAGAATTCGCGCCACATCCTCAAAACGTGCGACGCTGACATCATCCATTGACAGGCGGGCAGCCAGTCAAGGAGGCCAGCGTGGAAGAAGTATTCGGAGGAGGAAACATTTTTATTTTTAAGATTTAAGGCGCCGTCCTCAGACAGACGCCCCGGGCTCCGAGACTGGGTCGGTTCCCCTTTCACCCGCGAGCAGCTCGGGGCTTACAGCGTCATCGGCCGAAGACCCGAACTGTTCCCGGGTGAGACAGAAACTGCCTCAACCTGGAGCCCTATTGGGACACAGAATAGTCAGCCTCCGATCGGAGAACTACTCATCTACCCGGGGCCCAAAGCTTCAAGACGCCCCCCTCGGCAAGCACCCCGGTCAAAAGCATATCAACATCCGAAGGACGAAAGAAGTGCTCCATTCCGAGCCAGTTGATGCAACTGCAAAGGCCCAGCCTACTCCAGCAACGGAACCTTCGCAGTTGCAAACAACCGGCCCGGAACGCCCTTCATCCCTCTCGGAAGGATGGAACCTCCACAGTTGCAGACTACTCACCCTTCGAAGTTCGGTCGTCATCCCTCTCGCCCGGATCCCCCCTGGATCTGGCCGCCACATCAGGGCCATCAGATCCAAGAGAAGATCGGGCGACAAAGAAACTACCTCTCCAACAAAACCGGGGGTAAGGATTATCAAAAAACAGGCGTCCGCCGAAGCAGACACCTTTAAGGGCCAAGCAGACCACCTTTGCTTTGATCTGAATCACAACGAGAAAGAAGGAGGGGGGTACTTATAGCCTCCCCCCAGGGGCCGGCCTTTATGATATGGGGAAAACCAAACGACGGAAGACCATGCGCCATACATTTATTAGGCGGCGCCATTAACGCACCTGGGAAATGGGAATCTTGCACAGGTCCCAGGGCGCCCCCAAATGCTCCGCGAAAGCAACGGACTACCCTACTCAAACAACCCCAAGGCACAACGGTTCGCCCCCTAACGGCCCGACCTATGATCCCCTCACCAGCTCGAGGTCCGGTCTGGCACCAGGGCACCCCTCTTCGGAGGATCCACGGGCTGGCCATCACCCTTACCAGCCCGTAACTCCCCCTCATCTCGAGGTCCGGTATGGCACCAGGGTACTCTGCTCAGGAAGAAACAACGGCTCACCTTCACCTTCACCGACCCATAATCCCTCGCCAGCTCGAGGTCCGGTCTGGCACCTGGGTACTCTTCTTCGGAAGATCCACCGGCAGGCCATCACCCTTACCAGCCCATAATTCCCCCTCATCTCGAGGTTCGGTTTGGCACCAGGGTACTCTTCTCAGGAAGAAACAACGGCTCGCCTTCACCCTCACCGACCCGTAATCCCTCGCCAGCTCGAGGTCCGGTCTGGCACCTGGGTACTCTTCTTCGGAAGATCCACCGGCTGGCCATCACCCTTACCGGCCCGTAATTCCCCCTCATCTCGAGGTTCGGTCTGGCACCAGGGTACTCTTCTCAGGAAGAAACAACGGCTCGCCTTCACCCTCACCGACCCGTAATCCCTCGCCAGCTCGAGGTCCGGTCCGGCACCTGGGTACTCTTCTTCGGAAGATCCACCGGCTGGCCATCACCCTTACCGACCCATAATTCCCCCTCATCTTGAGGTTCGGTCTGGCACCGGGGTACTCTTCTCAGGAAGAAACAACGGCTCGCCTTCACCCTCACCGACCCGTAATTCCTCGCCAGCTCGAGGTCCGGTCTGGCACCTGGGTACTCTTCTTCGGAAGATCCACCGGCTGGCCATCACCCTTACCAGCCCATAATTCCCCCTCACCTCGAGGTTCGGTCTGGCCCCTGGGTACTCTTCTCAGAAAGAAACAACGGCTCGCCTTCACCCTTACCGGCCCCTAATCCCTCGCCAGCTCGAGGTCCGGTCTGGCACCCGGGTACTCTTCTCAGGAAGAAACAACGGCTCGCCATCACCCTCGTCGACACATAAACCCTCGTCCTCTCGAGGTTCTGGCAGGCACCAGGGTAATCCTCTCCGGAAGATACCGACGGTTCGCCATCGCCTTCGCCACCCATAAACCCTCGACAAACTCGAGGTCCGGTCAAAGCCTCAGGACAGCACCACCAGGAAGGCCCTGTGATTCGCCCTCCCATTCTTTTCTACAACCATAAACACTCCTCCACGGCTAGCTCCCGCACCCCCTGCAGGAGTGGGGGGCTTGTGTGACAGTGTAAAAATGGCCTGAGGCCCAACCAGGGCCCAATACAATTCCTACTCAGAAAAGCAAAAATTACAACCTGGTTCGACTCCAGACCACTTCAGGGTCGGCGCCGAACCTCGTGTTTCCCCTCACAGTGCCGGCCTCCTCGTGCTGACGAGCCTCAGTACCCCCCGGAGTCCGATCCGGAGCAGTCCCTCAGGCCGTCCCCCCTCTCTGGCGGGGCAGAAGGATGACCTGGCGCAGCCTAGGCCCTCCGATTCCCCCAGAGGCACAGAGGACTCACGATGGGCCACGTCAGCTCCAAATACCACCAAGGGTTTCGCCACGTCAGCCCTATACCACTCCTGGTATCACCACAACCGCCCTAAACCCCCTGGGCCTTCTGCCACGTCAGGCCCATGGGCTTTCGGATCCAAACCCGGCCCCCAAGCGGAACCAAACCCGGTTGGGATTCTCTATAAATACTAGACCCTCACCCACCTTTGGGAGGTAATCAATCTTTTGCCACTTAAATATACCTAGTTATTGCTACTCTCTCACAGAGACTGACTAGAGCGTCGGAGGGTCCGCCACCGGGACAAACCCCGGTGTTTCAGGACCGTCTGCAGGTACACAAGACCTCGGATCCGACCCTTTCGATCCGAGCCCAACCTTCAACGTCTTTCCGAGCTCATCGTAGGCCCCAGAAGGTCAACCGAAGGTCGGCAGACGAGCGGCAATCTCCTTCAATACAAATTGAGTTCGAACTCACACCTGGTGCTTCCACACGTGTCTCAGAAATAAACAGCATCAGGGATCTAGATGAAGAAATTTATATGTTGCAGCCAGATGGGTTTAAGACAGCTGGGAAGGAAAATTGTGTTTGCAGGTTGAAGAAGTCTCTCTATGGGTTGAAGCAATCTCCAAGGCAGTGGTATTTGAGGTTTGATCAGTTTATGAAAGTGCAGGGATATTCCAGAAGTGAGTATGATCATTGTGTCTACTTCAGGAAGTTGCAGAATGGTTCTTTTATATATCTGTTATTATATGTGGATGATATGTTGATTGCCTCTAAAAATGCTAAGGAGATTCAAAATTTGAAGAATCAGCTGAGTTCTGAATTCGAGATGAAGGATCTTGGTGAAGCCAAGAAGATACTTGGGATGGAGATAGCTAGAGACAGGGCAAAGAGCATAGTAAGTTTGACACAGAAGCAATATCTTTTGAAGGTGCTGAAACGGTTTGGTATAGATAAGAAGACTAAACCAGTCAGTACACCCTTAGCTCCTCATTTCAGAATTAGTGCTTCTCAGTCTCCAAGTACAGATGAAGAGAGACAGTATATGGCTAATGTACCTTACACTAGTGTGGTTGGCAGTTTGATGTATGCCATGGTTTGTACTCGACCAGACATCTCTCAGGCGGTGAGTATGGTTAGTCGATATATGCATGATCCAGGCAAAGAGCATTGGCAAGCGGCAAAATGGATTTTGAGGTACATAAGTGGCACCACAGATGTGGGTTTGAAGTTTGAAAGGGATGACAATATTAGCAGGTTATTGGTGGGTTATGTTGATTCTGATTATGCAGGTGATCTAGATAAGAGGCGGTCTACTACAGGCTATTTGTTTACTATGGCTAGAGCACCTATAAGTTGGAGGTCCAATTTGCAGTCCACTGTAGCGTTGTCTACTACTGAGGCTGAATACATGGCGGTTGCTGAGGCCATGAAGGAAGCCATTTGGATACATGGACTTTTGAAGAGCTTGGGAATTCATCGGGAGAAGGTGGAGGTACACTGTGACAGTCAGAGTGCTATTCATTTAGCGAAGAACCAAGTTCATCATTCGAGGACCAAACATATTGATGTCCGTTATCATTTTGTGCGTGATTTGATAAAGGATGGTGATATTCATTTGGTGAAGATTGGAACTGTAACACCCCGCAAAATTGGAAATTATAATTTTGCCCCTGGGTGTTACGCACGTATATTTTGTAATGTATTTCATTACATATTTTGGATTCGTACTATTTATACATTTTCCGTATTGATTTCAGTCAACTAAAATATAATATTTCAATCCCTGGGATTTACGTGCTTTTTACGTGTTTTTGATGCACGTGTTTCCACCACTATGTATAATATTTTCTATAGGTTTAAATTATTTATTCTTATGTATTTAAATCTATTTTATAAAACGAAAATTTATTTTCCTCTTGTTTTGATTAAAATGCATTTTTCAATTTTTGCACGTATGGTGCACGTGCAAATTTTTATTCTCATTTTGCTACTCTCATTTTACTATTTTTAGCATGCATTAGTTTTATTTAGCCTTTCTTTTGATCCATGGACTTAAAGTTAAATTCTAGCCCAATAGACTAATTAAAAAGAGAGCCCACTAGGATAATTAAATTAGATGAGCCCATGTAGCAAGCCCACTAGATAATCAAACTAATTAATTAGAAATGAGCCCATGTAGCAAGCCCATTATTAAAATCACAAATTAAGTTATACATGACAAGTTACAATATTAGTACACATTTTTGAGTTATAGAAATGTGTTCATATTTGTTTGTGCATGTATGCATGCACACACAAATGTATTTGGACCATTTTGTGGGCTAGGGGAGGGGATTAATGGAGTGGTTAAGTTCATGGAGAGTGGGGAGATGAGAGGTTGGGAGTTTTAGGAATTAAAAATATGAAGAGGTGAGAATTAAAAAGAGAATTAAAATGAGAAGTTATTAGGTGGGAGATTTTACAATATAGTCCCTAGCATTGTCCTATAAATAGCAACCCATTTCTCATTCTTTTTCACACCAAAAATAAAATAAATAAGAGAAAGAGAAGAATAAAAGAAAGAGAGTGAGGGTCCTTTTGGAGGAATTGCTAGGGAGCTTGCTAGGAGGAGGAGCCATTGCTAGGAGTTGTCTTGGAGCTAGAAGAAGTGTCACATCTTTCCTTCAATTGTTCAAGCTTCAATAAGGTGGGTTCTCATGCTTTCTAATTTAGAACTATGCATGCTAGTGACAAAATATGAGCATTTTGTTTTGATATGTAGTTAAGATTTCATGTTAGTGTTACATGCTATGAATGAAAACAATATTGTTATGATTAAACAAATAATAGGAGATTTTGACTAAAGAGCTAATACCATAGATCATGTTAGAATGCTTGTAAAATGTTATGCATGTTAAAAATGTATTCTTTTGTATGGGAAATTTGTTGAAAAATGTTGTTTTATGTTCTAGGGTCATGTTGATTAATGAATAAGAAAGAAAGATTAATATTGTGTTAGTGGTTGATTTTTATATTGTAGTACAAACATGCTAATTTTGATAAATAAAGTAAAATGTGATGGGATAAATATATTGTGTTTATGAATGGTAGAAATATTGTTATGATTAAGAGAACAATTTTCCATCACGATAGTTAAAAATAATAAAATGAATTACTGTCACAAACCATACTAGTACTCATGATTGTAATTGTCGAAATGTATAATTTGTAGGAAGATTGTTGAGACTTCTTAATGAGTTTAAATGCAAATTAAATTTGGGAAAAAATTCTAATACTCTTATAAAATGAAATAGAATATAGTAAAAATAGTTGTAGAATTTTTCAAGTATATTTGAGAAGTAAAAGAGATATTTGAAGATAGAATAAAATTTTGTTCTTAAGTTAATTATTTTTAAGAATATGATTTTTTTTAAAAAAAAGACTTTGATGTGAGAATTAGCTTCTCTTGTTGAGATTATGCAATTATGATGAATGTGAAATTCTAGATTTCTATGTGTACTCAAATTGTTAATGAGTTTAAATTAGATGAATGCATGAATAGAATTCTTGTTGGAAAGAATTGAGAATAAGTGAATTATGAATAGAACATTAAATAAGTTGTGAATTATTTGTATTTGATTAATTGGAGAGACTTCATGAGTTTAAAATTTGCAAATGAAATTGCTATTGTTGTTGATTCATGAATGGACTAAAAGAGAATTATGATTGATGCCAAATGAGATATAGATCAAATTGTGGATGGCTAGAGACATGGAAATATCTAAGTGAAGACATGATAATGAAAAGGGTAAAAAGAAAATAATTTCCGAAACTGATCCACCGTGGAAAATATTTACCCGACTGGTCCACTTTTGAAAATATTTATCAAAGTTAGTCCACAACTGGTCCACTTTCGAAAATATTTGGCCTATGTACCCAAGCAAACTGTAGCAAACTAGTTGTTCGGCTACTTGTGCATTGTATAATGTAGTCTTCATATTTACTACAAGGTTTATATGTTTTAAGAAGAAATGTAAAGTATTACTTTTGTGAAGTGATTTTCTTGAAGAGAATTTTACTCTTATTTGTTCGAAGAATATTCTAAGTAAAGTGAGACATTATAATGGCTTGATTTTATTATGAAATCTCATGTGATAAAATTGTGTTCTTAAAAGAAATTATTCCTTTGCTTATAAAGAATGTGAACGGATGACTAGATAATGAATAATGATGAGACTATGATTACTTGTGATTAAGTTGAAAGAAGAAATTATATAAGTTTAAGACATGATTACTAAAGGGTATGTGTACCCATATTTCTTGTATATGAAAGATTATGATTAAGAATAGTAAGACTTCGGTTACCGGTAATTTTGAAAGAAAGAATTGATATGATTTGAGATAATGCCGTCGGGCGATCTCGTATTTTGTGAATAAATCCGGTATGAGGTAAAACTGATTCTAGGGTGATAACATATTCATGTCTTGAACTTAAGAATAATTAGGCACTTAAGTGAAGATGTAATAGACTTGTGCAAACGTAAATGGGTGCTTCTGTATAGTCGGCGGTGGATCTCCGTGGCTATAGACCCAGTTGGTGGACTGTGGTTGCTCCATAGGAGATGGACTGTATTTTATCCGGGACTTAGGGTAGTCGACGGATGTTTACCATACTCCAAAGAATATGTATATACCGGGGCTAGAAGGGCATTTACGGGATTATCATCACGATATAATAGCCAGGGAGGCTGGGATCTGTTAATATAAGCCAGGGAGGCTAGCCAGGGAGGCTGAGATCCGTATCTGTGAAATAACTCTAAAACTTGTTTTATTACTGGGTAGTCTCATGGCGAGGGATCGAACCCTTCAATGTGGAGTACGTAGGCGCTTGCCCTCGGACCTATGTAGTATGGGATGCATAGAATCCGAACAAGTGTGCATTAGTGTCATCCTAGTGTAGAATTGTGTGCATTAGGCATTAAGGCATGACATACACTTATGTTTAGAATAATCACTTTTGACACTTTATATGTTCATTCAATCTTTTGTGATTTGTTAAAGTATGAGACCGTTATACTATTCCCGGCATAGAGAGGATAGCCGTGTATAACATTTCGTCAGTTGTAAGTAACTGACGAGCCCACAGATTAACATGCAGGTAAAGGACCATACATGAAGCTATGAAGTGGATATGCTGGTGCTGCTTTTATTTTAGAGATGTTGTAAATGTTTTATTGTAAATTTCATTCTTCCGCTGTGTAAAACCAAGTGTAAAGGAACTCTGATGTTTTGTGAATGAAAAGTTTCAAATTCCTTGTAAAATTGTACGAAGTGAAGTAAAGATCCTGTGAAATCTCGAATTTGTCCTTATTTGAAATTCGGGGTGTTACAGATGGTATCAGAGCATGCTTCACAAGTAGTACAAGTTTATAAGGAACGATAAAAAGTGACGATAAATTTGGGAACAAACCAAGAGAGTCCTTCTATCAACCGGGTGTAAACAACCCTAAGCGACACGGTATTTAAGCGTCTTCGGACCACCGCTAGCTGGGAACTGACTCTTACGGCTAACCCAAGTAAATCGGAACTTGATAGACTAAAGATTTGTTTAGGAAGAGTAGTAAGATCATTAACTATAGTCTAGAACCCGTGACACCTTATTGAGTAGTTACAATATTATTCATGCAGACACTAGAGTGTGAGTTTCAGTCTATAGAGATTTAAATGTAAGTGATTTACATTTGTGTTGCTCTATGCACTGATGTTTTCTCTTTCTTTTGGATGGCTGGAGTCGTGAATGAAGTTGTTATTGAACTTGCATTCAATTTCATTCATGATGTTCTCCTTGTATACATGAGAGTGTATGCGAGCACATTTTTCCCTGGGTATCAGAGTGGCGCAGTGGAAGCGTGGTTGGCTTGGACCGTCATTCGTGATACCTTACACACTTCCCTCTCAAATTATTTTTGTAGATCATTATAATGTTACTTTCTACATATTCAATATTTTTCAAATAAATATTTTCTTATGTTATTAAATCATTTGAATACTTATTATTTATCTATTTTCCTTAGTCTTGATATTTTCAACTTATTTTTCAAACTTAAAATTTCATCTTTCATGTATTTATGTCACTTCATGTTTACCCGTCTATGTCTACTATTACTTTACGTATTTTGTCAAGTTGCCGTTTATTAAATTAATATTTCAACAATTATTTTCTTCATTTATTATTTTGGATTTTTCTTATGAAATTTTCTTATGTGCTCTCATTTTATATGATCTGATTTCTATGATACTATATTATCTTATCCTATATGTTCTTAACAAGATTGAAATTTTCTACCTATATAAATGTGACCTACTATTTGTTTTATTTGTTTACATTTGGTACTATTATTGCATATTTGTTTTGATATATTCATTTTACTATTAATCGCTACTCATTACTTTTATAGTTTTGCACTGTATATACTCACTATTTATACATTATCTTTTATCAAATGTTAACTGTCTTTACACTCTTAGTTATTACTTATACTTTCATAATAATTTCTATATATATCATATATTTCGATATTATACATATCATTTTACCCTCATCTAATTACTACATTAATATTTTTGCATATACTTGTTTATGTCTATTGTCCTAAATTGCTATACTACATAATTATTGTTTTCAATTGTGTTTTCATGTTTGTGCTTTACACTATTTTGTCATAATGTTATAAATTATTTTCATCACTACAAAGTTTTGTATATTCACAAAGTATTTCAACGTATGCTTTCTATTTTTTCAAATTGTGTGTATAATTATTATAGTTCCCTTACAAACTATTTTATTAATTGATATACAAAGTCATTTTATGTTTTCAACAAAGTCTTATTCCCATTTATTTTTCCAAAATCTTATTCAATGGTCATGTTTTAAATTGCAAATCTTGCGAATTTTCTACCGTTTATTACATTGATAAATTTTTTCTAAATTACCTATTGGCAATGTTTTCTTCGCCACATTGTTTTCCGAACTATTTCGAAGGTAATGACTTAATTGACTTTTCCCTTGTATCCAATAGCTTACCTAATATTATTTTTGTACGAAAATTTCTCTCAAACTATTCTTGTCACATTTCAATTCTTATGCCATTTTCCTAATTTTTTTTTGTTCCGTCTTGTAACATCTTAATATTCATAGTTTTCTTATAAAGAGTTTGTCTTGTTTTTTCCTTGTTGCGTATACTACATTTATTTTTTAAGTTGCAGTTTTCTAAATACAAATATTTTCTGTGACATGTACAAAATACAATCTTTACCCTAGCGAGTTCCGGGGACGGAACTACTCTAAGGGGGGGAGAGTGTAACACCCCGCAAAATTGGAAATTATAATTTTGCCCCTGGGTGTTACGCACGTATATTTTGTAATGTATTTCATTACATATTTTGGATTCGTACTATTTATACATTTTCCGTATTGATTTCAGTCAACTAAAATATAATATTTCAATCCCTGGGATTTACGTGCTTTTTACGTGTTTTTGATGCACGTGTTTCCACCACTATGTATAATATTTTCTATAGGTTTAAATTATTTATTCTTATGTATTTAAATCTATTTTATAAAACGAAAATTTATTTTCCTCTTGTTTTGATTAAAATGCATTTTTCAATTTTTGCACGTATGGTGCACGTGCAAATTTTTATTCTCATTTTGCTACTCTCATTTTACTATTTTTAGCATGCATTAGTTTTATTTAGCCTTTCTTTTGATCCATGGACTTAAAGTTAAATTCTAGCCCAATAGACTAATTAAAAAGAGAGCCCACTAGGATAATTAAATTAGATGAGCCCATGTAGCAAGCCCACTAGATAATCAAACTAATTAATTAGAAATGAGCCCATGTAGCAAGCCCATTATTAAAATCACAAATTAAGTTATACATGACAAGTTACAATATTAGTACACATTTTTGAGTTATAGAAATGTGTTCATATTTGTTTGTGCATGTATGCATGCACACACAAATGTATTTGGACCATTTTGTGGGCTAGGGGAGGGGATTAATGGAGTGGTTAAGTTCATGGAGAGTGGGGAGATGAGAGGTTGGGAGTTTTAGGAATTAAAAATATGAAGAGGTGAGAATTAAAAAGAGAATTAAAATGAGAAGTTATTAGGTGGGAGATTTTACAATATAGTCCCTAGCATTGTCCTATAAATAGCAACCCATTTCTCATTCTTTTTCACACCAAAAATAAAATAAATAAGAGAAAAAGAAGAATAAAAGAAAGAGAGTGAGGGTCCTTTTGGAGGAATTGCTAGGGAGCTTGCTAGGAGGAGGAGCCATTGCTAGGAGTTGTCTTGGAGCTAGAAGAAGTGTCACATCTTTCCTTCAATTGTTCAAGCTTCAATAAGGTGGGTTCTCATGCTTTCTAATTTAGAACTATGCATGCTAGTGACAAAATATGAGCATTTTGTTTTGATATGTAGTTAAGATTTCATGTTAGTGTTACATGCTATGAATGAAAACAATATTGTTATGATTAAACAAATAATAGGAGATTTTGACTAAAGAGCTAATACCATAGATCATGTTAGAATGCTTGTAAAATGTTATGCATGTTAAAAATGTATTCTTTTGTATGGGAAATTTGTTGAAAAATGTTGTTTTATGTTCTAGGGTCATGTTGATTAATGAATAAGAAAGAAAGATTAATATTGTGTTAGTGGTTGATTTTTATATTGTAGTACAAACATGCTAATTTTGATAAATAAAGTAAAATGTGATGGGATAAATATATTGTGTTTATGAATGGTAGAAATATTGTTATGATTAAGAGAACAATTTTCCATCACGATAGTTAAAAATAATAAAATGAATTACTGTCACAAACCATACTAGTACTCATGATTGTAATTGTCGAAATGTATAATTTGTAGGAAGATTGTTGAGACTTCTTAATGAGTTTAAATGCAAATTAAATTTGGGAAAAAATTCTAATTCTCTTATAAAATGAAATAGAATATAGTAAAAATAGTTGTAGAATTTTTCAAGTATATTTGAGAAGTAAAAGAGATATTTGAAGATAGAATAAAATTTTGTTCTTAAGTTAATTATTTTTAAGAATATGATTTTTTTAAAAAAAAAGACTTTGATGTGAGAATTAGCTTCTCTTGTTGAGATTATGCAATTATGATGAATGTGAAATTCTAGATTTCTATGTGTACTCAAATTGTTAATGAGTTTAAATTAGATGAATGCATGAATAGAATTCTTGTTGGAAAGAATTGAGAATAAGTGAATTATGAATAGAACATTAAATAAGTTGTGAATTATTTGTATTTGATTAATTGGAGAGACTTCATGAGTTTAAAATTTGCAAATGAAATTGCTATTGTTGTTGATTCATGAATGGACTAAAAGAGAATTATGATTGATGCCAAATGAGATATAGATCAAATTGTGGATGGCTAGAGACATGGAAATATCTAAGTGAAGACATGATAATGAAAAGGGTAAAAAGAAAATAATTTCCGAAACTGATCCACCGTGGAAAATATTTACCCGACTGGTCCACTTTTGAAAATATTTATCAAAGTTAGTCCACAACTGGTCCACTTTCGAAAATATTTGGCCTATGTACCCAAGCAAACTGTAGCAAACTAGTTGTTCGGCTACTTGTGCATTGTATAATGTAGTCTTCATATTTACTACAAGGTTTATATGTTTTAAGAAGAAATGTAAAGTATTACTTTTGTGAAGTGATTTTCTTGAAGAGAATTTTACTCTTATTTGTTCGAAGAATATTCTAAGTAAAGTGAGACATTATAATGGCTTGATTTTATTATGAAATCTCATGTGATAAAATTGTGTTCTTAAAAGAAATTATTCCTTTGCTTATAAAGAATGTGAACGGATGACTAGATAATGAATAATGATGAGACTATGATTACTTGTGATTAAGTTGAAAGAAGAAATTATATAAGTTTAAGACATGATTACTAAAGGGTATGTGTACCCATATTTCTTGTACATGAAAGATTATGATTAAGAATAGTAAGACTTCGGTTACCGGTAATTTTGAAAGAAAGAATTGATATGATTTGAGATAATGCCGTCGGGCGATCTCGTATTTTGTGAATAAATCCGGTATGAGGTAAAACTGATTCTAGGGTGATAACATATTCATGTCTTGAACTTAAGAATAATTAGGCACTTAAGTGAAGATGTAATAGACTTGTGCAAACGTAAATGGGTGCTTCTGTATAGTCGGCGGTGGATCTCCGTGGCTATAGACCCAGTTGGTGGACTGTGGTTGCTCCATAGGAGATGGACTGTATTTTATCCGGGACTTAGGGTAGTCGACGGATGTTTACCATACTCCAAAGAATATGTATATACCGGGGCTAGAAGGGCATTTACGGGATTATCATCACGATATAATAGCCAGGGAGGCTGGGATCTGTTAATATAAGCCAGGGAGGCTAGCCAGGGAGGCTGAGATCCGTATCTGTGAAATAACTCTAAAACTTGTTTTATTACTGGGTAGTCTCATGGCGAGGGATCGAACCCTTCAATGTGGAGTACGTAGGCGCTTGCCCTCGGACCTATGTAGTATGGGATGCATAGAATCCGAACAAGTGTGCATTAGTGTCATCCTAGTGTAGAATTGTGTGCATTAGGCATTAAGGCATGACATACACTTATGTTTAGAATAATCACTTTTGACACTTTATATGTTCATTCAATCTTTTGTGATTTGTTAAAGTATGAGACCGTTATACTATTCCCGGCATAGAGAGGATAGCCGTGTATAACATTTCGTCAGTTGTAAGTAACTGACGAGCCCACAGATTAACATGCAGGTAAAGGACCATACATGAAGCTATGAAGTGGATATGCTGGTGCTGCTTTTATTTTAGAGATGTTGTAAATGTTTTATTGTAAATTTCATTCTTCCGCTGTGTAAAACCAAGTGTAAAGGAACTCTGATGTTTTGTGAATGAAAAGTTTCAAATTCCTTGTAAAATTGTACGAAGTGAAGTAAAGATCCTGTGAAATCTCGAATTTGTCCTTATTTGAAATTCGGGGTGTTACAGGAACAGCTGATAATCCTGCTGATATGTTGACCAAAGTCGTTGGGGCAGCCAAGTTCAAGCATTGCATGAACCTGGCTAATATTTTGCATGTTTGATAATTTGGCATGGGCGGTTGGGATAGTGCTTTGCTATTGGTTTGTTTAGTATGTGATATCATACTAAGGTGGAGTTTGGTTTTGTGTTACATTTGGTGATGAGCAGTTGTTTTGGAGTATTTGTGGAGATTGCTTGGGCTACTTGGAAGATTTCACCAAGGTGGAGATTGTTGGATACTTGGAAGATCTCGCCAAGGTGGAGATTGTTGGATAATGGCTCGATTCTGGTTCAGATTATTTTGGAGTATCTGCAGCAAATGAAAGTTACAGTATATCAGTCGACTGGATTGGAGGATCAGGCGACTGTCCAGAGAAGTTTCAAAGGCTTGGGATTCAGCAGCAGCAGTCGACTGAACAAGACCAGTCGAATGCTTAGGTGACCAGTCGACTGTGTACGGGATTTTGAACTAGAAAAGGCCCAAGTCGAAAAGGCCCAGTAGTTTCCCTATAAATACACTTGTTAGGGTTTTGTAATTAGTGACGAAATTAGAGACCCCTATTCGGTTTTGTAGCCGTCATCATTTGTAAGGGTTTGTTTTCGCCCATTGGTGATTATTTGAAGCAAGAAGAAACCCCAACCGCCCCGTGGATGTAGGCATGTGTTTTGCCGAACCACATTAAATCCTTGTGTTCTTGTGTTGCTTGCTTTTCTGTGTTTTTCTTCGCTGTTTCTCTCTTTGATTCCGCATTGGTTAATTAGTTTTGTATTCCGCGCACAACACTATCAAGAGTTAAAAGTTATTTGACTAATATACAATGAAATTTTGAGTAAAAAAAAATGAAAAACTCTGCTGCAGACAACTACATTTGCATGACCTCCCTATGCAAGACATCACACGTACAAAACAAATTATGTTTATTGCAAACAATTAAAACAAGGGGCATAAATTAAGTGCTAAAGGAGGCAGGATTTGAGATGAACTTAGATTCTGAAGTAGCTAGGTCATGCATTATTGAGTTAATTATAGAGTAAACTTGTGCTTGAACTAGTGCTTGAACTCGTGCTTATGAAATAAATAGTTTGCTTATATGAAATGAGCCTCTTCAAACTTTTTACAGCTATGAGTTCACTATGAATGATATTTTGGTCAGACAATATTTTGTTGATCGGAACGGAGAGTGCTCTAGCTTGAGTTTGGAGGATAATGTCATAATCCATACTTTATGCTGTGGGAGTGTCAAAAGTATGTTTTTTCTTTCCAGGAAAACAGTTTTATTCATTACTCAACCCAAAATGCAAAATGTCAGAAGTATGTCCATGTACAAATGTTATAAAAAGGTTTTTCAAAATGCGGTAATCCATAGTATTCCATTGTTTGCCAAACAAGACTAGGGAATGGAAAGAAAAAAAAGTCAATTCAATTCCACCAATTGTCAAACACACACAACTTATAAAGTTAATTCATCCCGTTCCCTTTCTTTCCATTCCTCTCCATTCATTTTCATTCCATTCCTTTCCATTCCCCAACTTAAATGTTTCCAAACAGACTCTTAGCATCAGCGAGGAGATATTTGATATTTTGGAGGCAAACAATGTGTTGATTTTGATAACAAATTTGGGTAGAGTGATGATTTGTTTGGATAATGATCAGAATTTTTAATATTTTAATTAGATGTATCGAGAAAATAAACTATCACACCAGTTCTAGCTAGTATATCTCTTTTGAAATCTGAAAATGACTCATCTTTTCATAATCAAAAGCATCGGTATATTTGATATCTTGGAGGCAAACAGTATCGTATTAGTGGTTTTCAGTGAACTCCAACTGACAGTTTGTAATATTGGGTTGTGTGTTCTCCTTCTACGAAAACAATTTCGGGAAAAAAATAACAGAAGCCATCTCTTCCCAATCTTATGATTGTGTAAATATGTAGTAGCTATATAAGTATAAATATTTTTGAATATAGGAAGACTGTTGTCATCCCGTTTCATTGATAAGTTGATATCGAAACAATAACATTAAATCCTCAAGATGAAAACAAACAACCAGACCACACCTACTACTACAAGCAAAAGACACTACTAATATGAACCAAGTCTCTAACTCTTTCTAGACCCAAAATTTATTTTTAAAGACGTCCAGGTCAAGTCGGATCGGATTAAGATTTATTTTATAATTCAGGTCCGCCTAGACCCGCCTGGATCCGCCCAAAAGGCTAAGAATTTTTTCCCAAACCGACCTATTTTTTGAAAGTTTTCCCAAACCGACCAACTTTTTTTTAATTCCCAAACCGCCCCACTCGGTCTTTGAAAGACCGAGTTTAGTGAAAACTAACTCGGTTTTTCAAAGACCGAGTGTTAGTATTGAATTTTTCGAATTCTAACTCTCGGTCATTGAAAAACCAAGTTATTTTTCACCAAACCCAGTCTTTCAAAGACCGCGCAGTCATTTTGGTAAATACTTTCGAAAGTGGTTCAGTTTGGTAAATACTTTCAAAAAGTGAATTATTTTGGTAAAAACTTTCAGAGTTAACTATAATTATTATAGTGAATATTATTGACCAAGGTGAGTTCTTATCCTTCATTTAGGTGCATATTTCTCTCCACTAGTCACTGAGAAATAATTGCATCTTGTTCTTTGATTAACCGACTGAAATATTTGCTGCTGCAGATCCTATCTCTCAATTCTTATCTACTGGTGTGATCGGTGTTGTCCTAAATCTAGAAAGAAAAGCATTATTGGGTCTAAAATCATAACATGCACATTAGATGGGCATTGTTTCCCTCTGTTATGATCAACAAATGATCAACAATATGTGTGGTTAGATGGGCGACTCTAGTGAATTAGTATTTCACTGGATAGGATTTAAATCCGTAATTGTGGTACATTAGTGTCATTGTTTCACATGTTCTTCAACATAATTTTCAATTTATATTATTTTGCTTGGTTAGTTAAAACTTAAAAGTGGCCATTTTGAATATCAGTATTGCTGCTTTATTTTTTTTATTATTAAGCCACTATTACCTACACTTTCCTATATTTTTATTTTGCAAGTGTTATTTTCAGGGTCATAATATTGTGTTCTCTTGAATAGAAAATTTTGCCGTACTGACCCACTTTTTGAATTATTCACCGAGATTGTATGGTTAAAGAGGATGACTACACATACATGAGTTTTTATTCCAAACATACATTATAAATGCATTGGGCCCACTTCTCACTAAAAGACAAGGTTTTAACATTGTCCTTCAGTGAGAAGTGTCCCCCATTACATTTATAATGTATGTTTGGGGTAAAAACTCATGTATGTCTAGCATTTTGCATGGTTAAATGGGCCAGTGAACGTCTCTAGTGAATTATTCACCAAGAGGATTCAAATTCCATAATTACCACTGTATTACACATAATTTTTAAATATAACACTATGCAATAATACATTGCATAAAATTTTTGAAAATTGAACAATTATAAGGACTATTTTTGAAAAAAAAAATTCTCCCTATAACATATATACAATATTGCATGTTTTTTAAGGTTTGATTAAGAAATATAATTGCACTTCAAAATTTGGATGGAGAAGGAGTGGGAAGTTGCCTCCTATATTTGCTATCCTTTTTTTTTGTTTGTTTTAAAAAGAAAAAAATTAGAAAAATACTTGAACCAAAAGTGAGTTAGCATAATATATTGTATAGATTACAACTAGAAAAATAAATAACCTGCATCATTGTATTCTTATTTTTCAGCTATTAACCTGGTAATAAAAAGGCAAATTGATAACAACAAAAGATGAAAAAATAAAAAAACCATACAAAGTATAGAGTTTTACTAAGGAAATTAGCTCAGACGATCTTGAAAGTTTTAAACACGTGCATGTTATGATTTTAGACCCAATGCTTTTCTTTCTAGATTTAGGACAACACCTATCACACCAGTAGATAAAAATTGAGAGATAGGATCTGCAGCAGCAAATATTTCAGTCGGTTAATCAAAGAACAAGATGCAATTATTTCTCAGTGACTAGTGGAGAGAAATATGCACCTAAATGAAGGACAATAACTCACCTTGATCAATAATATTCACTATAATAATTATAGTTAATTCTGAAAATTTTTACCAAAATAACCCACTTTTTGAAAGTATTTACCAAACTGGCCTATTTTCGAAAGTATTTACCAAAATGACTGTGCAGTCTTTGAAAGACCGAGTTTGGTGAAAAATAACTCGGTTTTTCAAAGACCGAGTGTTAGAATTCGAAAAATTCAATACTAACACTCGGTCTTTGAAAGACCGAGTTTAGTGAAAAACTAAACTCGGTCTTTCAAAGACCGATTCGGTCGCTTTGGGAATAAAAAAAAGTAGGTCGGTTTGGGAAAAACTTTCAAAAAATAGGTCGGTTTGGGAAAAAAATCCAAAGGCTAAACCGATTTTTTCAAACCCTTAGGACTTTGGCGAGTTGCCCAGGAACCTCCTAGACGGCTACCTAGACCGATTTTTAGAACACTGAGATAATGTAAGACCCCCTTGATAATCTGTATGTACAGGTCCTCTGAAATTTGTGGCTGCTAGGTACGACGGGAGCATACCATCGTTGGTATTCCATCAGTATTCTTGGACAAAGGTGGAGAATCCGCTACAGTTTCATTTCAAGATTATGCAATTCTTTGTTTTCTTTCTCTGCTAATTGCTGACTTTGACTGAAATTTTAGGTTGCGAGCATCATATTTCTCGACTCTCCTGTTGGAAGTGGCTTCTCATTCTCAACAAACCCGGAGGGATATATGGTTAATGACACAACTTCAACAATACAGATATATGAATTCCTGAAAAAGGTAACCGTTAAAACCCAACACTTAATAAATATATAATGTATGTAAGACTATGGAGCCTGATCTCAGGCTTCAAAATGTGATCCAATTGATGCCTGCATGCTCACTCCTTTTACATGCCTGCAGGCTCACTCCTTTGAAGTCTTCGAGTGTAGCCATTATATTAGAATAATAAAAAAGAGAAGAAAAGAACATGAAAATAATTAGTGTCAAAACCAAAGGAGTCTGCACTCTGCAGCAGATGGTTAACTCTTTTCATTGAAACTGCGGGCCCTTAGATGTTGGCCACACTGACCAACCTGCACTACTTTGGTGTCTTCCGTGTCTTGTTTTTTTTCTTCTTCATTTTTTTTAGTCAGTTATGTTGTCTAACATGCCCATGTTTCCAACTCTCCATGCAGTGGTTTATTGAACATCCACAGTTCCTTTCTAATGATCTTTACATTTCGGGAGATTCTTATGCTGGTAAAGTTGTTCCGCTTGTTGCTCATGAAATAGATGAAGGTAAAACTTTTTTTATTATTGAAGATTCTGAATTATTATCGTAGTTTCATTAAAGGTAGATAATGAAACAAAGAGTTAATTAATGAGTTACATTTAGTACTCTATTCCATCCGAACCTCTTCTGACTATTACCGCTCAAACCTCTTTAGTGTAATATCACCTGGAAAAACTAATGCTCGGTATTTGCTTCTGGTTCAAGACTTAATCTATTGCAAGTTTTGTACAACGAAATACCCTATTAGATGAAAGTATAAATTTCTGGTTTTTTCTTCGTCCTTTTGTATTTGTATTTCTCTAATTAACACAACTTACGTACGTAGTTGATGACTGACTGCATTCAAAATGTTTTAATTTGTTCCTTTTTTTTTTACCCTAATTTTTTTGGGGCAACTTGATCGACCAGACGGTTAACTTTCTAAATGCATGTTTTCCTTTTGTGACCGTAGGAATCCAAGCGGGCCACCATCCCATTCTTAATTTAAAGGTATGTGATGGAGTTTTGAACAAATTAAATTTTTAACAATCTAGGTTTTTTTTTTTTTTTTAAATATTGAGAATAAAGGTGACCGCGTTTTAACAAAACAAAGTATTACATATACATTACATCTAACTTTTCCTAAAACGGAACAACAGAAAATCATTAACTTGTTTCTCCCCAAGCTAAACTTGTCGACGAAGACACCTGCAACCTGTTCAAATGTAGCACATCCTAATTTTCTATCGATCAATCCGATGACGATTCATCAAACACCAATCATAGTGTCAATTTGTCATTTCACCTTCTAGCGACGACTAACTCAAACAACCACTCCAGCGACACATTTCCGAACCTCATTCGGTGACACCTTGTCAGTACAGCACGCCAAATACGCTATTCTGATAATGACTTACCAATCCACCCATCCGGTGATGACTTGTCTCTTATCTAACCCGGAACGATAAGCTCATTC
Source organism: Hemerocallis citrina (assembly GCA_017893485.1). Classification (NCBI taxonomy): domain Eukaryota; kingdom Viridiplantae; phylum Streptophyta; class Magnoliopsida; order Asparagales; family Asphodelaceae; genus Hemerocallis; species Hemerocallis citrina. The sequence goes on from JACEHZ010000293.1 coordinate 725,575, forward strand.
ACCGCCACGGTGACAGTTTTTTCTGTTCGCGACATCGATGATGACTAGCCCGAACACCATTTCTTTGACGACTTGGCCATCACCAGACGTTCAACGGCTCACACTTTTCTTACCACAGCAAAAACTTGCTCAAACTCCCAAACTAGTGATGACTCACGCATCAATCATACCAGTGACGACTTACACATCTATCACAACAGTCACAGCTCGTACATCCACTACCATATTGACGACTCACACATCAACCCTAACAATGTCGACAAAATCATACACCGCATCGGTGACGATTAGCACAATCACCAACGATTGTTTAGTGAAGATCTATTTTAGACAACTCAAAATGAATCCTTAAATTCAAACAAGAGCCCACATCAAATCCCACAATCACGTCCATCACTCCCCAAATGTAATTTGAAATTCAAATTTCATCAAAATTCTCTCCTCAGTCTCCAAATATGATTTGAATTTCAGAATCTAATTTGAAATTCAAAATTCATCAAAATCTTCCCCCTCCACACCCCCAAATACAATTTGAATTTCAAAACCTTAATTTGAAATTCAAAATTCAACCCAGTAACTCCCTCCACATTCCCCAAAAATCCGAACCAGCATCAACCATGGGCCACGACCACCGTCTCCCACCATCACACCTCCACCCCTCCCAACGTTGTTGTCGTTCTCATTCGCCAAGCCAACCCCGCCGCCACGATGCCATCACTCGATGGCATCCATTCCATCCCTCAATAACAGTCCGACAATGCCGACGAAAACACCAGCTGAGCCAACCCCGACGCCAACACCCGACTTCCTGACCTCAACGGCAGCCCTGACGCATCGCCATTCTCTCTCGCCGTACCAACCCCGATGTGAGCATCTCTTGCTGACGGCAGCCACTCCCACTCTCGCGCAGCCTCCACCTCTCCCAGTGGCATAGCACCCGCCCTCGACGCCAGCCATCTTGTCGTCGATCATCCTTGCCGCGTCATCCGCATCTATACACCACAACTCCAAAAAACTCACATCTATACACCTAGTTAGTGACTCCGACGAACTCACCCTTGCTCTGGTGGCGGGGTGATGGGTGGGTGTGTGTGGGTGGGTGGGTGGGGGAGGGGGGGAGGATGGCGAGGGAGTCCTCCCCCCTCCCCGCTTCCTCTCTTTCTCTCTTTCTCTTTTTTTTTTGGGTTTTTGGGGAGCTTCTCTCTCTAGAAAATCTAGAGAGAAAAACTCGAAGTCGACTCAATCAATTATGGGGTAAGAATTTATTCTTTTTCAGTAATGACTTGCGTTTGTCTCTAAATAATCAAGGTGCGTGCATTTCTCTTCTAGCATTGAGGATGAACACCAGTTTCAAGGGGAGCATTACTGTATCAGTGTACTCGATAAAAACATATTGACTAATTTGATGGAAATATTTACCAAAGATAGTAGTAAATCATGAATATTGCATTTTTGTTTGTACATGTACTGGGCTTCTTTCCCTGTGAACCTCATTTTGCAGCAATATACAGAAGTAGTTCTCTTCTCCTTTGCTAAAATTATACTCTGGTTTCTCAAAAAACGGTGAGCAATTCCATTCATAAGCATCGAACAATAAAAACTAGGTTTTTCTAAGTAATTCCTATAAGTAGCCTCATACCATGGTTCTCAAACTCAGCATTAATATCAGAGGTACCATTCTGTCATTATCGGCAATATCAGATGTATCAAAGATTCAAAAGTATCTTAGGCAATATCCCAATCTAATTGTAAACCTGTGTCTCAGTATCGGTTGATATTTGAAACCATGGCTTACCAAAAAAGTAGTCAATGGTTACTTATTCAGTTGTATTAAGTCTCTAATCACTCAGTTTGAATTGTTTACAGGGTTATATAATAGGCAACCCAAGTACTGGTGAATCAAGAGTGGATTTCAATTGTCGGGTCCAATATGCACATGGAATTGGGATTATATCAGATGAACTGTATGAGGTATTGTGAACAATGTAAATTATAACCTGATCTCTGATTTTGTATTGATTCACATGCTATTCCGATTGGAGCTGTCATCCCATATATTGATTCACATGCTGTGTAATTGCTACCATGTTGCAGTCAATACTGCTACAAGCAAACCGCATTCACTGGCTGTAGGCTAGTCAACGGACCAGTATGTTGTCCATATTAAGGACTTAGTATTTGATACACTCATCAATGGATATTAGTTAGATAAGTACCCTGTAAACAATTACTTGGGTTGCCTATTATATAACCCTGTAAACAATTTTGTTAGAGATTTCAGAAGATTCCTCCTCAAAGATGCACTCATCAACAATAAGTAATTGAAGGGCATATTCATAATAAGAATCCGTAAAGGCACTGATGATACTGTTGCTGATAATTATGTTGTCCTATCTATAAACCTTGACTGCTTGATATTTGTTTTGCAGGTGATAGAGAGAAACTGTGAAGGAGAAGATTATCTGAACCCTAATCCTCTCAACTCGTTATGCGTCTCGGCACTTAATAAATTTGAAACTGTGAGCACCTAATATGTATACATGTTGGACTACTTCGGTTCATTTTCTTACTGAAGAAAGTGAATTCTGTACTGTAACTGCTTCCATATATATGCAGTTTAAATCAGAAATTACTACTGGTTATACACTGGACCCCAAATGTCCTATTCCTTCCCCTAGGAGAATGCATATGTCTGGAGACAGATCACTTTACGAAGAGCATTCAGAGGTCATCTCACCACCTCCAGATCTTGATATCAAGTGTAGAGTAAGTTTTTATCGTCTTATTTGCTGGTACATGTTTACTTTATTCGTCACCGTTAAGTATATAGTATTCAGTTCACTAATTTCTGATATATATTCAAGAAGGCGAAATACATATACTGCATAAGTAGGTTCTCTTCACACACTCAATGGAGACGCTTCTCAAGGTATAATAGTAAAAGAAACAATTTTTTGAAGCTGGCTTAATGTGTGTGAACTGTTAGTCAACCTCTTCTACACCACAATAATAGCATATGCCTTGAACATGTTTTTCTCCTTCTAAACGCACATTGGATATGGCTCGTGTTTAGCATTAACGCCAAAATCCCTGCGTGTACTACTTAGGACTGGTTTAATAAAAAGCACTTAAAAATTCGCATGCAAATATCTAAGTCCTTTTTTATATTAAATTGAGATGGTTTCCTCTACAGACCAGTGATCGTGTTTTTATTGCAGGGTTATTCTTATTATCTATCTTATTATTGGGCAAATCACTATTACACCAGAGCGGCCCTCCACATCAAGAAGGTATGGAGCATATCTCGATTTGGATGGTTATTTCTTTTCAACTCTTTGATGCAGTCTTAATTAGAGAAGTTGAATGTTTTATGGAGGAAAGCTTGTTTCCTTATTTTAGTTGGTCTATAAATAGAAAAGGAGAAATGGAAGGAGGATCAAAATGTGTAAATCATATGGTGAACTGCATTTGTAAGTTCAGATTGTCATGTCTTTCTTCCGCACAACAGGAATGTAACATACTAAACCACATAGTGCACTCTAGCATTATAAACATTAGACATCATTGATCATTTTTATCCTTAAATTGAGGTAAGGACTAGTACTGGAAAGTATAACTATACTGTCTTGAGATCGATATTGGATTAGAAAGCAACAACTTTGAGGTTTCATTCTATTATGTTCTTTTTTAAGGGAATTTCATTCTATTATATACTCAGTAATGTTAATCTCATGCATATATAATATTTTTATTGGTTTGAGAGTGAACTTTTTGAACTCAACTCTGTAATATATATACGATGAGAAATATCAGGGCACTGTAAGCGAATGGGTGAGGTGCAATTTTAGCATGGCTTATACGAAGAATGTTCCAAGTACTATCATATATCACCTAAACCTAACCAAGAAAGGATATCGTGTGTTGGTATACAGGTACATAATTAACTATTTTTTCTCCTAAATTGCATTGCCTACTTCAACAAATTTTTTTTTCTTTTCAATAAAATACATTAATTATAATGGCCTTTTTCATTCATGTAGCGGTGACAAGGACTTGTCTATACCATTTATCGGCACACAAATGTGGATAAGATCTCTCAACTTTCCAGTCATCGAAGAATGGAGATCATGGCATGTCGGTGGCCAAGTTGCTGGGTAGGCTCGATCTCCTTAATCCAATTTTCAGTTTTAGATTCCTCACCTCTCATTGCATAATAATATCTATCAATATCGAATGGGAATATGAACATCATCAAAAGATCTAATGAGAGTAAATACAAGCAATATATGCACCCACAAAGCTAACAAATTAGAATACTCTCTAGGTTCTTTTAAATCTCGGAACTGACCAATTCCTTCTTTGGTTCATTAGGTATGTAACCAAGTTCTCCAACAATTTGACATTTACAACAGTAAAGGTAAGGTTTTTGGAGCTGTATCGGTAACTTAACTATAACCTAGGCAAAATGAGTATGGAAATAAAAGTTTTTATTGTCATCTTTATGGTTATGTAGGATGCTGGTCACACTGCACCAGAGTACAAGCCTGAGAATACATTGATGATGATTAAGAGGTGGCTTTCTTGTAGGCCTCTTTGACGTATTATTTGCATATGAGTAAATAAATTGTTGTAAATAAATTGTTGTAAAGAATAATGTTTGATAATACAAGTATCTCTTTAGTAGGTGTGTGTAGGTAACCTCCATTGTAATATGAAATCAAAAATACTATTCATTATCGGGTCAATCACAATATTATTTACTGTTTGGCTTCTTATGCAAACAATTTGAGAGAAAATAAGAAATTTATACAAATCAAGAAACAAATAGCAAATACCATATCTGTAGGACTCGACAATAAATACAATCTTTTCTTACAACCTTTTCTTTTATAACCTTAGGTGGCACAATCTCATTGGAATGTATTGTAGAGTAGGTTGTAGTGGGTTGTACACATCTCCAATGAGATTGTGTCATCTAAGATTGTAAGATTGTAAAGATTGTAAGTATAGCATTACCCTTAACCAAAAAGTGACCTCACTAATTTACAAAAAGAAAGAAGTTCAGAACCCTGATTGCAACTCCGCTCACATCTAAAAAGCACGTGCCTCTCGCGTGATCAATACATCAATAAAGGGGCGCACATCTCAAAAGCTGATCCCCCCTTTTATAGATTTTTTTTCCAAAATGACCCACCTTTTGGAAGTATTTACCAAACCGACCTACTTTCGAAACTAATTATCAAAACGATGATAGCAAGTTTGGTGTAAACTTCATCGCTATCTAGGATAGCGAGTGTATGGTGAGATGTTTCTCTATCACTTAAAGAAAAATTGAAAAAAATACAAAGTTTAGACTCGCTATCTCGGATAGCGAGTGTATGGTTTTGAAGAAAAAATACAAAGTTTATACTCATTATCTCAGATAGCGAGTGTGTTTGTACCACACTCGCTAACTGAGATAGCGAGTGTCGATTGAGGAGTTTTTAAAACAGTCGTTGTTTCTCTTTCTCTCTCTCACTCTCTTTCCATTCTCTCTCGTCTTTCCCAACTCCGAAAGAAACCCAAAACCCTAGCCTCCCAAATTTGTTATTTCCCCAACAAAATCCGTCCAAAATCTATTGAGATCTACTTCATCACTTACAACCCTCTCTACTCCCACTCTCACACTTACAACCCTCTCTACTCCTACTTTCAAAACCCTAAACCTATAATTCCAAGATCCCGAATTTTGTTGTTTTTGGGAAGGGTAAAGAGAATTGCGACGGAAGCAGGGGCATTCATCGCATTCTCATTATCTACCTCCTAAAGCACTCATCTATCGTACGGTAAGTCTTTATACTTTTGCAATTTGATTTTGGGTTAATTATGAATGTGCGTTAAATTGAACGTAATGTTGAGAGCTCATGATCTGTGGGATGATTAGTTAATAGATAAATTTGTAAGATATTTATGTATATTTAGTTAAAAGTAAAATGCTACTTTTAGATATAATTTAATTTTGATATGAATAGTATTATCGATACATAATTTAACTTTAAACTAACATGTTGAAAGCTTTTGTTATGAATATAATTATTAGATATTTGTCCATATTATTGTTGAATTCTTCAATTATATGTGTGTGTTTTATTAGTGTTAAATTGTTTGTTTTTAGAGTATGCAACTGTAGAACCTCGTATTTTTAAAATATTATTTTTAAAGGTTTATAAATGACTAAAATGATTTTTGGAGAATTTATGAATATTTCCAGAAAAATTTATCTTTTTACACGTGCGAAACACGTGCAAATACTTTCTTGAGAAGCTTGAAAGTCAAGTTTTCTTCATGAAAAATTATTATTTAATATTTGGAATTTATTTAGTATTTTTCCAGATTTTTCAGAAATTAATTGGAACTATTTGCAAATTTTGAGAAAAGAAGGACCTTTTTGCAAATTTGTCATTTTTAGGGGTTAAAATGTAAAATGTATTTTCTGGACGTTTTGAACAGTACCGGTTGAGATTTAGGATTATATTTTACTTTTAAATCCTAATTTAAATGAATTTTATTGAATTTCCAAGAATAGAACTATATATATAAAGTTGTATTTTGAAGGGATTATTTTGCAAAAGTGGGTAAAACCCTAAACTTCATTCCGGATATTTAAAGGGAAATTTGCAGCCGTCATTCACTGCACAATATAGATTTTTGTGATTTGTTTTGGAAGAGCAAGAGGAAGTTTTGGATCTCGCAAAGGAGAGACTTTATCGTTGGATCTCGTCGTTTCCAAAGTGAGTGATTGTTTATTTTATTTTGTTTTGTGAGTAATACGAAATTTGTTTTGTGGTTTGATTTATGTGAACGATTGTTGTGTTGTTTGTTTGGCATGTATGTTATTTAGTATTTTGCATGAGAACGATGCAAAGGTTGTTGTTTGTACCATGTATGTGAAATCTAAGAATGTTGAGTAGATCTTGGTTCATAAAATTGTATTGCTAGAAAGCATGTTTAAGATTTGAGTATGGTTATACAAATCAGATCTTGGTTATGAGTTGTGAAAGAAATTCAGTATTGAGAAATCCTAATGGAAGAATTAGGAATTTAGAACATGAGAACTTGAGTTTTGAGATATTGGATGTTTTGAGTAATGCATCCGATCTGAGAATACTTTGAGACAGTCGTTTTTATTGAAATACAAATTTTTTTTAGTAAACAATGATTTCTTTTGGTAAACTCTAATTTTGATTATCATGAACAACCAAAACTATGCAGACTGTAGGCCGACAGTCGACTGGCAGACCTATCAGTCGACTGGCACGACCCAGCTGCTGTATCTTTAGTTTTTTTTTTTTAAATCCGTTCTGGACAGTCGACTTAGACCCTTTTCAGTCGACTTGTACACTTAGAATTTATTTTTCAAAGTTATCGTAGATTTTTCTCTGGTAAGTCGACTTATGACCTTTTAAGTCGACTTATATTCTCTTTTAAGTCGACTTATGACTTTGCAAGTCGACTTATAACACTTAGAATATTTTCTTAAAGATTTCTAGAATTTCTCTCTGGTAAGTCGACTTATGTTTTTATAAGTCAACTTATGATCTGGTAAGTCGACTTATGTTTTTATAAGTCAACTTATGATCTGGTAAGTCAACTTATAACTTTTATAAGTCAACTTATATTACTTAAACTTATTTTCTTAAAATCATGGATATTTTCCCTCTGGACAGTCGACTTACTACAGTAATAAGTCGACTGGTACTGATGAGTTTTCATAAACTCGAATGTTTTTCGAATGATTGGTCTTCAGATATTTTAGCCTATACTTTGTCTTCTGTTAAGCATATGATTTTAAGATTTCAGTTGAGCTATTTATGGTGGAAAGTTGGTTTAGACATTTGAGTTTGAGTCTCTAGAGGAGGTGTGTGACCCTAGGATACCGGCGTTGAGTTATTTTGTTGAGGCCTGTTAAGGCATTTCAGTTGTTCAGTTTTGAGTTAAGTCCGGTAGGGTACACCAACTCTAGGAGATTCGTTGAGTAATTAAGTAACCCAAGAATAATAAGGACAGGCACTAGTGGTGATATGATGAACGAGATCATGGGTCAAGTACCTCAGTATGGCTTTTGGTGTGGGATTTAATCTCCGGAATTATCACGGTAGATTACTGTGGTGTGAGATATATCTCTGGAATTATCACGGTAGATTACTTGTGGTGTGGGATTTATCTCCGGAATTATCACGGTAATTACTTGTGGTGTGGGATTGATCTCCGAAATTATCGAGGTCGAGGCGACGCACATGTGGTATTCATGTGATGATGTGTCAATGTTTCGGTGTGGGATGATCTCCGGAATTATCCAGGTGAATTACCTGAGATGTGGGATCTATCTCCGGAATTATCGGGGCATGGGCTAACACTCACAGTTTATCTTTATCTCGTAGTAGTCATCGTGATAGGATTAGTTGCATAGCGGGGGATTGAACCCTATGAAGTGAAGACGTTAAGGGCTTGCACCGAATCTATGTAGAGTGGGATGCATAGACTTCGACAAGTACGCATTAGAGAGTCCGCATATAGAATTTGTGATTTCTTGACTTGGTTTTCATGCATGTGGATTTCCTGTTTTCCACACATGACACTTGGTTTAGTCTCACTTGTTGTTTACTTTTCCTTGCTACATCGTATTTTATGTATTCATGTTTACTACCTGTTGTTTAAGGATTCATGACTAATGTTCATTTATGTTGTTTGCTTTTATGTCACTCACACCATTTATGGCTGACCCCTTTAGTTTTGGGGGTTAGGGATCATCTCTAGCCTCATATGTTGCAGGTTGTTGCTTAGAGTTTGGAGGTGTGGATGCTTGAGTTAGTTTTGAGATAAATTAATTTAATGGGGTTTGTGTAAATTTGTAAGAACAGTGTTATAATAAGACTGTGTTGTAAATAAAAGAAAACTATGATTGAGATGTTTTAAAATTCTGCTGTGCTATGTAAAAGTTTGTTGTAATAAAAGCTAAAAATTTTAGTGGAGTTGGTTGTGTTTAATGTTACATTGAAGTTGATGCTGGGATTGTGCCACGTATTTTCTAAGATATTATATTAGAAATTCGGGGCGCTACAGCAACTATACTATACCGAAATACATATAAAACTGTAGGATTCTCATCGCTATTAGATATGGCACAAACGCTGAATATTCATGCATGGAGAAAGAACGATTAGTAGACTCCCAAGTAACTGAGGCCGAGGGGGGCCACGAACTTGTTATGGATGACCCCCAGGTAGTGGTCGCGGGGTGGACAAAGACACAAATGTATGATGATTGTCTTGATTCGATTAATTTGATTTTACTTTAATAAAATATTATATTGTGAAATTGATGTTTATTGTTATTTGTTGTGTATGTCAAGCCAGGTCCATCTTCCTCACCAAATCAGTCGGGTCCGTCTTCTTCACCAAATCAGTCGGGTCCGTCTTCTTCGTGAAAGAGTCGGGCCCATCTTCATCATCTTATGTTCCACCGGTGGGTCCCGGTTCTCTCGACCCAAAGCTCTTGACCTTGCAAGGGCAACATTGTTCGAAAGACGTATGTGACGGACAATCAAAGGAGTGTACTTTTCGGGGGCACGCCACTTTGCCAATGCATCCACATATCCAAGAGTTATTATGGGATTACGGGTTGTACGACATCGGTCTCATGAGTTCAATTAAGGCCGACCATCCTCTTCTAACCGCCCTTCTTGAACGTTGGCATCCGAAAACGCACAGTTTTCATTTGCCGGTATGGGAGATGTCTGTCACACTACAGGATGTTGCAGTGATCACAAGTCTTCCCATCAATGGACAGGTCGTAACTGGAGCGATGGACTTCGATCCACAATTTTTTATCACATAATATCTTGGGGGTGAGCCGGATCCTAGGGCTATTGTCGGGAAGTCACTTCGATTGAAATGGTTGAAGGATTCTTTCAACAATAAGTTGAATGAAGATTCGAATGACTTCGAAGTCCAGTGCTATTGCATAGCGTACATTATGTCATTTTTTGGACGTGTCATGTTCCCGAACTCCACTCGTATTTTTGTTCCCCTAATGTACTTACCTCTAATTGCATATATCAAAACCGTTTCGGCGTATAGTTGGGGTAGTGCAACATTGGCTACATTATATCGGAGTTTGTGCAACTTCGCTTTCGGTGTGAGTCAGATGAATGGACCGATGTTGTTGCTACAAGTATAGAGTTGGGAACGCATACATATTGATAGACCTGTAATTAGTAGGCAATCATTAAAGTGGTTGCATGTTCCCAATGACCCTCACATGAAACCACCACAAGGTGTATACTGGACTGGATCTTTAACATGGAAGGCTAACCCAAATAGTTACTTGACATACTACAGGGACGAGTTTGATACGTTGACGGATGATTGTGTCAAGTGGATGCCTTATACGGGGGAGCGTTTAGCGAGATTGCTACTTGTGTGCACGGTGACTCGTGAGTTATGGTTGACAAGAGCATCTCTTGTCAACTTTGGGATAGTGGAGTCATATTTTGTCGACAGAGTACTTTGACAGTTTGGCTTTTGTCAAAATATTTCGGTTGCAGAACCATATAATACTGATTTGCATGGTATTACCGGTATGGGTTGGGTCGACAGCCCGGTCACGATTGGGCCGCTTGTTTGCACACCTACGTCAATATATGGAACAATCATCATTTTGATCATGTGATTGTTAATATTCCCCCATTCGATGCCAATTTACATGGACCGTATATCACGTGGTATCGGAGAATGACTCGACTTTATATTTCTTCTACCTCCCAAATGCCTGCGGGAGTGCAAGTACCGACTCGATGATGAGCCGATGATCCAGCTGACGACTATTTCGCTCATTTACCGATGTTTCAACCGAAGTCAACATTGATTCAAAATCTCGTAAGTTTTATTTTGTATTTTTTCGTTTTACATTACACATATACATGTACATTATACATTATGCCTTTAATACATATTATTTGTTTGAGTGTAGATGGCGCAAACATGGATTCAGGCAAAATAATGCGTGATGGTGTTAAAGAGCAATGTTGTCGAACCAATAAAGGAGTTTGCACGAAAAATGGTTCATTTGTGTCGGGCACAAGCGGACCTTGTTAGCGAAGGAAATAGATTGGATGCTATACTGTCGGGTCTGGTGTACCAAATGGGTCGTCGAAAGAAAGTGGCCACAAGACCTCCGTATCGTCAGAGAGTATTAGAAGAACGACGAGAGGAGGAGCACGTCGATGAGTTAGAAGAACATGATGTTGATGGCATTCCTCTTTCCGGACTTACTCAAGCAACTCCAAGGCAACCTAAATGAATGAGGAGACCGCCAAACTTGTTCACCCCCGGTCCATGAACACCTAGATTTGATGTATGATTATTATTTAGTTTGTTATATTTGGTAGAATGTATAAATTTGGGACTGTACAAGTTTAAGTTATTTTGTCTGTGTTGGTCTGATTTTTTTTCTTTTTTTTTCATGGTTTGTTTGCACTAAGTTTGTTTCCAGAGATTTTGTTATTTTGTTTGAGTTTGTTTGTTTGTTTGTTTTCATTGCTTTGCGCTGAGTTAGTTTGAGTGATTATTATTTTGTTGATTGAATGCGATGGCTGAATGTGGTTGAATGTGTTTAATGAAATTTGGGTTAACCTGAATGCAATGGCAGAATGTGTTTGATGAATGTGATGGATGATTGTGTGTGATAAACTTTGGGATAACCAAGTTTTCTTAATTTTGGCTAATTGTGTGTATGAATGCGATGGCTATTTGAGTTGTGTTTGATGATCTGAAATTTGGGATTATGAGATTATATGTTTGAGATTAGGAGTTGTGTTAAAGATTATGAGATGTGGGATGTGTGTGTTGTGTTTGAAGAATATGAAATTATATGTACACAGGGAAGACTTTCGGATGTTGATACACTGGGTTGTCAAGAGGGTCGCTATCTGAGATAAACTGGGTTGTCTCGCTATCTGAGATAGCGATGTTGTAACGCCCCGAGCCCGACTCAGCTGTGAACATGACTACGCGTGCACACACGCGAAAGAACGGACACAAAACTCTAGCCACGCCCACCACAGGCACCATCAAAAGGTGGGTTAATCCGTTAGGTGAACCTTTCTCATTTGGAACCTAATATATACTCACTCTCCTTCCATCCCACATCCGATATGGGATTTTAATCCCCCTGCAAGCCACACCAAACCCCATGCATGCACGCACTTTCTTTCCATCATTCAATTAATGCATATGCCCATAGTAGATCCTATAGGCCACCATCATTAATCTTTTCCAATCAAGCCATATAGGATCCCCTATAGGCCACAACCAACCATCTCTTTTTATCATTTATTTTATTACTAGGTTTGCTCGTTGACACGTGCCTACGGCACGTCTTCGGAACGGTGCACCTGGTTTGATTATATAAAATAGTTTTGGAGGTCCAGCAAATTAATTAAAGTAGTAAACATATTATATGAGGAAGCAGTATATCTACTGTAGAACCCCGTATTTTCAAATATTATTTTAAAGATTTGAAAATGAATTAAAATGATTTTTTGGAGATTTAATAAATACTTTCTAAAAATTTATCTTTTACACGTGCAAAAAACACGTGCAAATAGTTTCTTGAGAAGTTCAAAGTCAAATTTTCTTTATGGAAAATCATTATTTAATATTTGGAATTTATTTATTATTTTTCCAGATTTTTCTGAAATTAATTGGATCTATTTGCAATTTTTGAGAAAAGAATGACCTTTTTGCAAATTTGCCGTTTTTAGGGGTTAAAATGCAAAATGTATTTTCTGGATGTTTTGAACAGTACCGGTTGAGATTAATGAGTATATTTTACTTTTAAATCCTAATTTAAATGATTTTTATTGAGTTTCCAAGAATAGAGCTATATATATGTAAAGTTATATTTTGGAAGGACTATTTTGCAAATGCGTTTCTAAAACCCTAAATCATTATTTCCGGCCTATATAAGTGGGTGTGCAGCCGTCATTCGCTACACAACATTATATTTTGTGATTTTTGAGGATCAAGAGGAGGATTTTGGATCTTGCAAAAAGGAAGACTTTCTTGTCGGATCTCTTCATTTCTAAGGTGAGTGATATGAACTTTGTTTTGTGATTTGATTTATGTGAACGATTGTTTTGTTGTTTGTTTGACATGTATGTTTACTTGGTGTATTTCGTATGAGAACGATGCAATGGTTATTGTTGTATTATGTATGTGAAATCTATGAACGTTTAGTAGATCTTGATTGAAGAATTCTTTATTGCTTGAAAACATGTTCAAGATTTGAGTATGGTTATGATAATAAGGGATTGGATGGATGAACATCTGGATCTTGTGATTACAAATCAGATTTTGGTTTTGAGTTGTGGAAGAAAATTCAGTATTGAGAAATCCTAATGGAAGAATTAGGAGTTAAGAACATGAGAATTAAGTTTTGAGATATTGGATGATTTGAGTAATGTATCCATAATGAGGATTATTTGAGATTGTCGTTTTTACCTGAATACAAATTATTTTAGTAAACGATGATTGCTTTCGGAAAACCCTAATTTTGATTATCATGTACAACCAAAACATGGCAGTCTGTAGGCCGACAATCGACTGGTACGACCCGGCTGCTATGATCTTTAGTTTCCTTGAAAATCCGCTCTGGACAGACGACTTAGACCCTTTTGAGTCGACTGTCACACTTAGAATTTATTTTTCAAAGTTATCGTAGATTTTTCTCTGGTAAGTCGACTTATGACTTTTTAAGTCGACTTATAATCTCTTATAAGTCGACTTATGACTTTGCAAGTCGACTTATAACACTTAGAATATTTCTTAAAGATTTCTGGAAGTTCTCTCTGGTAAGTCGACTTATGTTTTTGTAAGTCAACTTATGATCTGGTAAGTCGACTTATGTTTTTATAAGTCAACTTATGATCTGGTAAGTCGACTTATGATTTTTATAAGTCAACTTATAATACTTAACTTATTTTCTTAAAATTACTGGATTTCCCTCTGGACAGTCGACTGATGAGTTTTGCAGTCGACTGTAGACACTTAGATCTTACTTCTTAAAGATGTTAGTTTTCACTCTGGACAGTCGACTGGTGACCTTTTGCAGTCGACTGGTACTGATACTTTTCTAAGGTGTTTTGATGTTCTTTAAACGACTATTTCTTTAAATATTTTGGGTCTATAACCTACCATTATAAATATTATTCTTCTACAGAACATACGCTTTCAATATATATTATGGTTGGATTTGGATTATGGAATCTATTAAAGACTTGAGTTTTGTTGAGTGGAGAGATTTCTCCTTTGATCGTTTGACGATGGAATAGTGAGTTATGATCACATTGAGGTCTCTAGGAGTTGAGTGGGAGTCCTGCGAACCAGCAGAATACACTAACTCTAGAGATAAGGATTTTTGGTGTATTTGATAATAATCGACGTAAGTATAGACTCATGATTTGTTAGTCCAACTAGAGGGTATTTAGATGTTCGCGTGTCGAGGGTCTACGGGCCTATTCACGGAGCATGCAGGATGCATTTGCGTGTCGAGGGTCGGCAGACCTATTCACGGAATGTATCGGGTGTATCTGCACGTCGAAGGTCTTGAAGGCCTATTCGTGGGGTACATAATATTTAGGTGTTCGCGTGTCGAGGGTCTACGGGCCTATTCACGGAGCATGCAGGATGCATTTGCGTGTCGAGGGTCGGCAGACATATTCACTGAATGTATCGGGTGTATCTGCACGTCGAGGGTCTTGAAGGCCTATTCGTGGGGTACATAATATTTAGGTGTTCGCATGTCGAGGGTCTACGGGCCTATTCACGGAGCATGCAGGATGCATTTGCGTGTCGAGGGTCGGCAGACCTATTCACGGAATGTATCGGGTGTATCTGCACGTCGATGGTCTTGAAGGCCTATTCGTGGGGTACATAATATTTAGGTGTTCGCGTGTCGAGGGTCTACGGGCCTATTCACGGAGCATGCAGGGTGCATTTGCGTGTCGAGGGTCGGTAGACCTATTCACGGAATGTATCGGGTGTATCTGCACGTTGAGGGTCTTGAAGGCCTATTCGTGGGGTACACGGCAGGGAGATGATTCTCCGGTTGTTGTTCTTGAGCTATCTTACTTGATGCTTGCGCATCGAGGGCGGTGACGCCTATTCGCGGAGTATTCTGAATGTTGTTTCCCATCACCGTAGTGGGATTAGTTGCATATGGAGTTGTGTTTTCTTGACTTGGTTTTATGCTTGTGTTTTCCAGTTTTCCTACACTTGACACTTAGTCTAGCTTCACTTGTTGTTTTCATTCCATGATGTTTTCACGCATTATATCTTTGTTATTTCCCATTTATCCTTGTTGTTAATACATGCTGTTGATGACTTTATGTTGTTATGACTTAATTATGTTGTATGTTTTATATCACTCACACCATTTATGGCTGACCCCTTTAGTTTGGGGGTTAGGGATCATCTCTAGCCTCATGTGTTGCAGGTTGTTGCTTAGAGTTTAGGGGTTTGGATGCTTGAGTTAGCTTTGGAGATTATAAGTGATGTAATAGAGCCTTGTGAAAATTTTGTAAAGAGAAGTGTTGTAAAAGAAAGTTGTAATTCAAGGTGTTGTAATTCCGCTGTGTTTGAAAGAGATGGTTGTAATAAATGTTTAGAAATAAAATTATTTGTGTTTTTGGGCTATGCGTACTATTACATTGAAGTTGATGCTGGGATTGTGCCACGTATTTTCTAAGATATCATATTAGAAATTCGGGGCGCTACAGACCTTTAAGCTCAATTATCGTCTTCCTTATCATTAGCTTGAAATTACCTGAAATGCATATAGTTTGTTAGAAACACTGTATAGAGTTTTTTTTAACTTCAGCATCAATTTTAGATGCTTGTAATAGTTATGCAAGGACATTATCATATAGGTTTTATAGAGCTTACTCAAATCCCATAACCATTATGAGCATGTCTAAATACAATGGCAAGTGCAGGTGTGAAAGTATCTACAATACCAATAATCTAAATATTTATTTTTTAAATTTTGAAGTTTTATTTTTAAAATTTCAAAAAATTAATTTTTTTTTAATTTTAAATTAATATTTTTAAATTAAAAAAATTAATATTTTTTAAATTTTTTTATAAGTTTTTGATTTTTTTAATTTTTTTGAATTATTTTTAAAGTTTTTAAAATTTAAAATTTTTTGGTTTTAAATTTTTTTTAAAAAAAAATTAAAATTTTTATTTCTTTATTTTTTGAATTGAAGAGAGAGAGAGAGAGAGAGAAAGAAAGAAATAATTAAATAAATAAAGGAGTTGTTTTGGGTGGGGGATTTAAATTTGACTTTTGGGGGGAAAATATGTTTTTTGAGGTTAGATCTGGACCTTTGATTTTAGGGGGATTGAAGGAGAGCCACTTGATAGCTTTCTTTGTGTTTTATTATATAGATATATATATATATATATTATTATATATATTTCTATATATAATATTATATATATACCCGCTTAAGTACGGGGTGTTACACCCCTCCTTAAGAACCCAGCATCCTCGCTGAGCCCGGGACTTGCAACATGATCCAGGATCCCTTTCTAACCAATGTGGACAGGATTATCCTGATTCTGCTAGTTGTACAGTCTCCTACCCGGGCAACCTGTCCCAACCTAGCTTCCTCTCAGGCGTACATCCTGCACACACTCGGTGTCGAAAGTCGGCTCTGATACCATTTGTAACGCCCCGAGCCCGGCTCAACTGCGCACATGGTTACACGTGCGCATACGCGAAAGAACGGACACAGAACTCTAGCCACGCGTACCACAGACACCATCAAAAGGTGGGTTAACCCATTAGGTGAACCTTTCTCATTTGGAACCTAATATATACTCACTCTCCTTCCATCCCACATCCGATATGGGATTTTAATCCCCATGCAAGCCACGCCAAACCCCATGCATGCATGCACTTTCTTTCCTTCATTCAATTAATGCATATGCCCCATAGTAGATCCTATAGGCCACCATCATTAATCTTTTCCAATCAAGCCATATAGGATCCCCTATAGGCCACAACCAACCAACCATCTCTTTTTATCATTTATTTTATTATGTATATATATATTATTATATATATTTCTATATATAATATTATATATACCCGCTTAAGTACGGGGTGTTACAGATGTGAGGACTTTACATTTTCCAGAGCCTGGTTCAACCAGGGTCGAGATAGCGACTGTGAGAACTTTATATTTTCCCATGACTTTGAATATCTGGAAAATGTAAAGTCCTCACAGTCACTATCTTAGATAGCGACCTTGGTTGAACCAGACCCGCTATATTAGATAGCGAGCCTAATTATTTTATTTTCCACAACAGTTAACAATCCCAGATTTTCCCTGTGTACATAATGACTCGGTTATAAACACACATACATTATGCCACATAATTTCCCAGTCAGAAATAAAATGGCTATATCTCAAACTCAACTAAATATGCACAATCAACCAAAATAATACATAACAAAAATCCACAATTGTGACGGCTTGGTCACTAGCTAAATCCATAACCAAAATAATACATAACAAAATGCCATAATCAAAATAATACGTAACACAGTAGCTCGACACATGTGTTTGAATTAAACGCAAAATTTAGTTAGTTGGACTGCTTTGTGAAGTTTGGCTTGAGTTTTTTCGGCATCGGCACATATTGTGACTTTTCAAACCACATTTGGATCAAGTCATCCCCGTACCCGTGCTTGACCCATCTCTTACATCCATGTCATTACGAATTCTCGTACTCTTCGGCCGCCCTTTCCTAGAACGACGCAAGCTCGTATCAGCTATGAGGCGTGGTCCACTAAAAACAGACCAATATGCTGGATCTAGTATCAGATGAAAGGTGGGAGCCCATGTTTGTACTAAGGCACTAATAGAATAAAATGTATCGCTATACGGCTTGTAATCAATTACACGATATGCATAAGCCGCCAACACATGGGAACATAGAATATGATACAACTGAATTTTCTTACAAGTGCATGTTTTAGTACCCAAATTAATGTTGTGCAAGTTTCCACCTTTTGAATTCCCACCTACTATTCGTATTGAAAAAACTCAAGGTTGATGATGAAACATTATGACCACATGCAAGTTTTCTCTCTCACGCCGAAAATTGTTCAAATCCTGAACTCTTGGAGCGAAATTTTTTTCTTCACTTATAAGCGTGTTGGCTAATTGATGACAGGTGACAAAGTAAGAATTGAGACAGTAAAAGATTATTTCCACAATTGTAGTTATGTAACGCCCCTGCCCCAGACTCAGACAATTTATACAATTTATCAGACAAATTATTTATAGTATAGTGCAACTGCCCACCACAGGCTGCCTCTCAAAAGGCTGTTAACCAGATTGGTGACTCTTGATCATAGGCTATATTATTTATTATTATTTCATCTAGTTCATTTCGCGATGTGGGACAAATTTCTAATACACAACCCCTTCTCAAATCCCGTGCACACACAGTAGAAGCCCCGTTTTGCGTGTCCCCCATGTGCCATGTCAGACAGCACAGAAGACAACAGCGCTGTCTTCTCTCACCCGGGTGGGCCCCCATCATGCTGACATCACAGTGACATCAACCTCAAACCAACAACACACCTGCTGCTGTTTCTCAACATCGTGGGCCACCCTGCTCATAATATTTACCATACTGCCATCCACTATATATATATATATATATATATATATATATAGGATATGGTTCGGGTGAGAACCATGTCCTGGGGTGAGATCTTAAGGGCCTATCCCAGCCACTCATCTGCTTAATCTTAACGGTCAAGATTTTTTTCAATTAAACAATAAGATTAATTAATAGTTGCATTAAGATGAGAATCCCTTTAATTAAGCGTTGTTGACCGCGAAATAAAAGGAATGAACAGCAACTATAATAATTATATATTGCCTTTTTTATTTTATTGCCTTTTATTGCCTTTTTTATATACGCAACATATATTGCCTTTTTTATTTTATTTTCAGCCGAACCACAATCTTCATCAGGATGAACAGCAACTGTAATAATTATAAATAGCAACTGTAATAATTATAAATAGCAACTGTAATAATTATACAGCAATACCTGACCACTTAAACAGCAACTGTAATAATTATAAATAGCAACTGTAATAAACAGTAACTGTAAGGAACGAATTGGTGAATGATTCTGCAGTTGCTATTAATTTGGGATACAAAATCTTCTCCCATATTTTACGGGAATAAATTATTTCTCTCTCCAGTTTGACCAAATTTGCCTTAACCGTCACACAAAAAAAAAATTCTGTACAGTATGATCTATTACCTTATTATGTACTTGCATAATCTCAGCCCTACAAAATGATTTGATGAGTGGTTGGGAGAGGCCCTTAGGTTCTCACCCCAGGATTGGTTCTCACCCGAACCAACCCCTATATATATATATATATATATATATATATATATATATGACTTTAGAAATTATGGGGTGTTACATACACCCCCCTTCAGAAATCAGCGTCCTCGCTGAGCACGGGGCATGCACAATCCAGTGCAGGATCTACTTTCTAGCCCTACCCCAAACTCAGACGATTTATACAATTTATCAGACAAATTATTTATAGTATAGTACCCACCACAGGCTGCCTCTTAAAAGGTAGTTAACCGGATTGGTGGCTCTTGATCTTAGGCTATATTATTTATTATTATTTAATATAGTTCAATTCCCGATGTGGGACAAATTTCTAATACACAACCCCTTCTCAAATCCCGTGCACACACAGTAGAAGCCTCGTTTTGCGGGTCCCCCATGTGCCACGTCAGACAGAACAGAAGACAGCAGCTGTCTTCTCTCACCCGGGTGGGCCCCCATCCCGATGACGTCATAGTGACGTCAGCCTCAAAACAACAACACACCTGCTGCTGTTTCTCAACATCATGGGCCCCCCTGTTCACAATATTTACCATACTGCCATCCACTATATTATATATATATATATATATATGACTTTAGAAATTACGGGGTGTTACAAGTTATGGGTAAATTACGCATACCTTTCAAAACTGAGTTGAAAATTTCTGATAGCTTTGTAGTCATTATGCCATATCGAGGACATCCTTCGTCATAAAGAGTCCATTTCTCAATTGGTTTTTCTTTAAACCAAGTAGCCGCCTCCGCATGATAGTTTTTAGCTCAGCGAGTTTGCTGTGAAACTTTTTGGGTTGGTTTTGACATGCTACAATTTTAACTTTTTCCTCATAGCTTTGCTACTAAATTTGGTGAAGAAATTTGTAGCGAATTGTCGCATACAATAACGATGATATGCATTTCCATGCTTTGTTTTGCATTTCCATGGCAGCCAAAATACCTGCATGACGATCGGAGATAAGACATAACTCATCCCGATCAGTGACAAAAAAATGCAACTCATGAACCATGTCCAAATATATACACTATCTCCATCAACTATTGCAAAGGCAAATGGAAAAAGGCTATCGTTTGCATCCGGTGAAACAACAATTAACAAACAACCATTATATTTTCTATACAAGTGTGTTCTATCAACACTTATAATAGGTCTGCAAGACTTGAACCCTTTAATCGAAGCACCAAATGCCCAAAATACTCCTTTGAATGTTTCCTCACCGGGACCGAACTCATACTTATCCCAATGGAAAACAGTTCCTGAATTTGCTGCTTGTATTGCTGATAGTAGATAAGGCAACTTAGTATATGCTTCTTCAAAGGAACCGAACAAGCTCTTAATAGCTTTTTATTTCGCAATCCAAGTCTTCCTTTACGAAATCTGATAATTGAATTGTAGTTTGACTATATCAATAATGGCCCATGGTGTTATTCCCATCTCAACCTTAACGACATTCACAAGCAAATTGCATACAAGTTTAGCATCAACCATCAACTTTAAGTGGTCTTGGTTCAACGTGGGATACAAATATGTATGCGGCCCTACAATTTTCTTCACCATGAAATTTGTTCCACCCTTTAGAACGATTAAACGTAATCTCCACAGGAACCCCCCCTCACTTACGACTGGTGGGATTTGCACAATCTCCTCAATGGTATGTTTCCTAGGTGCCAATTTATATTTCACGGTATATAGGGTCGGTGTAGTTTTCAATGTGATAAATTCTCGATGTTTCTTGAAGGAGTATAGCTTCATCGCATGCTGGATCGATTCTTTACTTTGAAACTCATGTTCAATGTACAATTCGTTTACGTTCGATGAACCAGACGACTCTTATGGAACTTGATTTACTCTCGCACTTTGTGACATCTCCTCGGTAACATGAACATTAACATTATTGAAGGCATCATTAATGTTCACGTCATTATCGTTCCTCTCATTTATATTAATATTTACATATTCATCTTCTTCCACTTCGTCATCATTTTCTACCCTCTCATCAACTTCATCGTCGGTTTCTTCATGTTCTTCATCATCATCTAATAATTCGTTGTTAATGGTAGCATTTTCAAATATTCCAAAAACATTGTCATTTTGAACATAATCTTGAACCAAACTTGGTTGACGTGGTAACTCAAATTATGTAGGATCCGGGCTTGTTGTATTTGTGAATGTGTCTTCTTGTGGGGACGGTGGGATTGCATGTGATGTTTGAACTAGGTTAGAACTTATTCCATATGTCGGTACATCTCATTCAAAGCTTGAACTAGGATTAGCATGTTGTAGCGCCCCGAATTTCTAATATAATAACTTAGAAAATATGTGGCACAATCCCAGCATCAACTTCAATGTAACAGTACACATAGCCCAAAAACACAAATAGATTTTATTCCAAATTCTTATTACAATAATCTTTTACCAACACAACGGAAGACAAAACACCTTGAATTACAATTTTCTTTTTACAACACTTCTTTTACTAAAATTTTACACAAGCTCTATTACATCAGTATATCACAAAACTATCTCAAGCATCCAAGCCTCCAACTCTAAGCAACAACCTGTAACACATGAGGCTAGAGATGATCCCTAACCCCCAAAACTAAAGGGGTCAACCATAAATGGTGTGAGTGACATAAAACACAAACAACATAATTTAATCGTAAAACATAAGGTCATCAACAACATGTATTATCCACAATGATAAATGAATGAGGAATAACAAAGATGTAAAGCATGGAAACATCATAGAATGAAAACAACAAGTGCATCTAGTCTAAGTGTCAAGTGTAGGAAAACTGGAAAACTCATGCATAAAACCAAGTCAAGACAACAAAAAATCTATATGCGGACTCTCTAATGCATACTTGTCGAAGTCTATGCATCCCATTCTACATAGGTTCGGTGCAAGCCCTTAACGTCTTCACATTATAGGGTTCAATCCCCCGCTATGCAACTATTCCTATCACGATAACTACTACGAGATAAAGATAAACTGTGAGAATTAGCCCGTGCCTGATAATTCCGGAGATAGATCCCACATCTCAGGTAATTTACCTGGATAATTCCAGAGATCATCCCACATCTAGACATTGACACATCATTACATGAATACCCCATGTGCGTCGCCTCGACTTTGATAATTCCGGAGATCAATCCCACACCGCAAGCAAATCACTTGGATAATTCCGGAGATATATCTCACATCGCAGGTAATTTACCTGGATAATTCCGGAGATAAATCCCACATCTCAAGTAAGTTACTTGGATAATTCCGGAGATTAAATCCCACATCTAAAGTCATACTGGGGTGCATAACCCATGTTCCCGTTCATCATATCACCACTAGTGCCTGTCCTTATCATTTTCGGGTTATTTAATTACTTAACGAATCTCCTAGAGTTGGTGAACCCTACCGGTCTAAATTCAAAACTGACTAACTGAAATGCCTCACGGGCATCAACAAAATAACTCAACACCGGTATACTATGGTCACTCACCTCTAGAGACTCAAACTCAAAGTCTTAATCAACTTTCCACTAAACAAAATTAGCTCAACTGAATATCTCAAACTAAATGCTTAACTGAAGACAAAGTATAGACTGAATTATCTGAAAGCCAATCATTCGAGAGAACACTCAAGTTACAAAAATCCATCAGTACTAGTCGACTCATACTGTGGTAAGTCGACTGTCCAGAGGACAATATCCAAGATTTTTAAGAAAATTAACTAAGTCATATAAGTCGACTTGAAAAGCTACCAGTCGACTTACCCGAGACAAGTTCCAATAATTTTCACTAAAATATTTTAAGTACATAAGTCGACTTAAAGAGGTCATGGTCGACTGTCCAGAAAGGACTGAAATAATTTTACAAAAATAAAGATCTCAGGACACCAGTCGACTGCATAAGAGTCTAGTCGACTGTCCAGAGGGGATTTCAAAAGAACTGAAGAAACAACAGCAGGGTCGTACCAGTCGACTGAATAGTAGACCAGTCGACTGTCGGCCTACAGTTTTCATAATTTAGGTCTGAATACAAAAATCAAAACTGGAGTTTTCTAAAGATTCTTTGTTCATGAAATAATTCATATTCAGGGAAAATGACAAATCTCAACAATTCCTCATTATGGATACATTACTCAAAACATCAAATATGTCCAAACTCAAGTTCTCATGTTCTAAATTACTAATTCTTCCATTAGGGTTACTCAAAACTAAATTTCTTTCACAACTCTTAATCAAAATCTGATTTATAAACTCAATGTCCAGATGTTCAACCATCCGTTCATAACCATACTCAAACCCTAACATGCTTTTTAGCAATACAATTTTATAAACCAAGATCTACTAGTCATTCATAGATTTTACATACATGGTCCAAACAACAATAATTGTTCACATGAATCATACCACAATATAAGATCCATATCATTCACAACATCAAATCAAAACAACATTGTCACTCGCATACATAGATCAAAACAACAAAACAATTTTATATCACTCACAAAACAAAACAAAACAAAACAATGTCACTCACCTTTGAATTGAGAAAATCCACGAAAAAGCCTTCCTTTTGCTAGATCAAAACTTCCTCTTGATCACCAAGAAAATAATAATATAATAAATCTTGAGTTGTGCAACGAATGACGGCTGCACGTCCTCTTTTATACAGGCCGGGATTGAAAGGAATTAGGGTTTTGAAGTACTTTTGCAAAATAGTCCTTTTCAATTTATTACTTCACATATATAACCTTCCTTAGTTAAAATAAGTTAAATAAATCAAAACTAAATAAAATCCTTTTACCACTAAGTTTTCCAACAACCCAGCACAGCCCAGAGATAAGAAAATTCCGGATTTACACTCAGGGTGGCGATTTTGCACAAAAGCCCTCCCTCTTGTAATATTTGCAAATACCTCATAAAATATTCATAAAAATCCAGAAAATTCGAAATAATATATAATAATACATATTATATTTTCCAATCAAAATATTTGACTTTTGCTTTCCAGAAAAACATTTGCACAAAGTTCTACATGAATTCCTTATTTGCAAAAACACCCTTTTTGACTAAATCTTCACCAAATCGACTTTAAATAAAATCTAAATATATTTAAATTTAAATGCTAACCATGGGAAACCAAAATATCATTAAAAACAAATTTTCATAGTTTATTTAAGATCCAAATGACTTTTTTACATAAAAGCCCCTCTCTTTCGAGATATTTGTAAAAATAGTTTCTTTATTCAGAAAAATTCCAAAACTTAGAATATACTCCATTGTAATTAGGAGAATCTACTAAAAATATAAAATTGGTTATTTACACCAAAAATTATTTGCACGTGTTTCGCACGTGTAAAAAGATAAATTTCTAGAAAATATTTATTAATTCTTCAGAAAATCATTTTAATTTATTTTTAAATCTTTAAAATAATATTTGAAAATGCGGGGTTCTACACATGTGGCTGGGCATTAATAATTTGGATTTGCTAAATATATAATTTCAATGCGCACCAACTATAATTTGGATCAACTGCCCTAGCAATCATGAACTTTAGAGCGTTGTCATTTGCTACAGGCACAGTCATAAAATATTGACCCTCAGCTTTTCCTACTGCATATCGAGCTAAAATTTTAACATTCCATTGATCTCTAGCCCAATTAGTAACCTCATAAATTTACTCGACTAGTTCTGCCATTGTAATTGTCACGCCCCGCTTCCCAAAAACATGGAATACGAGCGTGTGACGAAGCCCAGCGAATGATTTTAACATCATCCATAAGCTGTAGGATCGACTCAGCATCACAACAAGAATATAACAAGTATCCACAACCAAGCATGCATGAATAATTTATTAAGCAACAGAAAATAATTGAAACATTAATAATATCCAAATAGTTTTCAGTGTCTGGAACAAAAGGTAAAACTCGAAAACATGAACCCGTTACAAGTTCTTAAACAGGAAGAATAAATAATTCAAGGAAAATAAATATTCTAATCAAGTCCTTTCTCCACTTGAAGACTAAAACCTCTGCTCACCAATTCCAGCAGGTAGCACGTCTCCAAAGTCTGCTTAATAAATACAAAAAGGAAAAAGTAGAGAAAACAAGAGAAAATGCTCTTAGTGCAAGTTAGGGCCACAAATAGTAAAAACGAGTACAAGTAATGACGAACAAGAATTGGAATCAAGAATGTAACAGGGATGCAACAAGTAGTGGAAAACTAAGAACTAGCTAACAAGAAGGACAACTCGAGTAAACAGGCCGGATAACAAGTACTAATAGTGGAGTGAGTGACAAGAGAACATGAAGGGGTATCTAATCTCAAGTGACATGCATCAAGTACAAGTGTCAGGTAACAAGTCTCAAGTCTAGTATCAAGTATTATATTAAAGTGTCAAGTCTCAAGTAATAAGTTGTCAAGTATCAAGTAACATGTATCAAGTTCAAGTTTCATGTTTCAAGTTTCATGTTTCAAGTCTCATGTATCATGTTTCATGTATCATAGCATCAAGTATTAAGTAAACATGTGTCGAGTAGCAGGTATCATGTTCAAGTCTTGTGGTTATTACTATCTAGGTAGCACTTCATGCATCCATACTTTTACTACATGGTTGCTACAGTCAATGCAATTTCGTTTAGACCTAGTAATGAAGTCTATAGGGCGGTGTACTCAGGTATCAAGTATCAAGTATCAAGCAAGCACGGTTCATGAATACGGAAATAAATAATAGGTTCACGAAGCAAGTTCGTGAATACTAACAGGTTTAAGACCCACACAGTGGGTTCATGAATACAACAGGTTCATAAGCCAAGTAACTGGCTCTATGAATACAACAAGGTGCAACAGGTTCATGAACCGAGTACTAGAAAATACGGGCTCCCTTCCGAGTACACTTACCTATATTCTCCACTACTATGGTCTTTCCCTTAAACCCCGACTTGTTACTTTTATTAATTTTTATCAAGCAAGCATACAAGTGTGTGAAAAAAGTCAAGAAAACATAATCATGGATATGGGACAAGTTTAAGATATTTATATAGCATATTCAAGGGTCGACATGAATAAGAATAACACGAACAACGAAAATCCCAAATCTGGACAGCACGACGTTGCTGTACCAAAACTGCGATTCTCATTGCTACAAAATAGCAAAAGTGGATCTGTCAGGAGATCTAGAAATTAGACTCCTGCCCGGTTCCAACGCATATAATTAAGATACATGAAAGTGGTGGAAACATGTGTCAAAACAGCGAACCACACTGCTAATGTGTTCAGGCAGAATTTATGTTCCTAAGTTTAAACATGTGAAACAGGGTTGAAATATTGTTAATTAATTCTAAGAAAATTCGAGAAGGTTCTCTAGGGTGTCCAGCAACAACATATAGAATTTCAAGTCAAACGCTTACTGCTAACATAGTTAAATTAATATACAAACTAAAGGTGTGCAGCAGTTTTGCGAATCTGCGATTAACGATGCAGCTGCAGTAAAACTGCAATAACTCCTAGACCGTAACTCGGAATTCAAAAATTCCGAAGGCTATCGATATCTAGACATCTAGAGATACATTTACTGTTCAGGGCTCGGGTTTAGGTTCTGATGTTAAAGGGGTCAAAACAGCATAATAAGGTCTAGGACAGCAACAAGTATAGGTTGCATGAAAATTTGTTATTAGGCGTCTAGGTTAATGTGTGATATAAATACGAGGTAATGGTTATCAAAACAATAAGTAATATTTATTTCTCAACTCAAATGGGTGCAAGTTCATCACATACAAGATATAACATATAACTACAAATCTAGGGTTCCTTAATTTCATGTGTTCATGTATCTAGGGGATAAAATGAGTCCAAGTAGTTATAATATAATACAATGAAATTGTTGTGACTCTTAAGATTATGAAATTGATGAGTGTTAATATTTGATCAACAACGACAAGTCAAGGAGGAGTCATAACTTCTATTTATTTGCGGTATTTTCAAATTAAGCTTGTACTAGAACAAAAATATGTACAAGAGGAATACTTGCCTTGATGACGAAGAATCCGAACACGAACCAATACGGGATGAGAATCCTGAGAGGAGAGGTGAGGCACGAACATGGACACATGCATGCACGTACGGTACACGTGCAAATCAGCACATGGGATCGGATCCCCTGGATCTGCTCTGGCGCCAAAAAACAGCAAACACCCACAGCTTGATCAGATCAAGATCTGATTTGATGAATCTGATGGTCGGGATTCAATCCCGCTCTTCTTCTTCCCTTCTTCGTCGAAACAGAAAGCGAGAGAGAGAGGGAGAAGGTGTAGCGACGGCACCGGCGAGCGGCGAGGCGGCGCGACGCGGGGCTCGCGACGACGAGAAGGTCGGCGGCGCGATGTCGAGGAGCAATGCAGCGACGAGCGGAGCAGGATTGCTCTGTTCTCCGGGTTCGAACAGAGGAGCAGGGGAATGGGGATTGTTCTGGGGTGTTTGCGGTAGATGATGGTGGTCAGAGCGGAGGTCGAGGGTGTGGAGGAGATGGCGAAGGCGGCAACGATGGAGGGAGGCAAAGCGGCGAGGTGCTGGGATTGGGTAATGGCGAATTGGGTTTCGAAGGTTGGGGACGAAGATGGCAATGTATAGCGGTGGTGTTTCTGGTGGTGGTTGTGGGGATGATGAAGGCAATGAGGGGAGTGAGGCGACGGTGGGAGTCGAAGGGTCGACGGCGCAGGCGATGGAATTGGGTTCAATCGAGTGCGAGGGAGAAGGAGACGGAAGAGAAGAAGTAGGCGGCGGGTTGTTATTAGGTTAGCATAGTAAAATGGGGTTAGGGGTTAGGGTTAGGGTTAAGTAGTTAGGGTTTTGGGTTATTGGGTATTAGGATATCGGGTTCGAGGGGATCCAACCAGAGACTTAGTCAAAATGTACTAAATATGGGGATAAAGAGATAGATGCGATGAAACAGCCCATTCTTCATGAAGAACGACACAAAAGAGCAGAACGGACATACAATTGAATTAGATAAAGGCACCAAAAATTGAGTCGGAACAAAATAATGATTTTATTCGAATGGAAACAAAATACAGGATCTCAAATTTATTAGAGAGTACAATGGAGCAAAAATACAGTATAAAAATGCAGATACGAGAAATAGGAGTTACAGTAATTGTACGGGGTGCCGAAATTATTTCAGGATCAACAACACTATAACAATAACCTAGCTTTGTGTCACGAATAATTTCACCACCAAAATAAATCCAAATAGGAATATCGTAATCCATACCTATACATATTTATACAAAAATGAGAGTCATTATTTAATCATCCCAAGTGTACACGATAAAAGGTTATACAAATCATACTTTCAAATCAATGATCAAGAAGATTGAGCCATTATGAGCGTGGAGAAGACGGCATAGAGAACTTGCTTCCAATCCAATCCTCTTTATACTATCCCGAATTCAATTTAATTGGGGGGCTTGGATGATGGGTTTAGGGTTTTGTGAGAGGGAGGAGAGAGGAATGTGAGGGGATGAAGAGGATCCCTTGAGATTTGGAGAGTCTTTATGGGTGAGAGCACAAATTTGTAAGCTAGGGTTTCGAAGTTAGAGAGAGAGTGGAGAGAGAGATA
The DNA here is from genome assembly GCA_017893485.1 of Hemerocallis citrina. Classification (NCBI taxonomy): domain Eukaryota; kingdom Viridiplantae; phylum Streptophyta; class Magnoliopsida; order Asparagales; family Asphodelaceae; genus Hemerocallis; species Hemerocallis citrina. The sequence goes on from JACEHZ010000293.1 coordinate 754,691, forward strand.
AGTGAAGAGGAGAATGGAAAGTAAGAAGTGAGAGAGATAGCAAAACAATGACTGTTTAAAAAAACTCCCAAATCGACACTCGCTATCTCAGTTTAGCGAGTGTGGTACAAACACACTTGCTATTTGAGGTAGCGAGTATAAACTTGGCATTTTTTCTTCAAGACCATACACTCGCTATCTCAGTTAGCAGTGTAGTACAAATACATGCGCTATCTGAGATAGCGAGTCTAAACTTCGGATTTTCTTTAATATTTTTTCAAGTGGTGGAGAAATACCTCATCATACACTCGCTATCTCAGATAGCGACGAAGTTTACATTAAACTCGCTATCTGAGATAGTGAATGGGTCGTTTTGGTAATTAGTTTCGAAAGTGGATCGGTTTGCTAAATACTTTCAAAAAGTGGGTCATTTTGGAAACATTCTCTTTTATATATAACTACTAAAAACCCTAATCCAGAAGCGCAGCCCCTCATTTCTCTTCCGTCAATTAGGGTTAGGGTTTTGAAGTCGGCGGCGTCAAACGGTCAGCCCTCTCTCTCATTCATGTCTCTCAATCTCACTCATTTGGGTTAGGGTTTCGAAAATGTATTCTCAGATTTGGGTTTGAACCAAATTTTGCAGAGAAAGAAATGGCGGTGCCATTGTTGACGAAGAAGATCGTGAAGAAGAGGGTCAAGAAGTTCAAGAGGACCCAGAGCGACCGCAAGATCTGCGTTGGGGTATGGTAACTCTTAGAATTAGACTTTGTTGTGATTGGTCGATAAGAACTTGGATCCATTTGGGTGTTAGGGAATGACATGATTTGGTTTGTTTGATGGGATTTGTTACTGTGACATTTTGTACATTTGATAAGAGGATTTAGATTAGGCTTTGTGGATAATGAGGACTGTTTTGTTAAGAATTTATGAAGAATTTTGTGTTGGAGTGTATTACAGAGGTTACTATGAATGTCGAATCGACACTTCTATCGTTAAGTCGTGTTTGTGAAATGAGGACTTGTTCATCCCATGCTAGGCACTTCTGACATGTGCCCCCTTTATAAGTTTGGACATTTCTTGTAGTTAGACGCATTTCCTGCAAAAATCTAGTTATATGTTTTTACTTTAAATTATGTCAAAGATGTATTTTAGAGGAAAAAAAGGTCTTCGAACTAGGGGACTGTATCCAACTGGGTGTTTTTGAACGGGCTGGATAGAATGTATTTGCACTGGCTTATTATCCACACTTTATTTCTAGAATTAGTTTTTATATACTTTTGTGAGGCCAAAAGTCCAGTTATCTCTAGATCCACGCAATCCCAATTCATGTAAACTTTGCTAAACAGTCTCTCCCTACAGTAATGGAGTTATGCTAACTTTACTTGGCTTCCCAAACACCACAAAGGAATGGAATGAACTTTTTGAGTGTAGGTTGAGGTGTTGCAACTAAAGTTGGCAAACCTCTACCTCTTAAAAATTAACTTTAGTTAGCCAAACTTATTTCGATTTACACCCTTAATCAGCTATTAATGCGCATGGAACTTACTTCACTTTACGACTCTCCAGCTTGCTTTGTCCTCTCTAATTTATTCTCTTATCCTTTTGACTTTGGATAATTGGTTTTCCCCCATAGACGCCTGTAAAAAAATTGCATTCAACATTTGTCCCCTAGAAATTTATATTTGCACATTTGGCCCTGAAGTAGGACCTATGCTTTGAATAGGTAAATATCCTTTTCCATTATAAATAGCGATTGTATGGCCAGTCATTGTGGATATAATGGTAGATACGGTAGATACCTGAGACCAAGTTGCAATTATTTCTCTTTCCTCCCATCCTCTTCAGTTTTTCAAATTATCCTTGTAAATGATTGGCTACAAACGGTTTTTTAAGTGAACGTTTCACAGTTGATGACTCCTTTTTTTAACATTTTAAAGATCGTCATTCTACGTCTAATGGAATCTAATGTAAGTATGAATGTAAGAATAAATAAAGTAATGATGAATATACAATAATTATAAATGGGAAAAAGAGAAAATCCTTTAGCTAGATAAGGGACTGATGTAGTCGAGTGATCAAGGCAGTGGATTGTGTGATTCCACCATGCGCGGGGTCAGTCGCATATTCAGTAAATTTGATTATCAATATTCCTATTTACGGTGACAGAGAATAAAATTGTCACTAATTTTTTGACTCTAGTTGGCGCTCTTTTAAGCTTTTACAACATTTTTTGAACTCTAGTTAAAACTTTACTAGCTTGCAAATTGATCCTTCTGCCCTCAGCAAGAAACCTACTCAGAATTGAAAGTATTACAGAAGCCAGATAGACAGTGGATGAAAGAGGAGTAGAGGTACTTTGGGGGTTTATGGAGGGAAGATGGACAGAATTTCTGATTGAAGAGCTGTTAAAAGATGAGTGATTTAGTGGCGTCAGGTGTTTTTAGAGAGAGTTAGAGATGATGAGGTAGGTGAGCAGTTAAGTTGGTTAAATATATCTGATTCTATTAAATTTAATAAAATAATTTAAGTAATTTTAATAGCCGCTTATCTGGGCCCCACCATTGTAAGGATGTGTATGGAAAATAACAATATTTGAGAAACAGATATGGAAATGCAGCATTTGTTAGACCTACAGAGAAAATTCTCCTAATGTTTCTCTATAATTTACTTTTTCCTTGATCTCTCTAATTTTTACTTCTCTGTGGTATACGTATATTGATCAGTAATCTCTTTCTCTGTCTGCTTCTTTTTTACTTTTATCATTTTTTTTAAAACACTTTCCCTAATTTTTTTGCATGCCTTGTTCTGTCACTGATGCTCGATTTCATGTTCTTTCATTGTTTATGCTCCGATTTTTGGTTTTGTTGATCTCATTCATACCCGATTTCATGTTCTTTCATTCTTTTCTAGTTCTTTCGTTGTTTATGCCATTTGTCCCCACTCTTGTCCGATTTTAAGTGCATTCTTTTCTACATATATTTAGTAATGGTTTTTTTTCATTACTGAACATTTAATTTTAAGCTAATTTAAATGGAGGTAGTTTTCTTTGTTTGTATTACAAATTGAGAATTGCTTGTAGTTTATGAATATCACTTTACTTTGTCATCAAATTCTTAGTCAACCTGCTCAATCTGGCCGAGGGGTGTGCACAGGTTAATTCCATGGTTCTTATCCATAAAATAACCAACCAAATCGGTATCCAGACTAAACTAACCGAACCATGACCGTTACCAAACAATTAACCGAATTTTCACCTAACTCAAATAATTTGGTTCGGTTTTGGTTAACCGATTTATTATTTTTCAACCAACCTTTCATTTATTTATTTTTCTAAACGAAAGATAGAGCGTGAAGAGTGAGATCACAAAGAGAGTGGGAGAGAAGATAGTGATTGCGAAGAGACTGAGATTAGGGAGCAGAAGATAGATGTAACTTGAGAGCCGAAATATAACAAATTCAATCTTTTTCCACATTGAGCAGTTCTCTATTTTAGGGGGGATTTGGTTTTGTTTTGGTTAACCAAAACCGAACGGAATTTATCTACTCCAAAACGGCCATAACCGTATCCGAACCAGTTAATTTAACCGAAGCAAACTAGTTTTATGTATATGGGTTTGTTCCGTTTTCGGTTATAACTAATTTTTGCTTTCCCCTAATCTTGCCCACCTTGATTGAACCTGATCTGAACCTGTTGAATACGTACTTTTTGGCTTGTGTACCCTTGAAGGTAGAGGGTGGTCTTTGGGCATTCGATTGATATGGTATATCCCCAAAGGCTGCAGACCCTTGTGTCCGAGATTTTTAAGAAGCACATTGCTTATTGACAATTATTTGTCACATTTTTTCTCTTAAATTTGTAACTATTTAGAGAACTGATTAGCTTGAGTGTGATAAATCAGTTCAGAGGACTAAACTATAAAGGTAGAAATTTTTAAATGATGATGCTAATATTACACAGGCCCATATCCATCAGTCTAATACGGGTCTGGTGACTGGCTCATCCTCAAATGTGAAAATTGCTGGGGATGGTTTGCATGGTTTGCATGGTCTTGATTAATGTCATAATTGCAAATATCTCTAATATTATAATGGGAGAAGGCCTTAGTGTCATTTGTAAATATTTTGTCAATCTACCAACCCGTATAACACACGTGCATAACTATTATAAAGGAGGTCCTAGGTTCAAATCAAAACTACTAAATTTTTATTTTAAAAAACTATATTTATTAAAACGTGCATCGCACGTGTAAACTACTAGTTGTTTTAATTAGTTATTCTTTCATATTTGCTACTTGACAGTTATGGCCATGCATGTTTGATTGATAAAAGAATTATCCATATAGTTAGATAAACAAGTAGCATTTGGATGCAGCCACAATTTCAAAGCATAACTTCTGACGTTTGCCTGAATAATTTGTGTTGCAAAAGCCAAGCTGGCGCAGACCCAAGGGTATTGACTCCCGTGTGAGGAGAAAGTTCAAAGGAGTTACGTTGATGCCCAATATTGGGTACGGTTCTGACAAGAAGACCCGCCACTATCTGCCAAACCGTTTCAAGAAGTTTGTTGTTCACAATGTTTCGGAGCTGGAGCTGCTCATGATGCACAACAGGTATGTATCAGCATTTTATTTATATTTTTTGTTCTATATATCTTGAAATAGATACCACTTTTAAAGTACTTTGATATTGTGATTAGATAAATATCATAGAAAAAGCGAACATCATAGTTATGTGAGGAATCCTTGTCATATACTTGATATTGGTAGGTGGAAACCCATTTGGATGATCCTACCTCTTATCACAATCCCTATGTTAAAAGATCAAGTCGCTTGGAGACTCATCCATCAAGTGACTTGACAATGGCTAACTTTTTCAATAATGGAACTTATTTCCACAACTTGATTGATGGACAAGCGAATCCTTTTTCATTTACAACAACATATTACAATAAAACCATGATTAATGGTGTGGACATTTTAATCAAAGCTAAATGAGAAAATTTTCTCACTCCCATGTGTATATTTCATAATTTCTTGGATTGTTTCCTTTTAGAGGGTTTTGAAATGTTTTTGCACGTTGTTGACCAGAACATATTGTGCCGAGATTGCACACAATGTCTCTACAAAGAAGAGGAAGGTGATTGTTGAGAGGGCTGCCCAACTCGACATTGTTGTCACCAACAAGCTTGCCAGGTTGCGTAGCCAGGAAGATGAGTGATAAATTTCACATTGTGTTTGTTCAAATTTCACATTGTGTTTGTTCGTCAGAGTTATCAATTTGTTTTGTTTGCTAAGAAGCAACTCTACCACCAGATTTTGTTATTTGTCAATTGAACTTCCTTTTGTGTAGTCTTTTATCAATGTTTCTCGTTTTAGTTTGAATGGTATCTGTAGTTTCAGGGTGGAGTTTATAATGTCACATCATAAATTGATTGCTACACCGAGTTTTATTATCCTCTATTGTTTGGTTGTTGGTCTTTGTATCCACCCAAGTTTTGCTTGTTCTGTTCCATATTCTGAACATAAGACTTGATATGTCAGATATTTATACATACAGAATGTTTTTTTTTTTTGATGAAATGGATAGAGTCAATCGACTCCAGCCAGGATACATACAGAATGTTATTGTCATTTTGACAATTTGTTCATAATCTCTTAGAGACTGGAACTTCCATTAACTGTTATATGCATTTTATTTTTGCTTGAACTTGTGTGAAATCAATTACTTTATAATGCTAGGCTAAAAATTTTGTAAGATCCATTTCTAAGTATCTTTGCATGTCATTTGAATCAAGTGATCCACTATAATGTTATTATTACTCTTACAGTGAAATAGTCAAATCTTTCGTTTCGAAATTGGCTGAAGACCGTGGACTATATAGCTCACAAAGCCAAAATAAGAAATTATGAAAATGATAAAAAAAAACTTTGGACTACAGTGAACAAAAATGCTGCTGAATAGTGGAATAAATAGTGGGATATGCAATTTCACAAAATATGCAGAAAATTGTTGACTATATAGCACAAATTGTAGCAAAAAAGTGAAGGGTAATATTACACCTACAACCTTACAATCTTAGCAGGCGCAATCTCATTGGAGATGTGTACAACTCACTACAACTTACTCTACAATATATTTTAATGAAATTGTGCCACCTAAGGTTGTAAAAGAAAGGTTAGTAAGAAAATGTTGTAGGCGTAGCATTACCCAAACACTTACTATCAAGTCTACTATCTTTCCCTTTACCATCTTAGGTGGCACACTATTAGTGGAGGTTATTATAGAGTTGTTGGTACAAACATCTAATAATAGTGTGCCACATAAGGTAGTAAAGGGAAAGGTAGTAGATTTGATAGTAGGTGTAGCATTACCCTTACCCAAAAGTGAAATATGAAAATTTACGGAAATAGCCAAAAAGTTGTGGATTAGAGCTCACAAAATCAGGCTGATATGGTGAAATATGAAAATTTAAAATTAGCAAAAAACTGTGTTAAAATTGGCAAAAAACTGTGGGAGCCACAAGATCACAAATTTAGGTCAAAATAGTGAAATATAAAATTTCATGAAAATGACAAAAAATTGTGGACTAAAACTCACAAAATGTGCATAAACTATGAACTATATAGCTCCTAAAATTATGTCAAAATAATGAAATACAAAATTTCACAATAATAGCTGAACTAAGTCGATTACGATTTCTTTGGGGTTCAGTGTATATGGACTGTATAGCCTACAAAATGAGGCAAAAATAGTGAATACGAAAGACGAAAACTGTGGCCTATAGCAAACAAAATGAGGCAGACAGTAAAATACAAAATTTTACAAAAATGATCGAAATCTTTGGACTACAACTCACAAAAATGCGGCCAAAATAGTGACACAATTTCACGAAACATGTAGGGAACTGTTGACAGTAGTCCACAAAATGTGATCAAAATAGTGAAATACGAAATTTCACGAAATTTGCCCAAATTTGTGGACTAGCCCTCAAGATCGACCAAAACAGTGAAATGCCAAATTTCACAAAATTGGCAAAAAACTTTGGATTGTGCACAAAATGCGGCCAAAATAATGAAATACGAAATTTCACGAAAATGACCGAAAACTGTAGACTACAGCCCACCAAATGCGCCCAAAACAGTGAAACACGAAAAACTATTCACTACATCCCATAAATGTGGTTAAAACATTGAAATACAAAATTTAACGTTAATTGGTGAAAATTGTGGACTATAAGCCAACTAAATGATGCCAAAATAGTGAAATACGACATTTCACACAAATGGCCAAAAACTGTGGACTGTATAGCCCACAAAATTAGGCCAAAACAGAGAAATATGCAATCTAATGAAATTGCCCGAAAACTGTGGACTATACAAAATCATGCCAAATCAGTGAAATGTTAAATATTACGAAATTGGCACAAAAAAACCGTGGAAGGCAACAAAATTAAGCTAAAATAGTGAAAAATGAAATTGCACAAAAATTACCGAAAATTGTGTAACCTACAAAATACAGCCAAAAAGTGAAATACGCAATTTCACGAAATATGAAGAAAACTGTTGACTTTTAACCTACAAAATTAGGCCAAAACAGTTAAATACTGAAATTGATGAAAATGGGCCAAAAGTTATGGACAATGACTTACAAAATTAGGCTAAAACAGTTAAATACGAAATTTCATGAGAATAGCTAAAAATTATGGACGCTAGTCCAATGTTCTAAAAGTCGTTAGGCTGTAGTCGGGCAGCCGATGGAGGCCTAGTGCCTAAACCTTGAAAACGGGGCCTGGGCGGCTAGGCGATATATATATATATATATATATATATATATATATATATATATATATATATATATATTTTGCCCCTAAGTTATCTCCTAATTTATCATTTGTTTTTTTTGTTCCACCACGAATTATCTTGCTCTCATTCTTACTGTTGAGTTTTCTCCTTGCTATTGCAAGATAAACTTTAGATAGTCTAAAAGACACAATTGCATCAAGGTGTTGAGTTTTGTAACAGATTTGAGCATAGCGATTATTTGTCGGAATAATGATCATAATTTTTAATGTCTTAATTAGATGGATCGAGAAAATAAATTATTATACTAGTTCTAGTCTCTCTTTTGAAATCTGGTTTGACTTATCTTTTCATAATTAAATGCATCGGTAGATTTGATATCTTGGAGGCAAATCGTGTTGTACTAGTGGATTTCAGTGAACTCCAACTGACAATTTGTAATGTTGGGCTGTGTGTTCTCCTTCTATAAAAACAATTTTGGGGAAAAAAGAACAGAAGTTATCTCTTCCTAATCCGATGGTTGTCTAAATATGTAGTAGCTATATAAGTATATATATTTTTGAATATAGAAAGATGGTTGTCATCTTGTTTCATTGATAAGTTGATATCGAACAATAACGCTAAATCCGCAAGATGAAAACAATTAACTAGACCATACCTATTACTATAAGCAAAAGACACCACCTAAGAACTACTACTACTACTAATATGAACCAAGTTTCTAACTCCTTATAGACCCGGAAATTATTTTTAAACCGGTCCAGTTCGGTTCGAACCGGGTTAAGCTATATTTTATGATCCGGGGCCGCCTAGACCCGCCCAATAGACCAAACCGATTTTTTCAAACGCCTAGGGTCTAGGTGAGTCGCCTAGGTCGCCTAGCGACTAGGCGCCGTCTAGGCGACCGCCTAAATCGATTTTTAGAACAGTGCGCTAGTCCACAAAATGAGGTCAAAACAGTGAAATACAAATTTTCATACAAATGATCAAAAATTGTGGGACTATAACCCACAAAATTAGACCAAAACAGTGAAATACGTAATCTAACGAAATTGCCAAAAACTGCAAACTATAGCAAATAAAATGAGGCCAACACAGTGAAATACAAAATTTCACAAAAATGCCCGAAAACAGTGGACTAACCCACAAAATCATGCCATAACAATGAAATACGAAATTTGCTGAAAATAGCAAAAAACTGTTGGGATATAGTCAAAAAATTATGCCAAACACTGAAATATGATTTTTTTTTTACGAAAATAGCCGAAAACTGTGGACTATCCTACAAAATGGGGCCAAAACAATGAAATATGCAGTCATGTGGAATTTTTCGAAAACTGTGGACTATCAACAAAATCATGTCAAAACAATGAAATACGAAATTGCAAGAAAATGACTGAAAACTCTGGACTATAGCATAAAAAATGCAGCCAAAACAGTGACACAGGCAATCTCATGACATTAGCCAAATGCTCTAGACTATGAAGGCCACAAAATCAAGCTAAAATAGTGAACTACGAAATTTTATGAGAATGACCAAAAATTGTGAACTGTGTAGCCCACAAATGAGGCCAAAACAGTGAAATACGCAGTTTCACAAAATTGGCAGAAAACTGTGGCTTACAGCCCACAAAATGTGCTCAAAACAGTGAAATACGAAATTCCACAAAAATTACCGAAAATTGACTTGTAATCCACAAAACTAGACAAAAATAGTGAAATACGAAATATCATGAATAAAGCCGAAAACTGTGGACTATAAAGTACAAAGTTAGGTCAAAACAGTGGAATACAAAATTTCATGAGGATGACAAAAAAGTTGGACTATAGCCCCAAATTTAGGCCAAAACAGTGAAATACACAATCTAACAAAATTGGCCGAAAATTGTGGACTATAGTCAACAAAATGAGGCAAAAAAATGGCATAAGAAATTTTACGAAAATGCCACAAAACTGTGGACTATATAGCCCATAAAATCAGACAAAAACAATGAAATACAAAATTTGATGAAAATGACAAAAAAACAGTGTACTCAAAATTGGGTCAAAACACTGCAATATGAAATTTCACAAAAAACGACAAAAACAGTAGTTTGCCCACAAAATTGGGCCAAAACAGTGAAATGAGCAATCTCGCGAAATTCGGCAAAAACTGTGGACTATACCCCACAAACTCTTGGCAAATCAGTGAAATAGGAAATTTCACGAAAATGGTTCAAAAACTATGGAGTATTCACAGAATTCGGCTAAAACAATGAAATACAAAATTTCACGAAAAATGTCAAAAACGGTTGATTGCACACAAAATGCAGCCAAAATAGTGAATTAGACAATCTCATGAAATTGGCTTGAAACTGTTGTCTTACAGCCCAAAAACTTAGATAAAAATAGTGAAATACGAATAAGGCCGAAAACTGTGGAATACATAATTTCATGAAAATGGCCGAAAACTAGGGACTATAGCCAACAAAATTAGGTCAAAACTGTGAAATACAAAATTTTACGAAAAACCTGAAAACAATGGACTAAAACCCACAAAATTCGCAAAAAAAAACTATGAACTATATAGGCCACAAAATGAGACCAAAACAGTGAAATACAAAGTTTCACAAAAAAGACGGAAAACTGTGGGCTATTGCAAACAAAATGAGGTCAAGACTGTAAAATACAAAAATTCACAAAATAACCGAAATTTGTGGACTAGCCCAAAATCAGGCCAAAACAGTGAAATATGAAATTTTACGAAATTGGCAAAAAAAAAACATGTGGAAGGAAACAAAATTAAGCTAAAATAGTGAAATACACAATTTCACAAAATATACAGAAAACTGTTGACTATAGCCAACAAAATGTGGCAAAAAACAACGAAATACAAAATTTCATGCAAATTGTCAAAAACTGTGAATTTATTGCCTACACAATTAGGCCAAAACAATTAAATACCAAATTTGACGGAATGGCCAAAAGTTATGGACAATAGCCCGCAAAAAGAGGCGAAAACAATGAAAAACAAAATTTCACAAGAATGGTCGAACATTTTGGACTGTATAGCCTTCAAAATGTGATCAAAACAATAAAATACAAAATTTCACAAAGATGACTGAAAACTGTGGATTATATATAGCAAACAAAATGAGGCCAAAACAGTGAAATACAAAATTTGACGAAAATGGCTGAAAACTGTGGACTACAGCCCATAAAATCAAGCCAAACAATAAAATATGAAATTTGACGAAAATGACCAAAAACAATGGACTAGCCCACAAAATCAGACCAAACACTGCAATTCGAAATTTCACGAAAATGACCGAAAACATTGGACTACAGCCTACAAAATGTAGCCAAAACAATGAATAGGCAACCTCGCAGAATTGGGCGAAAACTGTGGAATACCCACAAACTCATGGAAAATCAGTGAAATACGAAATTTAACGAAAATGACAGAAAAACTGTTGACTATAAGTCACAGAATTCGGCTAAAACAATGAAATATATAATTTCACGAAAAGACCGAAAACTATGGACTGCCCACAAAATGCGGCCAAAACAGTGTGTAGCACCCCGAATTTCTAATATAATATCTTAGAAAATACGTGGCACAATTCCCAGCATCAACTTCAATGTAACATTAAACACAACCACACCAATAACATTTTTTCCAACTTTTATTACAATAATCCTTTACATAGCACAGCGGAATACAAAACATCTCAAAACATAACTTTCCTTTAATCACAACACTGTCTTTTACAATTTTACACAAAACTCTATTAAATCAATTTATCTCAAAACTATCTCAAGCATCCAAACCTCCAAACTCTAAACAACAACCTGTAACACATGAGGCTAGAGATGATCCCTAACCCCCAAAACTAAAGGGGTCAGCCATAAATGATGTGAGTGACATAAAACAACAAACAACATAAATAAACATTAAGCATGGATTCTTAAACAACATGTACTGAACGAGTATAACATATACTAAGCATGTATTGTGAAGTAAGAAATGACAGGAAAACATGAAAACATCAAGTGTAGCTTAACTAAGTGGTAGAAGCAGAAAACAGGAAAAACACATGCATAAAACCAAGTCAAGAAAACACAATTTCTATATGCTGACTCTCTAATGCGTACTTGTCAGAGTCTATGCATCCCATTCTACATAGGTCCGGTGCAAGCCCTTAACGTCTCCACATAATAGGGTTCAATCCCCGCTATGCAACTAATCCTAACCCGATGACTACTACGAGATAAAGGTAAACTACCACATGTGCGTCGCCTCGCTCCCGGAGATCAATCATTATCAACACCGCATATCGGATACCCGGCTATCAATCACTATCAGCGACTCTCAATACCGCAGAATTTGCCCAACTCCGGAGATCAATGACTCTCAACACCGCGGAACATACCGAGGTCCATAACCCATGTTCCCGTTCATCATATCACCACTAGTGCCTGTCCTTATCATTAGGGTTTATTAATTACTCAACGAGTTTCCTAGAGTTGGTGTACCCTACCGGACTTAACTCAACAACTGAAATGCCTCGACAAGCCCAAACTTAATTAACTCAACCGCCGGTATACTAGGGTCACACACACCCTCTAGAGACTCAAACTCAAATGTCTAAACCAAACTTCCATCATAAATTCTCAACTTAACATCTTGAAAACATAAGTTCAATAGAAGAAAAGGTACAAGTAGTTATAGATCAAAATATTCAACACCGCAGATCAGATACCCGGCTATCAATCACTCTCAACACCGCATATCGGATACCCGGCTATCAATCACTATCAGTGACTCTCAATACCGCAGAATATACCCGACCCCGGAGATCAATGACTCTCAATACCGCAGATACCCGACCCCCGGAGATCAATGATTTGAAAGAACATTCATAGATATGATATAAGGATACATCAGTACCAGTCGACTATAGAAAGCATAAGTCGACTGTCCAGAAGGAAAGTTCCATGACTTTAAGAAAATAAACTAAGGGTTATAAGTTGACTTATAAAAGACATAAGTCGACTTACCAGAGATTATAAGTTGACTTACAAAAGTCATAAGTCGACTTACCAGAGATTATAAGTTGACTTACAAAAGTCATAAGTCGACTTACCAGAGATTATAAGTCGACTTAAAAGATCATAAGTCGACTTACCAGAGAGAAATTCCAGTAATTTTCAGGAAAATATTCTAAGTATACCAGTCGACTGAAAAAGGGGTCTAAGTCGACTGTCCAGAACGAATTTTCAAGAAGCTAAAGACACAGCAGCTGGGACGTATCAGTCGACTGAAAGGTCTGCCAGTCGACTGTCGGCCTACAGTCTGCATAGTTTGGTTGTACATGATAATCAAAATTAGGTTTTTTTTTCCAAAAGAAATCATTGTTTACTAAAATAATTTGTATTCAGGTAAAAATGGCATTCTCAAATAATTCTCATTATAGCTACAATTCCTCAATTCAACCAATATCTCAAAACTTAATTCTCATGTTCTTAATTCCTAATTCTTCCATTAGGATTTCTTAATACTGAATTTCTTTCACAACTCATAACCAAAAATCCAATTTGTAATCACAAGATCCAATTGTTCATCCCTCCAATCCCTTATTTTCATAATCATACTCAAATCCTAAACATGCTTTCTAGCAATTAAATTCGACATCCAAGATTAATCAAAACAATCATAGATCAACAACCAAATTATACTCCTCACATACATAAACAAATCAACCAATCAATTACAATATTCACATATAAAACTCAAAGGACAAACAAAACAATTACATTACTCACATAAAACATACACAAAGCAAAACAACATGTCACTCACCTTAGAAATGAAGAGATCCGACAAGAAAGCCTCTCTTTTTGCGAGATCCAAAATCCTCCTCTTGATCCTCCCAAAAATCACAAGAATTCTTTGTTGTGCAGCGAATGACGGCTGCACACCTTCTTTTATACAGGCCGGAAATAAGGGTTTAGGGTTTTAGAAATGCATTTGCAAAATAGTCCTTCCAAAATATAACTTTACATATATAGCTCTATTCTTGGAAACTCAATAAAAATCATTTAAATTAGGATTTAAAAGTAAAATATACTCATTAATCTCAACCGGTACTGTTCAAAATGTCTAGAAAATAGATTTTGCATTTTAACCCCTAAAAATGACAAATTTGCAAAAAGGTTCTTCTTTTCTCAAAATTTGCAAATAGATCCAATTAATTTCCGAAAAATCTGAAAAAATAGTAAATTAATCCCAAATATTAAATAATGATTTATCATGAAGAAAACTTGACTTTTGAACTTCTCAAGAAAGTAGTTGCACGTGTTTCGCACGTGTAAAAGACAAATTTTTTAGAAAATATTTATTAAATCTCCAGAAAATTATTTTAATTCATTTTCAAATATCTAAAATAATATTTGAAAATACGGGGTTCTACATAGTGAAATAGACATTCTCACGAATTTGGTAGAAAACTGTTGAAATTTCATGAAAATGGCCGAAAACAGTGGACTTTCAGCTCACAAAATTAGATTAAACAGTGAAATACGAAATCAGGCCAAAACAGTGAAATACCTAATTTCACAAAAACAACCTAAAACTGTGGACTATATAGCCCACGAAATCAGACCAAAACAATGTGTCACGCCCCGCTTCCCAAAATACGGGAATACGAGCCCGTGACGAAGGCCCAACGAATGATATTGACATCATTCATAAGTTGTACCCGTCTCAACTCAACAATACTCAGAAATTTAAATCACAACCACGCAGATAATAACATCACAGAACAATAACTGAATTCAAGAATTTAATAATCCAACATGATAATCAATACTGAGAAAGTAAGTAGCAGTTATGGGTAAAAAGCCCGGGATACAAGTCTAAACAAATGAATTACAATTAAATGAAGGAAACGTAGAGAGAAATAGTTTATTCTAATACGTCTCCTGCTCAAGACTAGAAATATTGCTCGCCAATACCTTCTGGCAATTCCTCAGGCTCACCTGTAGCTGGGTTAACTAAAGAAGAAAAAGAAATATCCTTAGAGCAAGTACGGACAGCAAGTAGTGAAAAACAGAGAGTAAAGGAGTAAGGTGCATGTAGGAATGTGAATCAAGATCAAATTGCAAGGACAATAATGATACGAATAGCAATTGTCTTAATCAAGTATATATACATGTCAACTAGGTCTATTATCAAGTTATTTCTCCTATCTAGTGCACGTACTACTGCGTCCCATACCACGGGTTCGGTGCACGCACAACAGTGTTCATTTTAGATTTCGTGGTGGGGTCTACAGAGCGTGTACTCGGTGTATCACGATAACAAGATAACAAGATAACAAGTTCACGTCTCCACAAGTAATTCTCCACCTTCCATGTCAAGTTTTCATGTAACAAGATAACAAGATAACAAGTTCACGTCTTCACAAGTAATTATCCACCTTCTACCGAGTACATTTTCTGAGACTGTCCACTACTAGGTCAACCCTTAGAAACCCCAGCTTGTTTAGTATTTTATTACTAATTCATATATCTACATGCAAGTATTTATTAGGATGTCAAGGGAATTATAATAATGCAACAACATGATGCATTGCACAAAATAAACAAGAAATGGCAAATCTGGAAAAGCTGACACAGTTACAGTAAAACAGGGATATCTCCTAAATTACAACACCAAATTCGAACTTCCAGTATGCTATGGACATCTAGACAGAAAGGGCTACAAGTTATATTCATTAACTTTCTGCTAATTCTGACTGTATCTAGGTTAAAAACTCCATTCTTTGTAGATTAGCTGTTTTGGCAGCAACTAGATGTCAATTCCTAAGGGGTGGAACATGGTATAAATACACTATAAAAATCTACAAAAATTTGAGGTGAACCCTCAGCATGTCTATAAGGTTCATGGAAAATTTCATAGCATTCTAATACTGTTTACATGGTATTTTACTATCAAATATGTCAATGTTACAATAATTCTGCAGTCTGAAAAATGCAGACCAACATGAACTAAAAAGATGATATCTCACAGCTCGGGACTCCGAATCCGAATCTGTCACTTGGGTTGGAAACTAGACTCAGTAGGCTAAAACTCTCTTTTATATCAGAAGTGCTAATTCTCAAGTTAACAGGGTCGAAACCTCTGTGCAAAACAGTACAAGCAGCAAGATTCACAAAAACTACTACACATGTATTCATCAAAACGGGTAATTAACGAGTTATTGTATCATGTATGTATCAAGATTAATGTACAGCAAGTAGTGTGAATCTTTCCAGTATGCATGTCAAGTCTATCATGTCGAGTTCCAGTCACAAGTCTCGAGTAATGACATGTATTTAATCACGACGTATTTACTCATGTACAAGTTCTATTTATTTTATTCATGTCAAATATGTATCTAGGCTTGGGTTTGGGTCAATGGATAATAATAAGAGGTCAAGAGTACGTCGGATTAGCTCGTGTAAACCCTCGATACTCCTAATGGAAGGGACACAAGGCAATTTAGAATAATTGAGACGAAACTACTTGCATAAGAGGTCAATTAATCTTGAACTAGAATAAATAAAACAGTTCAAGTGGACTTGCCTTTTTCCTTGTAGACGATTCGATAATTTAATAAGAATAACGGGATCAGAATTCCGGGGAGAAATCCCAAGAGCACGTGCAAAATGCGCGCTAAAATACCAAATAGTGGATTCCACTCCGCACCGGATCGGCCAGAACACAGGACCGCAAAATGGATCTGCTGCGGTCAGAACACGGAACACCGAACGATCCAATGAGAACCCTTCTATACACCCGATCCGATCCGAACACAGGACAGCGAAAGTGGGATCTGGTGTGCGCCGAACACAGAACAACAATGGCAGCCAATCAGAATTCGTCCACGCAGCGGATCTGCCCCAAACACGGGGCAGCAAAGCAGCGGATCGAGAGCCCGGAACAGTAAACAGCGGGGGCGACGAATCGCTGTTCGTCTTCCACCTCGCGACAGCGGAGGAGAGAGAGAGGCAGCGGCGGCCCTGGTGACGTGCGGTGGGGCTCGCGACGACTTAGGCAGGCAACGTCAGCGGCGGCGTTGGTCGGGAAGTGACGCAACACTCGAGACGGCAAACGACTCCGAAAGAGCGAAGCTCTATTTCGTGATCGAAACAGAGGAAGACGGAGACGACGTCTTCGGAGCTTGGATGGCGACGGCGAGGAAGTGGGGAACTCGCCGCGATGTGGAGGAGGCGATCGAGGAGACTGGGAGGGGGTGATGGTGGTTCGAAAGTGTAGTCGGAGTGGTTTTCGGTGGAGCTTTGATGGGTTCGACGGGAGTGGGTTAATGGCGAAGGCAATTGCGATGAGGAAGGGGCTATGTTGACGAGGGTGAGGAGTCGAGGAGGTGGAGGTGACGGTAAGGTGGGTGACAATGGAGGTGGTGGTGTTGGCGATGCGAGGTGAAAGTAGGGGGCTCGGGTTGTGGTGTGGGCAATGGGGTGCGATGGCAGGGAGGAGGAAGTGGTGAGGCGAGGTGAGGGAGAGGTTGACGATGGGAGTTGGGCGACGGGGGTATTGGGTTCGTTTTGGGTTGGCGAGAAGGAGAAGGGTGAGCGGGAGAGTTGTGGGTTTGTTTGGGTTTGGAAACAGGAGAGGGAGAGAGAACGGGAGAGAGAGAGAAAGAGGGGGTTGGTTTAGAGTAATTCTGATTTGTGGGCGAGTGGGTGTGATTGTTATAACGGTGTGGAGGAGCAAATAGGGGGAGAAAGTTAGAGATACGTGGGATTGAGGGGAGAAAGAGTCTGGGGTTTTAGTTAGGGAAAGTGGGTTTGGGTAGACTAAGTTTTTGGGTCCAATATCCAATAAGGGAGATGGGTTGGGCTTTCATATGAATGGGCCAAAATGCAATAGTACAATAATAAATTGAAATTAGTGAGCCCACAATGTGACAAGGGCCCAAATACAATAAATTAGGAGGAAAAGATACCAATAAAATACATAGGACAATAATCCGTACAGACGGAAACAGGGGTTACACAATGAAATACAAAATTTCATGAAAAGACCGAAAACTCGGGACAAAACAGTGCAATACGAAATTTCACGAGAATGGCAAAAAATATTGCACTACAGCCCACAAAATGCGGCCGAAACAGTGGAACATGCACTTTCACGTAATATGCAGAAAAACCGTTGACTATAGCCTTAAAAATGTGGTCAAAAATGTGAAATATGAAATTTTACGGAAATGAACAAAATTGTGGATTCTAGCATACAAAAACGTGTCAATACAGTGAAATACAAAATTTTACAAAATTGGCCAAAAACTGTGAGGACTATAAGGCCACAAATTTATGCCAAAACAGTGAAATATGAAATTTTGAGAAAATTGTCGAAAATTGTGGACTACAACCCACAAAATACGCCGAAAACTGTGAACTATATAGCCTGTAAAATGAGGCCAAAACAGTGAAATACAAAATTTCACAAGAATGACCGAACATTGTGGATTGTATAGCCTACAAAATGAGGCCATAACAGCAAAAAAAAAATTCACAAAAAATGTTGGAAAACTGTGGACCATGGCAAACAAAATGAGGTCAAAATAGTAAAATCCAAAATTTCACTAAAAATTCCGAAAACTATGGACTATAGCCCACAAAATCATACCAAAACAATGAAATATAAATTTTACAAAAATGATCGAAAATTGTGTACAGCCCACAAAATGCTACAAAAATAGTGAAATATGCAATTTCACTAAACAAGTAGAAAAATGTTGACTGTAGTCCACAAAATGTGACAAAAAACAATAAAATACAAAATTTCACGAAATTGACCAAAAATTGTGGACTGTAGCCCACAAGATCAGACTAAAACAGTGAAATACGAAATTTCACAGAATTGGCCAAAAACTTTGGACTGTAGCGCACAAAATGCGGTTAAAACGATGAAATATGAAATTTTACGAAAATGACCAAACTGTTGACTACAGCCCACAAAAAGCTCCCAAAACAGTGAAACACGTAAAACTGTTGACAAAATATGAAACAAAATAGTGGTCAAAATAGTGAAACAAAATGTGGTCAAAATAGTGGAATACAAAATTTCACGTGAATGTCTGATAACTGTGGACTATAAGCCAACAAAATGAGGCAAAAACGGTGAAATACGAATGTACTATAACCAACAAAATCATGTCAAATCAGTGAAATTTCACGTAAATGGCCGATAACGATGGACTATAACCAACAAAATTATGTCAAATCAGTGAAATTTCACATAAATGGCCGATAACGATGGACTATAACCAACAAAATCATGTCAAATAAGTGAAATGCTATATTTTACGATATTGGCAAAAAACTGTGGAAATTAAGCTAAAACAGCGAAATATGAAATTTCACTAAAATTGCCGAAAACTATGGACTACAGCCCACAAAATGCGGGCCAAAACAGTGACATACGCAACTTCACGAAACATTCTGAGAATTGTTGACTATATCCCACAAAATGTGGTGAAACTGCGAAATACGAAATTTCACATAAATGGCCGAAAATGGTGAACTTTGAGTCTAGAAAATTAGGCCAAAACAGTTAAATACCAAATTCGGTGAAAATGGCCTAAAATTATGGACAATAGCCCACAAAATTAGGCTTAAACAATGAAATACAAAATTTCACGAGAATGACAAAAAAATATTATTCTAGCCTCCAAAATGAGGCCAAAAAAGTCGAATACAAAATTTTACGAAAATGGCCGAAAACTGTAGACTATATAGCACACAAAATTAGGCCAAAACAGTGATTCGTAATCTAACGAAATTGGCTGAAAATTGTGGATTATAGTGAACAAAATCAGACCAGACAACGAAAAAAAAAGTGACGAAAATGACATAATTGTAGGCAATAGCCTACAAAATAAGGCAAAATCAGTGGAATACAAAATTTCTAGAAATTGGCCGAAAATTGTGGACTGTAGGCCACAAAATTAGGTCAAAACAAAGAAATACGTAATCTAATTAAGTTGGCTGAAAACAATAGACTATAACACACAAAATGAGGCCAAAACATTACAATACAAAATTTCACGAAACTGATCGAAAACTGTGGAATAGCACACAAAATCAGGTGAAAACAGTGAAATACCTAATTTCACGAAAACGACCAAAAAGAGTGGACTATATAGCTCACAAAATCAGACCAAAATAGTGAAATACGAAATTTCACAAAAAATGAAAAAACTAAAGACAAAATAGTGAAATACGAAATATAACGAGAATGGCAAAAAAGTTTGCACTACGGCCCAAAAAATGTGGCCGAAACAGTGGAATATGTAATTTCACGAAATATGCAAAAAACAGTTGACTATAACCCAAAAAATGTGGCCAAGAATGTGAAATATGAAATTTTACAGAAATGACAAAAAAAATGTGGATTCTGGCTTACAAAAAATATGCTAATACAGTGAAATACGATATTGTACAAAATTAGCCAATAACTATGGAGACTATAAGGCCACAAATTTTTGACAAAACAGTGAAATACAAATTTTACGAAAATGACCAAAAACTGTGGACTACAACCCACAAAATGCGCCGAAAACTGTGAACTGTATAACCCACAAAATTTGGCCAATACAGTGAAATACAACATGTCACAAGAATGATCGAACATTGTGGACTATATTGCCTACAACATGAGGCCATAACAGTGAAATATGAAATTTCACAAAAATGTAGGTAAACAGTGGACTATAGCAAACAAAATGAGGTCAAAATTGTAAAATACAAAATTTCACGAAAATGAGCGAAAACTATGGACCAACCCACAAAATGTGGCAAAAATAGTCAAATATGCAATTTCATGAAAATAGCCCACAAAATTAAGCTTAAACAGTGAAATACGAAATTTCACGAGAATAGCAAAAAATGTTTACTCTATCCCACAAAATGAGGCCAAAAAATACGAAATTTCACGAAAATGACCGAAAATTGTGGACTATATAGCCCACAAAATTAGGCCAAAATAGTGAAATACGTAATTTAACGAAATTGGCTGAAAACTGTGCCAACAAAATGTTGCCAAAACAATGAAAATACAAAATTTCACGAAAATGACCGAGAACTGTGGACTATAGCCCACAAAATCAAGCCAAACAACGAAATACGAAATTTGACTAAAATGACATATAATTGTGGACTATTATAGCCCACATAATTAGACCAAATCAGTGAAATACTAAATTTTTAGAAATTGGCCGATAACTATGGACTAATGCCCACAAAATGAGGCCAAAAAAGTGAAATACGAAATTTCATAAAATGATGAAAAACCATGGACTATAGCTCACGAAATTATGTCAAAACAGATAAATACATAATCTAATGAAGCTGGTAAAAAACTGTAGACTATAGCAAACAAAATGAGGCCAAAACATTAAAATACAAAATTTCCCAAAATCTACAATTTTAATGTTTTGGCAAACAAAATGAGGCCACAAAATTTCCCAAAACTGTTTTGGCCGAAAACTGTTGAATAGCCCACAAAATCAGGCCAAAACAGTGTTATACAGAATTTGCTAAAAATAACCAAAAAATAAATGTGGCCTATATAACCCACAAAATCATGCAAAAACACTAAAATACGAAATGTCATAAAAATGGCCGAACAACGTAGATTATATCCCACAAAATGTAGTCAGAACAGTGAAATATGTAATCCCAAGAAATTTCTAGAAAATTGTGGACCACAAAATCAGGTCAAATCAGTGAAATACAAAATTTCAAGAAAATGAAAAAAAAAACATTGGGAACTAATCCGACTAAATGCGTCAAAACAGTGAAATATGTCATTTCACAAAATCGACAAAAAGCTGTGGACTACAGCCGACAAAGTGCGGCCAAACAGTGAAATAGGCAATCTCACGATATTAGCCAAAAACTCTAGACTAAGAAGGCCACAAAATCAGGCAAAAATAGTGAAATACAAAATTTTACGAGAAGGGCAAAAAACTGTTGACTACCCACAAATAGAGTTCAAAACAATGAACTACGCAATTTCACGAAATTGGCAGAAAACTGTAACTACCGTTTTTGTAATTTTCCAATTTCCCCCTTTTTGTAATATTTTAATTTCAATTGAATGAAAACCCTATTTTTCTTTCTTGATTATTATTTTAATTAGATATTGTTCATGAATCTCCGTTCTTCTTGTTTGAACCATTCTTGTTGATTCTTCTGTTCTCTTAATTGATCGTGGGTATTTTTTTTATTTGTACCCTATTGATTTGGATCCACCTCTTTATTGAACCCTAAAATCCAATTTGATGTATTATTGACCCAAAACCATTATTATTGAACCCTAATTGTACCCTATAAATACAACTCTAATGCAAACCCTGATTTTTGCACACAAATCGAAACCCTAGCCGTCTAATCTCTCTCCTATTCTCTCTCCTCCCGTTCTCTCTCTCCTGGTTGGAATCTTTCCCGCCAGAATCCCCCAAACCCCTTCCGGTGTCTTCCCCGGCCAGCTCCGGCCACCCCATCGCCACCTCCTGTCGCCCAACCCCCCCGTCGGTGCCTCCCCTCGGCACCCAAGTACCCAAACGCCACCCGTTCATCCCTTCCCCTGTTCTCGTCGCCATCAACGCCAGAGCCAAAAATACCCCATCGCCGCCTTCTTCCCTGTTCTGTCGCCACCCCTGTGCGACGCCACTCGACTGCGTAGCCGCCATCCGCCATCGATGTCGTCTCCCCTGGCCGCCAGCGCCGCCACCCCTGGCTGCGCTATCTCTCTCCCTCGTTGCTGAGTTCTTTGTGTGCTCTGTTGCTGTTGCTGTCTTTTGAGTGCTGTTATTGCTTTTGAACTTGATTGCACGTGTTATTGGTGGATTGTGCTAGTTCGTGAGTTCGTTGCTTTGGGATTCTTACCCCGTATTCTTGGTATTGGTTTTCACTGTCTAACAGGCAAGTCACCGTCCTCTTGAATTGTTAATTGTATCAAATTCAAGTTTTATTGAAACTTTTGCAAGTAGATCTCTTTGTTATCGTATTATCCGTTGTTTATCTCTTTGGTTGGGTTTATTGAGGGTTTACACGAGCTAACCCCAATACTCTTGACATCGTGCCAATTTGACTCCAAAAATATTGAACCTTGCATACATCATATAGTACGGACAATAGAGTTACACATACAGTCACGACACACATAAACTATTGTAGAGACAAATGCTGGGTTGTATGGTGTTTGATCGATTGATGATTGAATGATGATTGATTGATGATAAATTGATGTATGAGCGTGTTCCAATTTTATTTATCATGTTTTGACACCCATCATGCTGATTATGCAATTCATTGACCAAAGAATTGATACCCATCATGTTTAATTAAGTTATTTTCAAGAAAAATACCCTTAAAACTGTATATGCTTGCTGACCTGAATCTTGATCGCTGTTTTTGAACTAGTAAACAATCTTAAATTAATTTACTTTCTAATTATGAATCGTAGCCTCATATTTATAGTTTCCGAATCATCCTAGATTTTCGAATTCCGAGTTTTGTAGCAAAAGTTATGCCCGTTTTACTACAGCTGTGTTTTTACTTTCAGATTTTCAGATTCTCGTACCTTTCATGTTTAAACAGTAAAAAGGCTGATCAATTGATAAAATTTTGCTATGAAAATTTCCAGATTGTTGCTTAACATATTTAGAAATCCAGAAAATATTTTTCCTGATTTAAATATTGAGTTTTTGCTGATTCAAAAATTAAAATAACAAGATGTCGAATTTCTGCCTGAACATAAAACCTGTAAAAAAACATGTGTTTGACCTAGCTACTGTTGTCGGAATTTGAACTTTAAGTATGTGTTGGAACCGTATGGAAGTCTAGTTTCCAGATTTTCTGACGGATTCAACTTTCGATTTCTGAGTCAGTGGAAAACTGCATTTTTGTACAGATTGCGCTTGCTATCCAAAATTTTAGATTCCTCTTTTTAATGAATTAATTATTCCTATATTGTACTATTGCATGTATTAATGAATGTATGTTGCATTGCATGTTCCCATGAGTTATTTCACTATTATAACCGTCCTATCCATGTTATCAACCTATTGTTTCCCTATTGATACTATCGTTCACCGAATTGTCCATTAATTGCATATTGTGTTGTTGCATTGATAAATAATTAATAAGCCGGGGTTTTAAGGATGATTTAAGTAGTGACTGTACTTAGAGGAGGAGCCCGTGTTTTCCTAACTATCGTTCCGGCTACCATTTTATCATGTGATTATGGTTATGGCAGTAACCCAATCTATCGTGTACTGTATTATTGCCGATGACTGTTTCATACACCGAAAGGTGAATAGTGTTTACCGTTACCGTTGCTAAGTACATGATCTACCGAGTGCACCACTTGAGTCTAAAACGAAATTGATTGTATGCATCGAACCTGTAGTATGGGATGCAGTAGTACATGCATTAGTTAGTATTAAAATGAATAATAGACATAAGGATTGACACATCACCGACATTGCATATTGTTCATCATTGTTCTTAATTGTAACCAATATTGTTTAAGTGATATTGAAATTAACCGTTGATTACCGTTACCGAATATTGAATCATTGTTATACCGTTGCATTGATTACCATGCTATGATTATTATCATCGTGCTATGTTATTGATTCCTATTGATCCATTAATTCATTGTTATACCGTTATTCCATTGTTCCCTGCTTTCTCTACTGGCTATCCATGACTTGCTCTAAGAACAATTTTTCTCCTCTTTTTAGATGAAGTGTATACAGGTAATGAAGAAGAATTGCCTGCTGAAATTGGAGAACAGACATTCTAAAGACTGCTGCTTTTAAAATGCTTATTGCTTGAATAAACTTAATGTATTGAGACTTGCTATTATTTTGGATTGGATTATTATTGTTTTGGGCTTATGTCCCGAATTTTTTTATTTGTTTCCAGACGTTGGATTATTATTATTGTATTTGGATATTTTTATTGCTTTTTTCCAAGTATTTTTGTTCATGAGATTATTATTATTGCCTGCGCAATTGTTCTGTATTGTTTATATTGTTGAGTTAATCGGATAAACAGCTTATAGGTGATATTAGTCATTCGCTGGGCTTTTTTCATGTACTCGTATTACGTATTTTTGGAAAGCGATGCGTGACAAAAACCATGGTTTACAGCCCACCAAATGTGGTCAAAACAGTGAAATATGAAATTCCACAAAAATTGCCAAAAACTGTGGACTTGTATTCCACAAAATTAGACAAAAACACTAAAATACGAAAATCACGAAAAATGCCGAAAACTGTGGACTATAAACCACAAAGTCGGGCCAAAATAGTGAAATACGAAATTTCACGAGGATGACCGAAAATAGTGGACGATAGCCTAAAAAATTAAGCCAAAATTGCGAAATACGAAATTTCACGTAAATTGCCAAAAATAGTGAATTACAGCCCATAAAATACAGTCACAACATTGAAATAGGCAATCTTATGAAATTGGCTGCAAACTTTGGACTATAGCCCCCGTGAAATAAGAAATTCTGCACACAAAAAAAATAGCCGAAAACTGTAGACTAGACCACAAAATTAGGTCAAAACAGTGAAATACGCAATCTAACGAAATTGGCTGAAAACTGCAAACTATAGCCAACAAAATGAGGCCAAAACAATAAAATATGAAATTTTACGAAAATGCCCCCCAGAATAGTGGACTATAGCACACAAAATCATGCCAGAACACTGCAATACGAAATTTCACAAAAACGACCGAAAACACTTAACTGCAACCCACAGAATGTGGCCAAAACTGTCAAATAGGCAGTCTCGCCGATTTGGGCGAAAACTGTGCACTATAGGTCGCAAAATTCAACTAAAACAATAAAATACAAAATTTTACGGAAAAGATTGAAAACTGTGGACTACCCACAAAACGAGGCCAAAGCAATGAAATAGACAATCTCACGAAATTGGCAGAAATTTGTAGAAATTCACGAGAATGGCCAAAAACTGTGGAATTACAGCCCACAAAATTAGATTAAAACAGTGAAATATGAAAATGGCCAAAAACAGTGGATAGCCTACAAAACAGTGAAATACATAATTTCACGAAAACGACCAAAAATTGTTGACTATAGCCAACAAAATAAGGCCAAAACAGTGAAATAAGAAATTTCACGAGAACAAAAAAAAAACATTGGACAACCCACAAAACGCAGCCGAAACAGTGGAATATGTAATTTCACGAAATATGCAAAAAATTGTTAACTATAGCCCAAAAAATGTAACTAAAAAAGTGAAATATTAAATTTTACGGAAATGGAGAAAAAAATTGGATTCTAGCTCACAAAATTAGGCCAACTGTAACTCCCGTTTTCATTTTTCCTATTTTCTGTTATTGATTCCAATTGTAATCTCGATTGTAATTGTAATTCATTTCATTTGTCGCATTTTGTGTTGAATAATATTTATCCTAATGTTATTCTTAATCTAATCCTGATCCCAGTTGCTTATTTTAAAATCTACTCCTTGTATTTTTAATTTGGATTTAATTTTAGATTATTTGTCTTGTCTTCTTGGGTTGTGAATTGTCCTCAATTTGACCCACTTTGTACCCAAAGCCCAATATCCACCTCCTATTGGATCTCTCACCCAAACCCACAAACCCAAATCAACCCCAGATTCTTTCTAACGGACTAATCCCTATCAATTCTCCTAATCACTCCCCCACAATCCCCATGATCTGTAACTCCCAAAATAATAACTAAATCCCTACTATTAAGCCCCACTATCTCTCCACTCTTTACTATACCTTTATTATCTCTCTCTCCCGTAATCTCTCTCATCCTCTGATTAAAAACCAACCAAAACAAAACAAAACCCAAACAAACAAACCCAACGAACTCCCCTTCTCTTCCTCCCGCTCACCCTACCGTCGAACCCACAAAACCCAACACCCCGAGCCACCACATCGCCGTCACCCTCATTGCCGTCGCCTTCTAAATCTGTCTCTCCATCACCGCGTCAACCTCCACCGCATCACCATCATCGTCGACCACCGAAATCCTCCATCGAACCCATTTTTTCGATCTTTACCATCGCCTCCCGTCACCACCTCCACCATTACCCATCTCCCGCCAACTCATCCATCACCATCGTCCTCATCACCCAGTCCCTCACCGACCTTCGCCCACGCTGCTAGCACCCCGAACCTTCTCCTCCGCTTCTCCCCTGTTTCGAAACCAGGAACAGAGGATCGCCGTCGTCGCCTCCTCCCGAACGCCGCGCCGCCTTGTCGTCGCCGACTAGCCTCCGCAGACCAGCCGCGACCTTCCATCAAGCCGCCCACGCCGGTCGCTCCCCTCGCCCATTGCCTCTCTCTCAGTCGAACCGAAGAAGAAGACGAAGGGCGATTGGGGGAATCTGCTGTTCGGTGTTTTGGATTGTATCGGTGTTTGCTGTTTGGCCTCTGATACGATGTGGAGAAGCCCATTGATTGGTCAGGTTAGCTATCCCGTGTTTTGACGCAGCCGATCCCGCTCGCTGTTCTGGGTTTGGGCTTGGATCTGGTGTGGGGAATTTTCACTCTACGGTTGAATTTCACACGTGCTCTTGGGATTGCTCCCCGGAATTCTGATCCCGTTATTCTTATTCTATTGAATCGTCTACAAGGAAAAAGGCAAGTCACTTCTTATCGAATATTTATTGTATCATATTCGATATTTTTATTGAATTCCGCAAGTAGATCCTATTGAATATCGTAAAATGTTATTGTATCTATCGTTGAGATGCCACGGATTTACACGAGCGAATCCAAGTGGTAATCTCGACTTCGTGCCTTCTTTTTGCCTCTAATGTATAAGGATCTTATATACACCCATGTAGTTATAGTTATTGAATATAAAAATAGGAAATTATTGTCACATTTCATATCATGGCATTAATGACAACTAGCTATAGTAGATTGTATAAATTAGTTGATTGTTAATGTGATTGCTATTGATAAATTAGTTGAATTGTAATTATTAGAATTATGGTCATCATCTACCTTAATACCATGTTCACATAAGATTGGTTCCCTGTGATTATGATCATTAAACTCCAATTTATGATTATTAACTTTTAACCGTTTTATTCAAAATGGACATGTTGACTATTCTGAAATTTACACCAACCTGAATCTTATTGTGCTGTTTAGACCTAGATAAATTCATTAAAATCAGAAACTCCCTGAAGATGAAACGTAGCCCTATTTGTCTAGATGTCAATAGACACCAGAATTTCCGAATTCCGATTTATATCGCCCGAGTTATGACCCTTTTGCTACAGCTGCGCTGTAATTCCAGATTCATGTACACAACATGTTAGGCTAATAAATTAAGTGAACTAATGATTATATATGGCCAAGATAAATTCCAGATTTGTAGATAACATGTTTAGGGTGTTAAAAATTATTTTTACTGATTTTTGTGATGATTATTTACTGCCTTTATAACTGAAATTAGACAACATTGACACCCAGCCAGAAACTAAAATCTGTAAAGAACACTGAATTTCGCCTAGCTATCGTTGTCGGAATATAGACTTTAAGTATGCGTTGGAACCGTGCAGGAGTCTAGTTTCTAGACCACCTGACGGATCCACATTTGCTGTCCTGTAGCAACGGGAATTCTGATTTTGGTACAACAACCTACTGCTGTCCAGAATTGGGATTCTATGTTTTATAATGTACAATTGTGTTTATAATGTCATATTTAGTGTATTTAATCGTATAGAGTATATTGCATGATCCTAGGGTTGTTTTGTCACCTTCTCTAGCATCCCTTATTAATTGCATTATTGTGTGTTAATTGAATAAAGAAAATAAATCAAAGCCGAGGTTAAGGGTTGATTAGGGTAGTTGACAATATAGTAAGAGTACTCGGATGATGGCTATTGAATATTATCGTTATCGGCATCGTGTAAGAAATTACACATGTCCAGTGTTTTATTGTTATCGGCATCGTGTAAGAAATTACACATGTCCAGTATTTTATCGTTATCGGCATCGTGTAAGAAATTACACATGTCCAGTGTTATTATCGTTATCGTCATCATACCCAGTACATGAACTATAGAATCTGCCACCTTAGTCTAAACGAAATTGATTGTATGCATCGAACCTGTGGTACGGCAAACATGGGACAGAGTAGTACGTGCATTAGTTAGGATTAAAAATGAATAATAGACCTAAGGCTCTCATCACATTATCATTGCATATTGTTATCTTATTGAACAGTGTTATCGTTATTATTTCCATTATTGATATTGTTTATCGTTATCGTGGTAAATCATAGTTATTGCATATTGTACTATTATCTCTTTGTCACTGTTCAACACTATTGATTTCATCGTTTATTGAATTCATTGTTATACCACTATTGCCATTGTTTCTCTGTTTCTCCACTTGCATGTCCACGACTTGCTCTAAGGACTTTCTTTTTCCTCTCTTTAGATGAGCAACTCACAGGTAATCAAGGAGATTTACCCGACGGAATAGGAGAGCAGCATTGGTGAAGGAGATATTTTACTGCGCCGTTAAAATAAATGTTGTTTTAGTTGATGACTTTAATAAATTTGGACAAATGCTATTTCTTTGTATTGTGGGCTTCGACCCGAATATTGTTTGTTAAATTTCCAGATGTTGAGTTAATTGATGTTGGTTAATTTTATGCTTAAATTTCCAATATTGTTATTTATGTGATTATTCTTTCATTGCATGCGTAGTTGTTTTATTACTTGTTATATTGTTGAGTTGGATCATTAACAGCCTATGGATGACGCAAGTCATTCGCTGGGCCGTGTCAAGTGCTTGCATTCCGTGTTTTGGGAAGCGGGACGTGACAAGGTTTTTAGTGGTATCAGAGCCAGGTTAGACTCTAACTAGTTTGGGACTGGACCCTGATTAGTTGAGTTTAATCCGTCTGACTCAACAATATGCACAACCCGTGAATCACATAGATAATTGATAACCAACTTATGAATCTGGATGCTAACTGCTTGATTCTTATTTCAGACCATGGCTAGAAAAGGTGCTTCTACTTCTCGTGCTGGAGATGAACAGCCCGAGGAGCCCACCATCGCCCAGATCTTGGAAATGTTGAGAAGAGGTGTTTCTTCTTCCTGCCAGCCAGAGGAGCCCACTATGGCTCAAGTAATACAGATGCAACGCGAGCAGAACGAACTGATGATGCAGCAGATGATGCAAATGCAACGAGAGCACAGTGACTTGATGAGGGTGGCCTTGGGAGCTGCCAATCGAGAGCATGTTGTACCTGTGCCTGCGGTATTGCCACCAAGACCTGGAAATGTAGCGGATTTCATGAGGCTACATCCGGATAAATTTGCAGGTACGGAAGGTCCACTGGAAGCCGAGCAATGGCTCATTCCGACAGAACAGCTGATGATCGCGGCAAGGATAGCCGACGTTAACCGAGTGGATGTCGTGAGCATCCAGCTTGTTGATCTCGCCCAGATCTGGTGGCGAGCTGAAGTAGAGAGGCTAGAGTGCCCCATCGCTTGGGACATCTTCTGAGAGAGCTTTCTCACAAAGTTCTTTCCTGATTGACGAAGAATGAAATGGAGCGACAATTTGTCACACTCGCACAGGTTAAACAGATAGTGTTTGTATGTAATTTTCATTGTATTTCATAAATATACCAATGTTTAACTAAGATGCTATCTTGAACCAGGGGAGTCGGACCGTGGATGAGTATGCTGCGGAATTCACCCGACTTAGCTGTTTTGCCGCTTCCATGGTGGCGAATGATTGGGATAAGGGCCGCCGTTTCATGCAGGGCTTGGACCTCGATATTCAGGATCGTCTGGCTGCCTTGCGGCTCCGATCCTATGCAAATATCCTGGAGGCTGCTAGAAGCCAGGAGCAGGCCAGTAGGCGGAAGCGCGCCACTGTAACGCCCGGCACTCAACTCGTACGCACACAATTAACTAAATTCTAGCCACGCCCACCACAGGCTGCCTCAAAAGGGTGTCCAGACGTTGGGTACACCTTTCTCATTGGCTTCCTAATATATCCTCTCTTCTCTTCCCTTCTATAGCCGATATGGGATTATTTCCCCCTAGGTCAACCGGTCAAAGCACACACACACATCCATCTTTCATTCCTTCATTCATTTAATCCTTCCTTAGCCCCATAGGAAATCTCATAGGCCCATCACACCATCATTTCCCATAGGATCATCTATAGGCCACACTAATTAATACCTTTCCACTTCCTTTCTTTTCCTTCCTTCTTACATGTCACCATCTATCCTTCCATTCTTTCTTTCTTTCTTATACTTATATACTATATATATACTATCCATATACTAGTATATATATACTCTCTTAGAAATACGGGATCTCACTTTCACCCCATCTTAAGAATTCAGCGTCCTCGCTGAATACGGGACGTGCAATCTAGTACAGGATCTTCTTTCTAGTCGAATGTAGACTTGTCTCCTAATCGCTGCCCTCCCAGGGTCTTACACATCTCATACATATATTGCATCCCACGCACTTCCTATATACAAGTCCTACATTCGATGTCGAAAGTTGGCTCTGATACCATCTGTAACGCCCCGCACTCAACTCGTACGCACACAATTAACTAAATTCTAGCCACGCCCACCACAGGCTGCCTCAAAAGGGTGTCCGAATGTTGGGTACACCTTTCTCATTGACTTCCTAATATATCCTCTCTTCTCTTCCCTTCTATAGCCGATATGGGATTATTTCTCCCTAGGTCAACCGGTCAAAGCACACACACACATCCATCTTTCATTCCTTCATTCATTTAATCCTTCCTTAGCCCCATAGGAAATCTCATAGGCCCATCACACCATCAATTTCCATAGGATCATCTATAGGCCATACTAATTAATACCTTTCCACTTCCTTTCTTTTCCTTCCTTCTTACACGTCACCATCTATCCTTCCATTCTTTATTTCTTTCTTATACTTATATACTATATATATACTATCCATATACTAGTATATATATACTCTCTTAGAAATACGGGGTCTCACAGCCACTCAGCGGCCCGCTCCGCATCCTGTCACTGCTAGGCCGCCTAGAGGGCCTATCAGGAGGCCAGCGTCGACCTTCCCTGCCAGAGCACAGCCTTATACACCTGCCGCTCAAAGGGCGAACCCAGTCTGTTCGTACTGTCACAGGAATGGACACTTGCGAGGGGACTGCAGGTTAGCCAACCGCCAGTGCCTCTTATGTGGTAGCGGCGACCACATGGTTCGCGATTGCCGGAGGTCCGAGGCCATTGCACCAGTTGGAGGTTCCGCTCCGCAGGGAGCGCTTAGGCGTGGTCAGGGCAGACCACCACTCCCACCTCAGAGGTAGGTTTTTGGTCAGAGGAGAGTCGCTCCTCAGGGAGGCCCATCTGGAGGTCGTGGTCAGGCCTTCAACCTGACTGTAGCGGAAGTCGAGACCGCGGAGGAAGTCGTCGCAAGTATATTTATGTTTTATTATTTTATTATCTGTTCCCTATTTTATTTATTCATCCTTGCATCATTCAGTGTGTAGTTTCTTTTCACATTAGCATTTCTTAATCCCTATTATCCTGACCTATACATCTCTTCCCACATTTTTGATTCTATCATAGGTATCATTTTAGTTCATTCTTTTCCTGCCCATGCCTTGTTTGATTCCGGAGCGACCCATTCCTTCGTCTCTTCCCGCTTTGTGGATCAACACCAGTTGGAGTGCAGTGACATGCCGGCAACTTGGAACATCACCACAGCTGGCGGTGTTGTCGTTTGCTCTAGGGAGTGCAAGCAGAGCCCTCTAGTTATTGGAGGCACTGATTTCAAGGCAAATTTGATAGTGATCGGGAATTCAGGGTTTGATGTAATTCTCGGCATGGATTGGCTGGGGGAAAATCATGCTGTTATTGATTGCCGGGTGAAGAAGGTAGTGTTCATGATTCCGGGACATGCAGAGTTCGAGTTCCACGCTAGGGAGACACCCCTTGGACGCGGTAAGAAGGTGGTAGATGAGGAAGATTGTGCAATGGAGTTGCACACAGACTGTGAGGCTGCGCCTCTTGTAGTGCGGGAATTCCTAGATGTATTCCCAGAGGAATTGCCCGGGTTACCTCCCGATCGAGAGGTAGAATTTGGCATTGAAGTTCAGCCGGGTACCGCTCCTATTTCTAAGAGCCCGTACCAGTTGGCGCCAGTTGAAATGGCGGAGTTGAAGGAACAGATTCAGGAGATGCTGAATAAGGGTTTTATCAGGCCGAGTGTCTCGCCTTGGGGAGCTCCTGTACTGTTCGTCAACAAGAAGGATGGTAGTCGCAGGTTGTGCATGGACTACCGTGAGCTGAACAATGTCACGGTGAAGAACCGGTACCCGCTGCCGAGGATCGACGACTTGTTCGACCGATTGGGAGGAGCTTCTGTGTTCTCGAAGCTAGATCTGCGTTCTGGGTACCATCAGGTCAAGGTGAAGACCGAGGATATACCGAAGACTGCATTTCACACTCGTTAAGGCCACTATGAGTTCTTGGTCATGCCCTTCGGAGTTGCTAACGCTCCAGTCGTGTTCATGAGCTTGATGAATCGGGTCTTCTCTCCCTTCCTGGACAAGTTCGTCGTGGTGTTCATCGACGATATCCTCGTCTATTCTCGGAGCCGTGATGAGCATGCTGAGCACTTGCGAATTGTCTTACAGACATTGAGGGAACATCAATTGTACGGAAGGCTTAGCAAGTGCGAGTTTTGGTTGGATAGAGTTGCCTTCTTGGGGCATATTGTTTCAGGCGAAGGAATCTCTATTGATCCGTCCAAGATTGTGGCAGTTAAAGATTGGCCAGTGCCTAAGTCAGTATCAGAGGTGAGAAGTTTTCTCGGGCTAGCAGGGTATTATAGGAAGTTTGTCCAAGACTTTTCGAAGATTGCTGGACCGTTGACTAATCTGACAGGGAAAGATCAGAAGTTTGCTTGGGATGAGGCCTGCAGTGAAGCGTTCACAGAGTCGAAGAGCAAGTTGACGTCAGCGCCAGTGCTGACTATACCAAATGGATCAGGTGGTTTTGTGATTCACTGCGATGCTTCAGGCAGAGGTCTAGGTGCAGTTTTGATGCAGAAGGGTCGGGTTGTTGCTTATGCGTCCAGGCAGTTGAGGCCGCACGAGAAGAACTACCCCACTCATTACTTGGAATTGGCAGCGGTGATCTACGCTTTGAAATTGTAAAGACACTATCTACTTGGAGACCGAGTGGAAATCTTTACTGACCACAAAAGTCTCAAGTATGTCTTCACTCAGAAAGAGTTGAACATGAGACAGAGGCACTGGTTGGAGTTGATGGCCGACTACGACATCAATTTGCAGTATCACCCCGGTAAGGTGAACTTGGTGCCAGATGCGTTGAGCAAAAGGCCAGTTGCCATGTGCTTGACTCAGCAGAAGGAACTTATTGAGCAGATGCGAAGATTGGACTTGAATGTGATTCTTCCGGGCACCGATCGGAGTTGTATGATGCTTCAGATGCAGTCATCTCTGGTAGAGCAGATTAAGGAAGCACAGGCAGGTGATGATCAGTTATAGGAGTTCAGGGCAGAAGTTGAGGCAGGTACAAGGACCGATATGGTCATCCACTCAGATGGATCACTTCGCTTTGGGGCTAGGTTGTGTGTCCTAAAGGGTGAAGTCAGATAGAGACTACTCGAGGAAGCCCACCAGTCGGCATATTCTATTCATCCCGGTGGTACCAAGATGTATCGGGATTTGAAGCTTCACTTCTGGTGGCATGGTATGAAGAGGGTCGTAGCCAGATTTGTGTTTCAGTGTTTGGTCTGCCAGCAGGTGAAGGCAGAACACCAGAGGGCCGCCGGACTTCTTCAGCCTCTTCCCATTCCGGAGTGGAAGTGGGAGCATATCACTATGGACTTTGTTACTGCTTTGCCAAGAAGTCCCAGGGGTCACAACGCCATTTGGGTGATTGTTGACAGGCTGACGAAGAGTGCCCATTTTATCCCATTCAGAGTTGGTCAGTCTACCGAGAGTCTCGCAGAGAGGTACATGCAGGAGATCGTCAGATTGCATGGGGTCCCTGTCAGCATTGTATCAGATAGAGACACTAGATTCCGATCACAGTTCTGGGAGAGTCTTCAGAGCAGCCTGGGAAGCAAGTTGAAGTACAGTACAACTTATCACCCTCAGACAGACGGGCAACCAGAAAGGACCATTCAGACATTAGAGGACATGTTGCGGTCCTGTGTACTTCAGTTTGGAGGATCTTGGGAGGATCACCTGCACATGGTAGAGTTCTCATACAACAATAGCTACCAAGCAAGTCTTAAAGCTGCTCCCTTTGAAGCCTTGTATGGTCGGAAATGTCAATCGCCAGTGTGTTGGGACGACATTGGTGAGAGGAAGCTATTGGGGCCCGAACTGATCACGAAGACTATTGATGCCGTGGCCCAGATCAGGAAACACCTACAGGCAACTCAGGACAGGCAGAGGAAATGGGCAGATGTTCACAGGAGGCCATTAGAGTTCGAAGTGGGTGATCACGTGTTCCTCAAGGTATCACCGTGGAAGGGAGTTATCCGGTTTGGAGGCGGGGGCAAGCTAAGCCCTAGATTCATTGGGCCGTTTGATGTTGCAGAGCGAGTAGGCAAGGTGGCCTATAGACTCGCGTTGCCGCCGGCACTGTCTGGAGTGCATGATGTCTTTCATGTCTTCCAACTCAGGAAGTATGTCAGGGATGATAATCATGTCATCGACTACTCGGAGTTGTCTGTTCGGCCAGATTTGTCCTGTGAGATCCCTCCGGTTTCGATCTTATACCGACGTGAGAAGGTTCTGAAGAACAAGGTCATTAGGTTGGTTCAAGTTGGTTGGAATCCTCACTCGCCGGGTGAGTCGACTTGGGAGCTTGAGGATGAGATCCAGAAGAAGTTTCCTCACCTTTTTGTGTGATTCTTTTCTGTTCTTCGGGGTTATCCTATCACCACTTGAGTAAATTTCGAGGACAAAATTTTTATTGTAAGGTGGGTAGGATTGTAACTCCCGTTTTCATTTTTCCTATTTTCTGTTATTGATTTCAATTGTAATCTCGATTGTAATTGTAATTCATTTCATTTGTCGCATTTTGTGTTGAATAATATTTATCCTAATGTTATTCTTAATCTAATCCTGATCCCAGTTGCTTATTTTAAAATCTACTCATTGTATTTTTAATTTGGATTTAATTTTAGATCATTTGTCTTGTCTTCTTGGGTTGTGAATTGTCCTCAATTTGACCCACTTTGTACACAAAGCCCAATATCCACCTCCTATTGGATCTCTCACCCAAACCCACAAACCCAAATCAACCCCAGATTCTTTCTAACGGACTAATCCCTATCAATTCTCCTAATCACTCCCCCACAATCCCCATGATCTGTAACTCCCAAAATAATAACTAAATCCTTACTATTAAGCCCCACTATCTCTCCACTCTTTACTATACCTTTACTATTTCTCTCTCTCCCGTAATCTCTCTCATCCTCTGATTAAAAACCAACCAAAACAAAACAAAACCCAAACAAACAAACCAAACGAACTCCACTTCTCTTCCTCCCGCTCACCCTACCGTCGAACCCACAAAACCCAACACCCCGAGCCACCACATCGCCGTCACCCTCATTGCCGTCGCCTTCCACCTCCATCTCTCCATCACCGCGTCAACCTCCACCGCATCACCATCATCGTCGACCACCGAAATCCTCCATTGAACCCATTTTTTCGATCTTTACCATCGCCTCCCGTCACCACCTCCACCATTACCCATCTCCCGCCAACTCATCCATCACCATCGTCCTCATCACCTAGTCCCTCACCGACCTTCGCCCACGCCGCTAGCACCCCGAACCTTCTCCTTCGCTTCTCCCCTGTTTCGAAACCAGGAACAGAGGATCGCCGTCGTCGCCTCCTCCCAAACGCCGCGCCGCCTTGTCGTCGCCGACTAGCCTCTGCGGACCAGCCGCGACCTTCCATCGAGCCGCCCACGCCGGTCGCTCCCCTCGCCCATTGCCTTTCTCTCAGTCGAACCGAAGAAGAAGACGAAGGGCGATTAGGGGAATCTGTTGTTCGGTGTTTTGGATTGTATCGGTGTTTGCTGTTTGGCCTCTGATCCGGTGTGGAGAAGCCCATTGATTGGTCAGGTTAGCTGTCCCGTGTTTTGGCGCAGCCGATCCCGCTCGTTGTTCTGTGTTTGGGCTTGGATCTGGTGTGGGGAATTTTCACTCTACGGTTGAATTTCGCACGTGCTCTTGGGATTGCTCCCCGGGATTCTGATCCCGTTATTCTTATTCTGTTGAATCGTCTATAAGGAAAAAGGCAAGTCATTTCTTATCGAATATTTATTGTATCATATTCGATATTTTTATTGAATTTTACAAGTGGATCCTATTGAATATCGTAAAATGTTATTGTATCTATCGTTGAGATGTCACGGATTTACACGAGCGAATCCAAGTGGTAATATCGACTTCGTGCCTTTTTTTTGCCTCTAATGTATAAGGATCTTACATACACCCATGTAGTTATAGTTATTGAATATAAAAATAGAAAATTATTGTCACATTTCATATCATGGCATTAATGACAACTAGCTATAGTAGATTGTATAAATTAGTTGATTGTTAATGTGATTGCTATTGATAAATTAGTTGAATTGTAATTATTAGAATTATGGTCATCATCTACCTTAATACCATGTTCAAATAAGATTGGTTCGCTGTGATTATGATTATTAAACTCCAATTTATGATTATTATTCTTAACTTTTAACCGTTTTATTCAAAATGGACATGTTGACTATTCTGGAATTTACACCAACCTGAATCTTATTGTGCTGTTTAGACCTAGATAAATTCATTAAAATCAGAAACTCCCTGAAGATGAAACGTATCCCTATTTGTCTAGATGTCAATAAACACCAGAATTTCCGAATTCCGATTTATATCGCCCGAGTTATGACCCTTTTGCTACAGCTACGCTGTAATTCCAGATTCATGTACATAACATGTTAGGCTAATAAATTAAGTGAACTAATGATTATATATGGCCAAGATAAATTCCAGATTTGTAGATAACATGTTTAGGGTGTTAAAAATTATTTTTTCTGATTTTTGTGATGATTATTTACTGCCTTTATAACTGAAATTAGACAACATTGACACCCAGCCAGAAACTAAAATCTGTAAAGAACACTGAATTTCGCCTAGCTATCGTTGTCGGAATATAGACTTTAAGTATGCGTTGGAACCAGGCAGGAGTCTAGTTTCTAGACCACCTGACGGATCCACATTTGCTGTCCTGTAGCAACGGAAATTCTGATTTTGGTACAACAACCTACTGCTATTCAGAATTGGGATTCTATGTTTTATAATGTACAATTGT
This sequence comes from Hemerocallis citrina, assembly GCA_017893485.1. NCBI lineage: Eukaryota > Viridiplantae > Streptophyta > Magnoliopsida > Asparagales > Asphodelaceae > Hemerocallis > Hemerocallis citrina. Next base: position 792,949 of record JACEHZ010000293.1, read on the forward strand.
GTTTATAATGTTATATTTAGTGTATTTAATCGTATAGAGTATATTGCATGATCCTAGGGTTGTTTTGTCACCTTCTCTAGCGTCCCTTATTAATTGCATTATTGTGTGTTAATTGAATAAAGGCAATAAATCAAAGCCGGGGTTAAGGGTTGATTAGGGTAGTTGACAATATAGTAAGTGTACTCGGATGATGGCCAGTGAATATTATCGTTATCGGCATCGTGTACGAAATTACACATGTCTAGTGTTTTATCGTTATCGGCATCGTGTAAGAAATTACACATGTCCAATGTTTTATCGTTATCGGCATCGTGTAAGAAATTACACATGTCCAGTGTTATTATCGTTATCGTCATCATACCCAGTACATGAACTATAGAATCTGCCACCTTAGTCTAAACGAAATTGATTGTATGCATCGAACCTATGGTACGGCACACATGGGTCACAGTAGTACGTGCATTAGTTAGGATTAAAAATGAATAATAGACCTAAGGCTCTCATCACATTATCATTGCTTATTGTTATCTTATTGAACAGTGTTATCGTTATTATTGCCATTATTGATATTGTTTATCGTTATCGTGGTAAATCATAGTTATTGCATATTGTACTATTATCTCTTTGTCACTGTTCAACACTATTGATTTCATCGTTTATTGAATTCATTGTTATACCACTATTGCCATTGTTTTTCTGTTTCTCCACTTGCATGTCCATGACTTGCTCTAAGGACTTTCTTTTTCCTCTCTTTAGATGAGCAACTCACAGGTAATCAAGGAGATTTACCCGACGGAATAGGAGAGCAGCATTGGTGAAGGAGATATTTTACTGCGCCGTTAAAATAAATGTTGTTTTAGTTGATGACTTTAATAAATTTGGACAAATGCTATTTCTTTGTATTGTGGGCTTCGACCCGAATATTGTTTGTTAAATTTCCAGATGTTGAGTTAATTGATGTTGGTTAATTTTATGCTTAAATTTTTAATATTGTTATTTATGTGATTATTCTTTCATTGCATGCGTGGTTGTTTTATTACTTGTTATATTTTTGAGTTGGATCATTAATAGCCTATGGATGACGCAAGTCATTCGCTGGGCCGTGTCAAGTGCTTGCATTCCGTGTTTTGGGAAGCGCGACGTGACACCAACATAGTGAAATACGAAATTTCACAAAATAAGGCCACAAATTTATGCCAAAACAGTGTAAACGGGGGGGGGGGGGGGGGGGGGGATGTGTAGGCCACAAAATTTAGCAAAAACAGTGAAATATGAAATTTCACAAAAATTGCCGAAAACTGTGGATGACAACCCACAAAGTGCAGCCAAAATAGTGAAATACGCAATTTTACAAAATATGTATAAATCTGTTTACTGTATCCCACAAAATATTGTCAAAACAGCGAAATAGGAAATTTCACGTAAATAGTCGAAAATTGTGAACTTTTAGCCTACAAATTTAGGCCAAAACGGTTATATACCAAATTTGACGAAAATGTCCAAAATTTATGGACAATTGCCCAGAAAATTAGGCTAAAACAACAAAATACAAAATTTCACGAGAATAGCAAAAAATTATGGATTCTAGCCTACAAAATGAGGCTAAAACAGCCAAATATGATATTTCACGAAAATGGCAAAAACAATTTGGACAATAGCCCACAAAATTTGGCCAAAACATTGAAATTCATAATCTAATGAAATTGGCCAAAAATAGTTGACTTTAGCCTACACAATGAAGATAAAACAGTGAAATATAAAATTTCGCGAAAATGACCGAAAACTGTGGACTGTAGACCAAAAAATCATTCCAAACAATGAAATACGAAATTTGATGAAAATGACAAATAATTGTGGACAATAGCCCACAAAATTAAACTAAATCAGTGAAAAACTAAATTTATAGAAATTAGCCGAAAATAGTGGACTATTGCCTACAAAATTAGGCCAAAACAATGAAATACAAAATTTCATAAAAATGACTGAAAATTGTGAACTATAGACCACAAAATTAGGCCAAAATAAAGAAATACGCAATCTAACGAAATTCGCCAAAAACTGCAGACTATAGCAAACAAATCAGGCTAAAACAGTGAAATAAAAATTTTGATTAAAATGGCCAAAAACAGTAGATTAGCTTACAAAATCAAGCCAAAACATTGCAATATGAAATTTTACAAAAACGACCGAATAAAGTGGACCACGAGTGAAATAGGCATCTCGTGGAATTGGGCGAAAACTGTTGACTATACCCCCTAAATGAGTGAAATACGAAATTTCACAAAAAATGTCTGAGAACTATAGATAGTATGCCACAGAATTCGGCTAAAACAATAAAATACAAAATTGAAAAAGGTCGAAAATTGTAGACTGCATACAAAATGCGGCCAAAACAGTGACATGGACAATCTCATGAAATTGGCATAAAACTGTTGAAATTTCACGTGAATTGCCGAAAACTGTGGACTTACAGCCCACAAAATTAGATAAAAACAGTGAATTATGAAAATTGCCAAAATTTTGGATTATAGCCCACAAAATCATGTCAAAACTATGAATTACATAATTTCACAAAATGTCCGAAAAATCTTAGCCAACAAAATGACGCCTAAACAGAGAAATACAAAATTTGACGAAAATGAACAAAAACTGTGAACTCCCACAAAATCAGACCAAAACAGTGAATACGAAATTTCACAAGAATAGCAAAAATCTTTTGACTACATCCCCCAAAATGCCACTGAAACAGTGGAATAAACAATTTCAAGAAATATTCAGAAAACTGTTGATTGTAGCCCACAAAATATGGCAAAAAAAGTAAAATTTGAAAATTTATGGAAATGACAAAAATTATGGATTCTAGCTCACAAAATCAGAGGCCAATACGGTGAAATACGAATTTTCATGAAATTGGCCAAAATTGTGGGACTATAAGGCCACAGATTTAGGCAAAAAGAGTGAAATATGAAATTTTACGAAAATGACCGAAAACTGTAGACTACAACCCACAAAATGCGCCAAAATCTGTGAACTATATAACCAATAAAACGAGGCCAAAATAGTCAAATACAAAATTTCACAACGATTTGCCAAACAATGTGAACTGTATATACCCTACAAAATGAGGCCAAAATAGTGAAATAGGAAATTTCACAAAAATGATGGAAAACTATGGTAAACAAAATGAGGCCAAATTAGTAAAATACAAAATTTCACAAAAATGTCTGAAAACTGTGGACTATATAGCACACAAAATCCGGACAAAATAGTAAAATATGAAGTTTCACAAAATGACGAAAAACGGTGGACTGCAACCCACAAAAAGCGGCCAAAATAGTGAAATACGCAATTTCACGAAACATGCAAGAAACTATTGACTATAGTCCACAAAATGTGACCAAAACATTGAAATACAAAATTTTACGACAATGGCCAAAATTGTGGACTCTAACCCACAAGATATGTAACGCCCCGAATCCCAAATACAACTGAATTCGAGAGTTCTACAGGATCTTTCCACTTAATTTAGTACAATTTTACAAGAAAATTTGAACCTTTCACTTTACATCAGAGTTTACATAAATTCATTACAATTTACACTGCACAGCGGAAGTAAAATTATAACATTTAAATGAATGTACAACAACATTGGATAATCTTTAAGCATCTGTTCCTCTTTAATCTTTATCATGTCACTTACCTGCATATAAGACTGTGGGTAGTCAGTTTATTCAACCGACGAACATTATACACGGCCATCCTCTCTATGCCGGGAATGGTATAACTTATTTTCCATATTTAGCAAACACAAACTTGTCACATATCAAACTAAAGGGGCTACCCTATTGATGTCGTGTTGTGATTGTGCACTTAGTCCTTAATGCAGTTATCTATGTTACATGACACTAATGTGCACTTGTTCGGATTCTATGCATCCCATACTACATAGGTCCGAGGGCAAGCCCTTAATCGTTCTTCATCTTTGTAGGGTTCAATCCCTCGCCATGACTTAATCTATTACTATAATTACGGTAGGTATCCTAGATGATCTATGAGTACAAGCACGTGTACAGAAAACCTGGAGGGGAATCCCACGTCATGTCACGACGCATCGTAAAGACAGCCTGTGGCAATTCAGCCTCCTTCATGGCACACGATCCTCTTGCAGTCACCAAACATCCCACAAGCGTCACCACCGGGACGGTACTCTGGAGCAGTATCCACGTCATGTCACGACGCATCATGAAGACAGTCTGTGAATACTCTCACGCCGCCAATCCAATGGCCCTCATACTCGTGTTTTTCTCCTACTTTCATCACGTCTCCACTATGTACTAATCCTTAGTTTTTATTAGAATCATGAACAAAAATCAAAGCTCTAGAGTTAGCCTCTCCACTAAACCGGACTTATTCATTCATTCAAACATGACCAACCTTGGTCTTTCATTTCAAATTTCATTCCATTTCTTTCCAAATGTCGGGGGACACTTAGCTACTCTTTTGTTTCAATTCTCATTCACAATTTCTAAAGTTGAGCGTTTCCAACTCATAAGTTCACATGTTGAGTTGTCATACTCAAAATATTTCTATTTTCCAATCATGTCTTCCAAATCATTCAATAGTCCATTATTATACATTAAATTCAACTATTCATCATGTCACTCATGAAATATTATTTTCACATTAAAAACCACATCGCTAGTTATACGATCAAGGATGAATGTTTACATTTCATAATTTGTCACATTATTCTCCAACGAGAATAATTCACATTACTACACATAATTCCTTTTTATTCGTATTTCCTTTCCAATATTCCATTCTAAATCTTTTGTAAGCTACAACTTTATACAAATGCAAGTGTAGAATTTATAGTTCTAAATTATACTTTTATTCTCTAAACATGCTCCACTTCATGCAAATAATCCTCAATTTATTTTTCATAAACTCCCCATATTTTTAAGATAATAAAATATATTTTTTCCATATTTTTTTTGATTATCAAAACATCCAAAAAAATTTCTTTTTCCCACAACATAAACAACTGCCGAAAGCCAGGGTCGAACCAGCGACCACAGGAGAAACAACCAAAGGCACAAGCCACTAGGCCGAGTGCTACACCCGTCTAGAAGAAGGGAGAAAAGCATTAAATGCTCTTCGGCCGAACAGATTCTTTCAAAATGTTCGAAATAAAAAGAATGGTGTCAACGGGATTCGATCTCTCAACCTCAGAGAAAACCCCCACACATACTGTAGCGATTAAGAATGATCCGACCACTCGAGCTATGGGCTCGGGTTGTCACCATTACAACTTAAACTTTATTTAAATCAAATCTCTCTGTTATTTAAAATATATCGATGTTCATGAAAATTTTATTTCAAGTTGTTCTTACTAACATACTGTAAAAATTCCAGATTAATCATTTCCATCATGAATTACACCCCAGTATATGAGAATAATTTTCTCAAATAATTAAACATATTTTTCAATAATTAACACATTTCTACCATACAATTTGGTTAATTTGATATACTACCACTAATACATTCTTTTTCGACATTATAATTTCATTAATCCCTATACTAATTTTCTGCCCTTATTCATTTCCCAAACATAACAATTGCATCTTAATTCATTCGTTACAACGTCATAACAAAAATTTTCCAATTTAGCACATAAAGCGACATTATCAATATACTAATCTTTGCACATAATTTTTCATGCTACTAACGAAGATTTCTTTACACAATTCATAGCCATAATCGTATCGCACACAACTTGAATTTTAACAGTAGAAACACATACAATTTGCACATCAACAATTCAATCAATTATAGATCATTTTTCCAATTAAATGTGCATTCTTATTAATCATTTTCATGCATCATTTTTCTAATTAAATCTAGCATGCATTCCTATTTAGAAATAGGGAAAATTTACCCACCTTATTGAAGAAAAGTACAATTAGCAACCTCTTAAACGAATGTCCTTGCAATGAGAGTGCTCCTCCTCCTAGTCGACGCGCACACAAGTCTCCAAGCACACCACACAGAGAGCTCCCCTTCTTGGATGTTGGCCTCTCCTTTTCTTCTTGTTGCAAGCACAAACCCACACAATCTCTCAATCTTTTACTCACTTACTAACTACTAGATAATGTAATTGAACTATAGGTTTGGAAGAATTAATTTGCACAAGAATACTAGCCATGGGAGGGGGTATTTATACTAAAAAAATGGGAGAATGGATGGCTAAGATTGAAGTAGGAGTTAGGAGCAAATGGCTTAGATTTAAGGAGGAGTTATACTAACCACCCATAATTAAGTAACCACCACACCATGATCCCACTCAAATTTTTGGTTTCCCTCCAAACTCACAACCGGCCATGCATAAGAAGTGCACGTGCAAGCATTTGCTTCCAAAAATTTGTACATTAAATTTTATATAAAAATAACCTTTAAATTGTATCCAACATTACAAGTTGTATTCAAAAATGAATTAACTCATGGGCTTTAGTTTATGGGCCAAAATAATAATTTTAAAATAAAAATAAATGAATTAAATTTTGGGCTTTAAGAAAAAGGCTCTTTGTCTAATTGAAAGAAGGCTTTGTAACAAATAATTAAAAAGCACATATTTAAAAATCTATACTCATCATGATGAAAATATTTACCAAAAATATTGCACGTGCACACTACGTGCAAAATAAAATAATTTTTCATTAAATGAAAAATCAGAGCATTACAACACTCCCTCCTTAGAATAGTTCCGTCCCCGGAACTACAGTCAAGAGCGAGAAAAACAAACACTAACACTAATAACAAGCACAAAAGAATACAAAGATACAATCAAGCAAAAAGCTCAGGATAATCCTTCAACATCCTCTCCTCAGACTCCCAAGTAGCCTCTTCAACCAAATGCTTTCTCCAGACTACCTTGACCATCGGTATCGTCTTATTCCTCAAGACTTTCTCTCGACGATCAACAATCTCGACAGGAGACTCGATGTAATTCAGATCCAACTGCAAACCTTCCGGCACTTCAGGCAAATGATGACTCGGATCTGGAATATAACCTCTCAGCATAGACACATGAAAGACATTGTGCACCTGAGACAACTCTTCCGGTAACTCAAGCCGGTAAGCAGTTTTCCCGATCCTTTTCAATATCTTGTACGGGCCTATAAACCTCGGGGCTAATTTCCCGCCTTTGCCAAATCGAACCACACCTTTACTGGGTGATACTTTCAGAAAGACGAAGTCACCAACCTCAAACTCAAGGTCCCTTCTCCGGTTGTCTGCATAGCTTTTCTGCCTGCTCTGAGCTTCTACCAACCTTTTTCTGATCAGAACAATCTTCTCAGAGGTTTGCTGCACAAGCTCAGGACCAAACAACTGACGCTCCCCAACTTCAAACCAACAAACAGGTGTCCTGCACTTCCTGCCATACAGAGCTTCGTACGGCGCCATCCCGATGCTAGTCTGAAAACTGTTGTTGTAGGCAAACTCTACCAAAGGTAAATGCCTTTCCCAACTGCCTCCAAAGTCTAGTATACAACACCGAAGCATATCCTCAAGAATACGGTTGACTCTCTCGGTCTGCCCATCGGTTTGCGGATGAAAAGCAGTGCTGAAATCTGTCTTGGTACCCAAAGCTGTCTGAAGACTCCTCCAGAAATGCAAAGTAAACCGCGCATCTCGATCAGACACAATAGTTGACAGAACACCATGAAGCCGGACGATCTCGCCAACATACAACTCAGCTAACTTGTCCATCGAAGCCGTGAGTTTCATCGCCAAAAAGTGAGCGGACTTGGTTAGTCGATCGACTATAACCCAAATCGCATCATTGCCTTTAGGACTCTTAGGCAATCCCGTAATGAAATCCATACTGATGTTATCCCACTTCCATTCCGGAATAGGTAACGGCTGTAATAGACCTCCGGGTCTCTGATTTTCGGCTTTGACTTGCTGACAAACCTCACACTTCGCCACAAATTCAGCCACATCCCGCTTCAAACCTGACCACCAGAAATGCTGTTTGATGTCTTTGTACATCTTAGTACTCCCAGGATGTACCGACAAAAGAGTAGCATGCGCCTCCTGAAGAATACTCTCTTTCAGGTCCGCCTGATTTGGAACACATAGTCTATCTCCGAACCACAGCACTCCATCCCTGATTTGAAATCCGGGCAACCTGCCAGCACCAACCTGCTCCTTCATCTCCAAGATATCAGCATCAACCTCCTGACTTGCAATGATCCTTCCATTCAGTGTAGGCTGAAGCCTCAACTGAGCTAAAGATGCTTCCAATCCTTGCAAGACAACTTCTATACCTGCTCGGTCCAATTCCTCAATCAGATGCTTCTGAGTTGTAATCAAACTGGCTAAACTGCTCTTGCGACTAAGTGCATCAGCAACAACATTAGCTTTCCCAGGATGATACTTGATCTCAGGTCGCATGTCCTCAAGCACTTCCAACCATCTCCGCTGCCTCAAATTCAGATCCTTCTGCTGATATATATACTTCAAGCTCTTGTGGTCCGTGTACATGTTCAACTTCTCACCGTACACGTAGTGTCTCCATTGCTTTAGGGCAAAGATAATCGCAGCCAACTCCAGATCATGAGTCGGGTAATTCTTCTCATGCGGTCGTAGTTGCCTAGACCCATAAGCGATTACTCTTCCTTCTTGCATTAAGACACAACCAAGCCCACGATGTGAAGCATCGCTATAAACATCACACTCAACACCTGCTCTAGGCAAAGCTAAAATAGGTGCAGTAGTCAGCTTCTCTTTCAACTCCTAAAAGCTCGCCTCACATTGCTCAGTCCACTTGAAGTTCACATTCTTCTTGGTCAGACCAGTAAGCGGTACAGCTATCTGAGCATAACCTTGAATGAATCTCCTGTAGTATCCAGTCATTCCAAGAAAACTTCTGACTTCCTTCACTGTAGTAGGCCTAGCCCAATCTCTCACTGCCTCTATCTTCTGAGGGTCAGTTGCCACTCCCTCCTTAGAAAGGATGTGACCTAGGAATGCCACTTCAGATTTCCAGAAATCACACTTGGATAGCTTGGCATACAACTTCTGCTCTTCCAGCTTCTTCAAAACTGCTGCCAGATGCTCGGTGTGCTCCTCCTCTGACTTGGAGTACACGAGGATATCGTCGATAAACACCACGACGAAAGAATCAATGAACGGCCTCAGAACTCTGTTCATCAAATCCATGAAGATTGCGGGTGCATTCGTCACTCCAAATGGCATAACTAAGAATTCGTAATGCCCATGTCGAGTTCTAAATGCAGTTTTGTGCACATCTTCAGCTTTCACTCGAACTTGGTGATATCCTGATCGAAGATCTATTTTGGAGAATACAGCTGCTCCTTGTAGACGATCGAACAAGTCATCAATTCGGGGAATAGGATACTTATTCTGAACAGTGACCTTATTCAGCTCCCGGTAATCGATACACAGTCTCATCGATCCATCATTCTTCTTTACCAAAAGCACTGGTGCTCCCCAAGGTGACGGACTAGGTTGAATAAAGCCTTTCTCCAACAGTTCCTCAATCTGCCGTTTCACCTCATCCTGTTCCGCTGGAGCCATCCTATATGGTGCCTTAGAAATGGGTGCACTTCCCGGTTGAACAGTGATGCTGAACTCTACATCACGATGCGGGGGTAACCCGGGAAAATCATCTAAGAACACAGTCGGATAGTCCCGAACCACAGGAATCCTTTGCACTTCCACAGGAGTCTCTTCCTTGCGGATAGCTGCCACCAGCTTAGAACACTTCTTCTTCCCTTGGAAAGTGACTTCAGGTCCACCTGGAGCCTTCACTGTTACCGTCTTGGTCTTGCACTCGATGCTTGCACTGTACACCGACATCCAATCAATGCCAATAATAACATCGACTCCCAAGATAGTCAGCTCGATTAGATCAATCCTGAAGATTCGATCTCCAATCACGATCTCGCAATCCGCATAGTACCGATCAGTGGTCAGAGTTTCCCTGATGGAGTAGCTACTGCTAAGATCTTGCCTGGAAAAATCTTTGGTTCAACTCCCAACACTTTAGCAAATTTAGGAGACACAAAAGTATGAGAGGATCCAGTATCGAACAACACAACAGCTTTCATTCCATTAAGATAAAGTTCTCCTGTTACATAATACACACTCATTACGTAACAGTTCAATTAATAAACGGGAAAAAGAAATGACATAAACCACTAAACATCTGCCCTCGTACCAGTGATGACATGATCAACCTCATCAGCATCAGCTTCCGTCAAGGCAAATACTCGCCCTGGTTGGTACGGTCTCTTCCCATTCTGCTGAGTTGATCCCCCACGGATGACATTTCGTGGCTTGGAGCATTGAGACATGTAATGTCCCGTCTCACCACAGTTGAAGCAAGTCACCGCAGGAGGTCTCACCACATTGTTCCCAGGTCCTCCAGCCACACTAATAGCGTTCGCCCCTGTCGGTTTGAACCTTTGTGCAGATGGTTGTCCCTTGAAACTCCCAGAATTGGCGGGCCTCTTCCCAGACTGCCAGTTGTTCCTCCGGTTCTGAACAACATGAAACTGCTCCATATCTGCTTCCGTCGCTGCTGCTCTCTTGACCAACTTGTCAAATCTTCTGATACCAAGAGGTATCATCCGGGACCTCAAACTCGGCCTCAATCCATGCTCGAACTTACGAGCCTTCTTAGCTTCCTCCATCACTAGTTCAGGAGCATACCTAGAGAGCTGAGTAAACTTGGTCTCGTACTCCCTAACTGACATGCCGCCTTGCTGTAGTGATAGAAACTCCATAGCCTTCTTCTCTTGGACGTCGGAGGGGAAATAGTGACTGCGGAATTCTTCCAGAAATTCCTCCCAGCCAAGAACTATGCCTCCCATGGTCCTCTTCATCGACTGCCACCAAACAGCCGCATCCTTCTCAAGTTGTAGAGTCGCCAACTTCACCTTACTGCCTTCAGGGGTCTCCAGCACTTCAAAGATCGTCTCTACTTGACGAATCCAGTTGTCAGCCGCATCAGGGTCTGACTTCCCTTCGAATACAGGTGGTTTCATTCGTTTGAATGATTCCACTAGTTTAATCGCTTCGGGCACCGGATTCGCAGGTCCCCTTCCTTGGTTCTGATTCATGGCCACGGCGTTGAGCGTCTGATAGACTCTCGCAAGTTCTGTTTCCAGATCCAGACCTTCCCCATTTCTAGCTCCTCTTCTAGACATATTCTGATGCAAAAGATTCATTAAATTCGAAGTATAAGACATGAATTTTAAATCAACTTGCATTTCATTGAATTCCAAACTTTATACATTCGAATTGAAAAACATTTCTTGACATCAGAATGAAAATAGTAGAAGCTACAACAGTCTAACTCCTACGGTTCCTCTTCGCTTCTCGAAGTTCTCCCCGTAGTTCATCAACTTCTTCCTTCAGCACATCGGTCAGATTCTTCCTCTTCTCGAGTTCCCATACCCGATGACTGAGAACTGCAAAGTCGTCCTTACGCTTTGCCAATTGAGCCTCCAATAATCCGACTCTCTCCCGCAGTGTTTCTACCTGCCTCTGAAGAGATATCACAAGACCATTTGGAACTGGTTCTTCTTCTTCGTCAGAAGAAGAGTCATCAGATGAATCCGGAGGTGGGGTAATCTCTCGGGATTCAGGCCATTCTTCTCCGTCAGAATCTGCTTGCCCTGGGTAGTATTCTTCCTCGGAATCTGCTTGTCCAGGATGGTACTCTTCCTCGATGATATGCCAGTCGTCGTCTCCAGCAGGGTCGAAGTGATCAGCCATCTTAGAAATAGAGAGGAAGAAGCATAAGTCATAGAGCAACACAAATGTAAGTCACTTACATTTAAATCTCTAGACTCAAACACACACACTAATGTCCACTTCTAGGGTGTCGTTCCTTATAAATTTGTACAAGTGTGAAAGCGTGGCTCTGATACCACTCTGTAACGCCCCGAATCCCAAATACAACTGAATTCGAGAGTTCTACAGGATCTTTCCACTTCATTTAGTACAATTTTACAAGGAAATTTGAACTTTTCACTTTACATCAGAGTTTACATAAATTCATTACAATTTACACTGCATAGCGGAAGTAAAATTACAACATTTAAATGAATGTACAACAACATTGGATAATCTTTAAGCATCTGTTCCTCTTTAATCTTTATCATGTCACTTACCTGCATATAAGACTGTGGGTACGTCAGTTTATTCAACCGACGAACATTATACACGGCCATCCTCTCTATGCCGGGAATGGTATAACTTATTTTCCATATTTAGCAAACACAAACTTGTCACATATCAAACTAAAGGGGCTACCCTATTGATGTCGTGTTGTGATTGTGCACTTAGTCCTTAATGCAGTTATCTATGTTACATGACACTAATGCGCACTTGTTCAGGATTCTATGCATCCCATACTACATAGGTCCGAGGGCAAGCCCTTAATCGTTCTTCATCTTTGTAGGGTTCAATCCCTCGCCATGACTTAATCTACTACTGTAATTACGGTAGGTATCCTAGATGATCTATGAGTACAAGCACGTGTACAGAAAACCTGGAGGGGAATCCCACGTCATGTCACGACGCATCGTGAAGACAGCCTGTGGCAATTCAGCCTCCTTCATGGCACATGATCCTCTTGCAGTCACCAAACATCCCACAAGCGTCACCACCGGGACGGTACTCTGGAGCAGTATCCACGTCATGTCACGACGCATCGTGAAGACAGCCTGTGAATACTCTCACGCCGCCAATCCAATGGCCCTCATACTCGTGTTTTTCTCCTACTTTCATCACGTCTCCACTATGTACTAATCCTTAGTTTTTATTAGAATCATGAACAAAAATCAAAGCTCTAGAGTTAGCCTCTCCACTAAACCGGACTTATTCATTCATTCAAACATGACCAACCTTGGTCTTTCATTTCAAATTTCATTCCATTTCTTTCCAAATGCCGGGGGAGACTTAGCTACTCTTTTGTTTCAATTCCATTCATAATTTCTAAAGTTGAGCGTTTCCAACTCATAAGTTCACATGTTGAGTTGTCATACTCAAAATATTTCTATTTTCCAATCATGTCTTCCAAATCATTCAATAGTCCATTATTATACATTAAATTCAACTATTCATCATGTCACTCATGAAATATTATTTTCACATTAAAAACCACATCGCTAGTTATACGATCAAGGATGAATGTTTACATTTCATAATTTGTCACATTATTCTCCAACGAGAATAATTCACATTACTACACATAATTCCTTTTTATTCGTATTTCCTTTCCAATATTCCATTCTAAATCTTTTGTAAGCTACAACTTTATACAAATGCAAGTGTAGAATTTATAGTTCTAAATTATACTTTTATTCTCTAAACATGCTCCACTTCATGCAAATAATCCTCAATTTATTTTTTATAAACTCCCCATATTTTTAAGATAATAAAATATATTTTTTCCATATTTTTTGATTATCAAAACATCCAAAAAAATTTGTCTTTCCCACAACATAAACAACTGCCGAAAGCCAGGGTCGAACCAGCGACCACAGGAGAAACAACCAAAGGCACAAGCCACTAGGCCGAGTGCTACACCCGTCTAGAAGAAGGGAGAAAAGCATTAAATGCTCTTCGGCCGAACGGATTCTTTCAAAATGTTCGAAATAAAAAGAATGGTGTCAACGGGATTCGATCCCTCAACCTCAGAGAAAACCCCCACACATACTATAGCGATTAAGAATTATCCGACCACTCGAGCTATGGGCTCGGGTTGTCACCATTACAACTTAAACTTTATTTAAATCAAATCTCTCTGTTATTTAAAATATATCGATGTTCATGAAAATTTCATTTCAAGTTGTTCTTACTAACATACTGTAAAAATTCCAGATTAATCATTTCCATCATGAATTACACCCCAGTATATGAGAATAATTTTCTCAAATAATTAAACATATTTTTCAATAATTAACACATTTCTACCATACAATTTGGTTAATTTGATATACTACCACTAATACATTCTTTTTCGACATTATAATTTCATTAATCCCTATACTAATTTTCTGCCCTGATTCATTTCCCAAACATGACAATTGCATCTTAATTCATTCGTTACAACGTCATAACAAAAATTTTCCAATTTAGCACATAAAGCGACATTATCAATATACTAATCTTTGCACATAATTTTTCATGCTACTAACGAAGATTTCTTTACACAATTCATAGCCATAATCGTATCGCACACAACTTGAATTTTAACAGTAGAAACACATACAATTTGCACATCAACAATTCAATCAATTATAGATCATTTTTCCAATTAAATGTGCATTCTTATTAATCATTTTCATGCATCATTTTTCTAATTAAATCTAGCATGCATTCCTATTTAGAAATAGGGAAAATTTACCCACCTTATTGAAGAAAAATACAATTAGCAACCTCCTAAACGAATGTCCTTGCAATGAGAGTGCTCCTCCTCCTAGTCGACGCGCACACAAGTTTCCAAGCACACCACACCGAGAGCTCCCCTTCTTGGATGCCGGCCTCTCCTTCTCTTCTTGTTGCAAGCACAAACCCACACAATCTCTCAATCTTTTACTCACTTACTAACTACTAGATAATGTAATTGAACTATAGGTTTGGAAGAATTAATTTGCACAAGAATACTAGCCATGGGAGGGGGTATTTATACTAAAAAAATGGGAGAATGGATGGCTAAGATTGAAGTAGGAGTTAGGAGCAAATGGCTTAGATTTAAGGAGGAGTTATACTAACCACCCATAATCAAGTAACCACCACACCATGATCCCACTCAAATTTTTGGTTTCCCTCCAAACTCACAACCAGCCATGCATAGGAAGTGCACTTTGCACGTGTACGTGTAATGCACGTGCAAGCATTTGCCTCCAAAAATTTGTACATTAAATTTTATATAAAAATAACCTTTAAATTGTATCCAACATTACAAGTTGTATTCAAAAATGAATTAACTCATGGGCTTTAGTTTATGGGCCAAAATAATAATTTTAAAATAAAAATAAATGAATTAAATTTTGGGCTTTAAGAAAAAGGCTCTTTGTCTAATTGAAAGAAGGCTTTGTAACAAATAATTAAAAGGCACATATTTAAAAATCTATACTCATCATGATGAAAATATTTACCAAAAATATTGCACGTGCACACTACGTGCAAAATAAAATAATTTTTCATTAAATGAAAAATCAGGGCATTACAAGATAAGACCAAAACAGCGAAATACGAAATTTCACATAATTGACAAAAAACTGTGGACTATAACGCACAAAATACGGCAAAAATAGTGATTACAAAATTTCACGAAAATGACCGAAAACTGTGGACTGCAGACCCCAAAATGCTCCCAAAACCGTTAAACACACAAAACTGTTGACTATGGCCCATAAAATGTGGTAAAAACAATGAAATACGAAATTTCATGTAAATTGCCGAAAACTTTGGACTATAAGTCTATAAAATGAGGCTAAAACAATAAAATATGAAATTTCACACAAATGGTCGAATACAGTGAACTACACAATTAGGCCCAAACAAAAAAAATATGCAATTTAATGAAATTGACACAAAATTGTGCATTATAACCCACAAAATCATGCCAAATCTGTTAAATGCTAAATTTTACGAAATTGGGAAAAAATGTGGACTATAGGAGACAAAATTAAGCTAAAACAGTGAAATATGAACTTGTAGAAAAATTGCCAAAAACTGTGGATACAGCCTACAAAATGAGGCCAAAATAGTGAAATACACGATTTCACGAAATATGCAAAAAAATGTTGACTATAGCTCACAAAATGTGGCAAAAACAACAAAATATGAAATTTCAAGTAAATGGCCGAAAATTGTGAACTTTTAGCCTACAAAATTATGTCAAAAAAATTAAATACCAAATTTGAAGAAAATTGCCAAAAATTATGGACAATTGCCCAGAAAATTAGGCTTAAACAGTTAAATATGAAATTTCATGACCAAAACTGTTGAGTATAGTCCAATTTTTTTTGGTTAAAACAGTAAAATACGTAATCTAACTAAATTGGCCGACAACTGTGAACCGCCAACAAAATGATGTCAAAACAATGGAATATAGAGTTTTACGAAAATGACCCAAAACTGTTCACTATAGCCCACAAAATTTGGTCAAACAACGAAAATGAAATTTGACGAAAATGACAAATAATTGTGGACAATAGCCTACAAAATGAGGCTAAAACAGTGAAATACAAATTTTCATAAAAATGAACTAAAACAGTGGATTATAGCTCACAAAATTAGGCCAAAATAGATAAATAAGCAATGTAACAAAGTTGCCCGAAAACTACAAACTACAGCAAACAAGATGAAGTCAAAACTGTAAAATAAAAATTTCACGAAAATGTCTGAAAACTGTGAACTATCTCACAAAATCAGGCCAAAATAGTGACATACAAAATTTGTTGAAAATAGCCTAAAATTGTGGGTTGTAGCCAACATAATTATGTCAAAACATTGAAATACGAAATTTCACGAAAATTACTGAAGTGTGTATTGTATCGCATAAAATGAGGCCAAAACAGTAAAATATGCAATCTCCCGGAATTTTCCAAAAACTACGGACTATAGTCCACAAAAAATTAAGTCAAAACAGTGAAATACAAAATTTCACAAAAATAACCAAAAATATTGGGGACTACAACCCACAAAATACGTTCAAAACAGTGAAATATGTAATTTTACTAGATCAGTAGAAAACGTGGACTATAGCCCACGAAATGTGTCAATAATAGTGAAATACCGAAATTTCACGAAAATATACAAAAATTGTGGCCTACAGCCCACAAAATACAGTCGAAACAGTGAAATAGCCAGTCTCATGAAATTGGTCGAAAACTTCGGATTATAGCCCACAAAATTATGTCAAAACCGTGAATTACAAAAATTTGCAAAAAAGGCCGAAAACAGTTGACCACAAAATAGGGCTAAAACAGTGAAATAAGCAATATCGCGGAATTTGATGAAAACTATGGACTATACCCCACAATCTTATGCCAAATCAGTGAAATACGAAATTTCACAAAAATAGCCAAAAAATGTGGACTGCACACAAAACGTGACCAAAACAGTGAAATAAACAATCTTACAAAATTGACAGAAAACTGTTGAAATTTCACGAGATTTCTCGACAACTGTGGACTTACATCCCACAAAATTAGATAAAAACAGTGAAATACAAAAATGGCCAAAGCTTTGGATACCCGACAAAATCAGGCTAAAACAGTGAAATACATAATTTCACGAAAAAGACCGAAAACTGTGAACTATAGCCAACAATATGAGACCAAAACAGTGAAATACAAAATTTAACGAAAATGAACAAAATTTGTGGACTATAATAGCTCACAAAATTAGACCAAAACAGTGAAATACGAAATTCAAAAGGATGGCAAAAAAAAAAAAAATTGGACTATGTGGCCGAACAGTGGAATATGCAATTACACGAAATATATAAAAAACTGTTCACTATAGCCCACAAAATGCAGCCGAAAGAGTGGAATATGCAATTTCACGAAATATGTAAAAAAACTGTTGACGCCCACAAAATGAAGCCAAAAATAGTGAAATACGAAATGTAATGAAAATGACAAAAAATTGTGGACTTGTAGCCCAAAAAATTTGGTCAACATAGTGAAATGCAAAAATTGCCGAAAACTACACACAAAATATAGCCAAAATAGTGAAATAAAAAAAATTCATGGAATAAGCAGAAAACTGTTGAATATAGTGGCCAACAAATTGTAACCATAACAACAAAAAACAAAATTTCACATAGATGACTGAAAACTGTGAATTTCATATTTCATTAGACCAAAAATGTGAATTACGAAATTTGACAATGGCCAAAATTTGTGGACTGTCCACAAAATCAAACCAAAATAGTCGAATATCGAATTTCACGAAAATAGCCAAAAATTGTGGGCTCACAAAATTAGACCAAAACAATGACATACAGAATCTAAGAAATCTGGTCGAAAACTGTGGATTATAGCCAATAAAATCAACCAAAACAGTTAAATATAAAATTTCACGAAAATAATAGAAAACTGTGGACTATAGTCCCACAAAATCATGCCAAAACAGTGAAATTGGAAATTTGATGAAAATTGCCAAAAACAATGTACCATAGCCAACAAAATCAGGCAAAAACACTGAAATACGAAACTGTCGTCGTTAGCCTGTCTAACCAATAAAAGGCCTTCAACCAAAGTCGAACGTGTACCACATCAACCATCTTTCTTACTCCACGAAGCTCAATAGCTATATGTCGTTCGTAAACAATCCTTTTTCTCAGGTCGAAGTGAAGCCAACTACTTAAACCAACCCGCGCATATCAACTACTCGACTGAATCGAGAATAGCAATTCCATTTCTGGAACCACAGATATAGACTTTGAAATGGTGAGCAGCTACCTGACGGCCGAGATGTGCGTTCGTAGTAAGCATTTCTGGATCTCAAGTGGACCCAGAGCTATGGGGTTGGTTTAAGACTTACGTAGTGCATCGAGCTCCTAAGAAGCAGGCCTTTGAAACTGGGGAATATTAAAAGAGTCTGTTTGAAAGAAGAAAGCACCTGAAGTGTGCGGCTTACGAAAAGGTAAGCGGTTAGACCAAAGGTTCCCACGAGCGGATTCAGGGGACGGAAGAGGAGCTACGATTAGGCTTGTGAAGCGCCAAGGAACCATGCATTCCATTAGAAGGAGAGCCAACGAAGGAAGGAATGGCTATTAGCTCAGTGGTAGAGCACGCCCCTGATAATTGCGTTGTTGTGCCTAGGCTGTGAGGGCTCTCAGCCACATGGATAGTTCAATGTGCCCCCGCCTTTCATCATCTATACTAGCTGCCACACAATTTATGAGGGGCGTTCTAGCTATATAAGATCTTCCAAGAAAGTTTAGAGCGAGTCCTTATTACCTAGGGCTTCTAATTTTCCAAGGTTTCACCGAACATGTGCTAAAATAGATGAAAGAGATGTCGATCGGAGTTGAGGCTGGGAACGGGGGTTCACTATATGTCTCGCATTGGAATCCCCACATTCTCAAAGAGCCCGTTTGATCCACGATGAGGACGAGATCGGGCAAGCCCTAATAAGAAGGGTCGAAATGAATAAAATAAGTGTCCGAGATCGAAGGACCTTCCCTGGGAAAGCATGATTCAAGCAAAAAAACTCTTCTTTTTCAACGGCAATGGATTCTGATTCGCCCAGCATTCTACTTCAACAGAAAGATGGGCTGCCAATGTCAACCGATCTCAACGGATATATACCTCCCTGACTAAATCTAAATGCACCAAAAAAACTTGTAAATTATGAGCAAGAAGTTATTGCAGATTTCTGAATGCACTGGTGTAGGCAAGTAATGTAGAAACTATTAGAAAAGGGTTTTTAACACGTCTGCTCCTAACAAATATGTGAATATCACATATACCCCTCACAAATGTGTATTTTCACATTTACCCCTAACAATGTGTATCCAAACTCTTAGTTACCCCTAAAAGTTGCTTCAAACTACGTGTATTTGAAACTTATAAGATTAGTGGCGAATTTGGCTAGAAAACATGATGAAGGTGAAATTATAAAGATGTACTGTAAATTTGTCCATTTATTAAGAAAACTGAAGAAAAATTGAGAATAATTGATGTGTTTCAATTGGTTTTATAGGCGATTTAGTTTATAAAAAGTAAGAAGAATAAGCTTAACTAATAGAGGAAGGGTATTTCGGTCATTTTACATAAAATCTATTAAACATAACTGTATATTTCATACATTTTTTATGTTTTTAAAGTAGTTTTAACTTGAGGGGTACCTAAGAGGATGGATACACATTCTTAGGGGTAAATGTGAAAATAAACATTTGTGAGGGGTATATGTGATATTCATATATTTGTTAGGGACATACATGTTAAAAACCCAATAGAAAAAGAGCTAGGTCCCTCCTCAAACTCGACAAAGATCGAGGTAAAAACGCCTTGGAAGCAAGACCTTACCACCGGTCTTCACAGTTGACCGAATCGAAACCTGAATGCAAAAGTCTTTCAAGTCTAACTACATAATCCCCTTTTTAAGATGGAAGCGGAGTCACTTGACCGGTCTCGAGCAGCTCCTTCAGAATGAAAGGCCAGAAGAGATCAGAAGCAATACAGTCACTTCCACCCTCATCAAATAGGGTAGCACCCTGCTGTGAATGAGAATGAGATCACAATAATGGCTGAAAACTGTCGACTACAACCCACAAAATTCAACCAAAACAATGAAATAGGCAATACCAAAATTTGATTGATCGTGTTTCCCCACAGTAACAGGAGATTGGTAGAATACAGGACAGACTTTTGGATTTTGAAATCTGCAAGAACAAAATTTTATCATGCCATCATTACTTACCTAATTTGGTTGGCAATACAATATAACTCTCTTTCTGCCCAAAAACATAATCTTTCTCATGGTGCCTGGGTACGAGATTCTAAACTAGATTCCCACTGCAAAAATGTACCAAACTGAATGGCAAAGCCTGTTCGTAATAGCTTACATAGAAGGAATAAGTTACAGCTCTTATGATCGACAATCAGTAATAATTTAACTCAAGAACAAGGTCAACCTTAACATGTAATGCACATGTACAGACCTGCTACTCCTTTCAGTTACAACACCAGAGCTCATCTTTTATCGCATGCACTGCACATAATTACCAACAATCTCATTTCTTAACCTGACCAACTTTGCTAATCTCACTACTAGGTATTGAGCCATAAACGCAGATCTTAGCATAGCCTTCTAGAATCCTCTCACTAAAATGAATCTTGAACAGGTCCCAGAACTCATTGCTGCAAAAATAAATAAATCTATATAATAAAACACAAAGAAAGCTATCAAGTGGCTATCCTTCAATCCCCCAAAAAATCAAAGGCTCACATCTAACCTTACAAAACATATTTTCCCCCCAAAAGTTCCCCCCAAAAGTTCCCCCCAAAACTCAAATTCAAATATCCCACCCAAAACAACTCCTATATTTATTTTTATTTTTATTTTTCTCTCTCCCCATCCCTCTTCTATTCAAAAATTAAGAAAATTAAAATTAATTTTTTTAAAAAAAAATAAGAACTTTAAAACATTAAAAATACTTCAAAAAAAATCAAAAAAATCATATAATATTTTTTTTTGCTGGACCCCCAAAAGTTTATCATATAATATGTTTGCTACTTCAATTAATTTGCTGGACCTCCAAAACTATTTTATATAATCAAACAAGGTGCACCGTTCCGAAGACGTGCCGTAGGCACGTGTCAACGAGCAAACCTAGTAAATAAATAAATAATGAGATGTAATTATCTAACAGAAGTCGTCACTTTTTTATATTAAAAAAAAACTGTTTCGGAAATAAAAAAATTAACCTTATTTTTAAGATGACCCCCAAGAAACATGTTTTTTGACAAGTTAACACGATATATCCCCAACAATGACATTGTTTCAAATGTGTTTACTCTGGTCACCTTTCGAATGTATCCACTACATTTAAATGTTTCAGGGGTTCATGTCATTAATTCGTTATATCAAACTATCAAGTTTTGGGGATTATAACTTGCATCATATGTTTTCTACCCTAAAGTGAGAATGGAAAAGGGAGGTGGAATTATATTTCATCAGGTTCTTACCTGACTTGTGGGAGCGTGAGAAGAGAATAGCCCTTCGCATCCCTATGCATGTCAAGGACAATGACTTCTAATCGTGAGAGAAGCAATGCATCGATGTCAATCAACTTCTTGATCCTGAGAATTTTTATTTTTATTTTCCCAAACAAAAAGAATGAGCTTTGGAAAATAAGCAATTTAAAATAAATGAACATGTGAGAAGAAACCTAGAAGAGACTGTAAATTATGATAAGATTGATAGTTAACAGGGGCAAACATTGACATAGTAACATTCAGTTATATCTCAGTGCAAAATCTAAAACTAGGTTGGGCGGATACGGGCATGAGACACAGGTACCACATTACACGAACAAAGCCAACACGACATTTCCCCACAATGAACAGACATGCA
This sequence comes from Hemerocallis citrina, assembly GCA_017893485.1. Classification (NCBI taxonomy): domain Eukaryota; kingdom Viridiplantae; phylum Streptophyta; class Magnoliopsida; order Asparagales; family Asphodelaceae; genus Hemerocallis; species Hemerocallis citrina. The sequence goes on from JACEHZ010000293.1 coordinate 815,092, forward strand.
GACACAACTATATATATAATGGTCATTTATTTTCTTATCAAAATATGATGACACAATGATTAGTCATATACACCTAAAGGTCGGGTTTTGACTGTGTCACAAATTTGCTATGTCTAATACATGCCACGAATGCATCAGTGCTAGAGACGAGTCAAACACAATAATGAATCAAGCTCAACAACAATTATTGTGTTTGATGCTTTCAAACTTTCGCTACCAGAAGTGATCCTTGCTATATAACCAGTGTTGGGCTTTTGGCCAGGAGAGAATATTAAGGCAAGACAATAATAGATGATAACCCCTATATACCTGAAAATGATTGAATCCCTCTACTATCTAAAACCATAAATTAGTTTCATACATTTGTTGATAAAAGACCATGAATCTTGAAACAACAGGTCGATATAGTGGATGGAACATGAATTCAAAGATGTACATTTGCATAATGACAAATATTTACACTTATAGACAATCCAACAAACATCTGTATACAAGAGAAAGGGGTGCGTCGGGCGACAAAGCAAATCCAGGGAAACAACTGATGGCGTGGAATGATACAAAATCATACCTGCTTGGCGTACCACATGCAATATTTACCCGATCTTTGAGCATTGTGACCTGCACAGTGGAAAATCATTCAGACCACCCTTGATAAACAATATTGAAGAATGAGAATACTAACGACAGTGAAACAAGAAAACATCGCACGGAGATAAGAATAGAAGCATAAACGTAACCTTATGTAATGATATCATTTATCTAGAGTAAAGACATAAATCGGAATTCATACTAAAATCCAGTATAATTAAAATAATACTACCAAGCATAACTTAAGAAGGAGCAGTGAACTTCTTGATTCTAGAAAGTCTCTTTCTTCCATCCATATACTATGCACACTAAGCTTAAGAACATTATATCTTTTAGAATACAAATACAAATACCTCACTCACCATAACTACAGAGTTTTGGTGAAGTCATAAGGTAATTTTACATGGTATCAAAGCCACCAAAGTTTCAATATCAATTGGAGCATATGTAGATGTGGATAAGTCATAAAGACAAATTGCGCTGTGCACAACCCTAGTTTCAGCCCCACGAAAAAGGGCACTTAACCTGCTAGGACATGTTAGAATATAAATATAAATCCCTCAACCCTCACCATTACTTTAATGTTTTGGTCTAATGGCAGAGTAAGTTTCAAACAACTACATCTCTATTGGAGGGGTTAACGCTGAGATAGATTGTAATGGCAATAATAAGGAAAGTTGGTAAATGGAAGGGATTATCATGTGTGACTATTTCATATTCATACCAATCACACAGTTCCTTGATGAGTGAATAACTTCTCATAAAAGGGACCAAACTGCACAAAGTGACACAGTGGTAATAGTGAGAAAGAGACAGCAACTCGTTAACCAACATGCAAAGAGAGTAAGAGACATTTCAGCAGACCTCAAATGGGAATATTGAAGAACAAATTTTACTTTAGTTCATTAACGCCTGTCGATGTGGGATTGTTTTCTATTTGCCTCTTGACTTTACTTACGCCTCAGTTGAATAAAATCCTATTAACAATTTATATTTATGCCCTCTCTATAAATGTTATAGTGCAACCTAGGTGAAATTGGAGGATGTAAACTTGATATGGAAGCCCCACTCTTATTCATAATTTCCTTCACCAGAAATTTGTCACTAATATTAATTAATAATCTGTTGATGGAAGATCCAGCAGCTGTAAAAAAATGATAATTATTCGGTGCAAGTAAATTTACCAAACCAGAGAGATACAAGCAAAAGAAAATACCTGCTCCTCCACTTTCAAGTGCTTTGCAAATAGCTTTGCCGGTCGACATTCTCTTGTTAAAGGCTTCAAACCTCTAAACAACATAAAATGTCCATTAATAAGTGGGACATGTCATCAGCCTATTTGTATAGGAAGCAAATTATATACAAATGAAGTAAATGCAACAAACTTCAAGTTTCTTTGCTTCAATCTAATTGCTACTAATAATGAAAATATAATACTTCGATACATTAAAGTACAACAAACATAAGAGAATGTAATGTCAACATGAGCTGAGTAACCCTTCTTGTCATAATTGAAGCGTTGTATGCGTATTTTTTTCTATAAAATTTTGCATTAAATGTAATAATTTATAAACATGCTTTTTGAAATTGTCATAGAATTTTTTTAAAAAACATATATAGTAAAATGATCCATAAAACCCATGTGAATGGATACTTCTATAACGAAGTTGTATCTCTGTCGAACAAGTGTGGAACATTGGCATATCATGGACAATGTATCCAACACGTCTCACACATGGCCAACATGTTATGATATAACTTTCAATTTAGAAACTTCCAGGGACTTCTTCACATCATCCATAACTTTGCATTCACAACCAA